>VDFB02000016.1:13715965-14263115 GCA_007258455.2 Sequoia sempervirens | reverse complement strand
CAACATTGTTGCGAAGTTGATAATAGTGGCAACCACTCGTCTGTAATCAATCAACTCTACTGAATGAGCGTCATAGGCTTTCACCTTGTACGCCAATTGTTCTTTCCAAGCAAATAGATGTTGCTTGTTTTCTTCAGAGTATACTGATTGATATGCCAATTCCAAATCTGCAATTGTGTTTTCTGCGTCTTCAAGCCTCTTTACGCGATCAACACGATTGCGGCTGGCGGATCTCACCCTTTTTGAAGTCCATGTGCTCTATCCAAAATGGCTGGTATAGGTTTGCCAGTATACATCTACCCTTGAGAACAAAGTCTTCCACTTGATCTCTCAAGTGTTTGCTGAATGTTATCAATTGCCGATGATTTTGTTCGGCGGGGAGATCGAGTAGTCTGGCGGTAAGAATTTGAGACATTTAATTGATGCCATGTATCAAGTTGGTTATGTATGACCTCAGTTTATGGTTTTTAGCCTTTAAGGCTGCCTTTTCTTTACCATCCTTAGCCATTCTTTCTTGTGCGCTCACCAAAGCTATTCCAAGAAGGTTTGCATCCACAATGGAGTGTAGTCTTCCCGAGGTTAAGTTGAGATAGTCTTCCCAAGGTTAAGTTGAGATAAAGTGTAGTCTTCTACTTGGACCTCGTGTATGCTTTTCTCTACTGGTGGGGCGGCGGTCTCTATGATGATCTCACACTCTGCATTCCTTTTTATGTGAACTTGTTTCTTCAACCTTTTCGCCGACGTGTCTTGTGGGACGTGGTCGAATTCGGTAAAGTCAAGTTCATAGGAGGGTTTTTCCCTCTTCCTTCCTAGGAAGCCTTCAAGCCAAATAGAATCTCGGCGAACTTCGCTAGGAGGGATGTGAGGCCCTTGAATGCTAGATGTGTGAAATTTGTCTTTGGGCAAATGTCTCGTTAGAATCAAGTCGATGAGGACTTGCTTATTTGTAGATGCTTGGTGATATTGGGTGAGCTCTGCTTCCATAGGGCACCGTTTATAGCTGCTGCTTCTCTGCATTGTTATACGCCATTGGCCTATGCTGGTTCGATATCTGCGCCTGGATTCCTCCGTGATAACTTCTGCTGAATCAGTGGTAGCAGTCTCTACTCTTTGTTCTGGGGCAGCAATACCCGTGATTATTTCAGGACTATGTGTGGCTTTCTCCACTGGTGTCCTCTGTGTTCTAGGCTTTGACATCCTCATCCCTCGGGGAGGATTGCACCATTGCTTCTGCCTAGGTTTCCTTTTTGAAGTGGAAGGTGGTGTAGACTGAACCTGTGGCGGCTTTGCTCTGTGAGGTATCACCTTCCTTGATTTCTTGCTGTCGAGATAGAGTTGGCTATTTCTAACCACTCTACTCGTTCTTTCTTCTATAGATGTGTCTTCTTTGGCATACCAATCCACTCTCGGGAGCAGTTGGGAGTCAACTGAATCTGCGAAGAATGAGGGGAGAGTGACTTCCCCTTCATCATCGGACAGGCCCTCGATGTCTGCTGACATAAAATCAGCAATTTGTGAGAGTCTAAATCTGCTGTAGTTCCTTCTTCGCACTTCATACTCGTCTTTACAATTTACCCAATAATCTTCCATAGAAGACTTATGTGACGAGTGTTGCTCGAGTTGTGCTGCATAGAGTCCTTTGGGATCATAGGATCTTCTATCAATGAGATACTTGAGGTTAAACCTCGCTGTTTCCTGACTCATCATCTTAGCATTTTCCGCGAATCCACATCTATATAGTCCCATTTCAACGAGAAAGTTAATAGCTATCTTCCTCTTCAAGCGCAAGTAGACATGAACCTCGGACAACTGTCTCAGGAATTCCATGAAGACTACCCTATCTGAAGGGTATCTTGGTAGCATGGCGGGGTGGCCAATGTAGCCATACACGCGTATGTAAGAGAACGTAGGAAATTGGATGAACCAATCTGCCCAATCCGCCATTGCCTCTCTGGCTGTTTGTGAAATACGCACGTGCATCTCATGGTTAAGTTCACGTACTGTGTGCATAGTGAAGAGATCACTTGTTTTCTTGAAGTGTCTTTCCGCTTGAGTAAACTCAATACGTGTGAAATGTTCGTGAACCTTCTGCACACCTAAGGTTCCCACATTGTTCAATATCCTGAAATCACCTTGGAAGGTTATCAGGTATATTAGGTAAGAGCACATGTGGAACCTGTGAGCTTCCAGATACCCAGTGATTTGTCGGTGGAGTGTGTCACTAATCAAAGTGGCCCAGTCATAATATTCCCTCCTGCCAATGATTTTAGCAATGATATAGTACATCCATGGCTGGAATTGACGACCATCTTCTTCTCCAGTGATTCTATTGAGTAGAGTGATTAACACTGCGTACTCATCTTTACATTCTCCTTGTCCCAACGACTTAGGCAAGCTTGCCTTTGTCACTTTTAACCATTTTTCAGCCATTACCTTTTGACATTTGTCCTTAGTTGTCTCAAATGCCTTCTCACATTCCGTCACTGATATGACTTTGCTGTTAGGACATGATGGAATATCAAAACACCTTTCGATATCCTGAGGCTTCAGACTACAAACAATTCTTCCATCCGCTGCTTTGATTTCTCTGGTGGTAGGGTTGTAATGCTTGATACAAGCGATTACAAGCTCTACGCTTTAATGGTGTGATGGGAGTTGATGGGCTGCCTGACAACCAGTTCTTCAATGATACGCAGTAACAGTTTGATTCATGCCTTGGGTAATCATGGAATTAAGACCGTCTTGGTCGTATTGTACACAAGTCTGCATCTTGAAAACTTAAAGATTACTGTAAGCGACTGTTCCGGATGATTTTCGAAACCCTTAAAAATAGCGCCCTGCCGAGAAGTATTTTTCCGGAAAAAATCTGGCACATGGGTTTTGTTCGTGCTTCAATGCTGAACAAACCCAGTTCCTCAAAATTTGGATTCTGAAACTTTTTCGGAAAAACCCCCAAAAATAGGGGCAGCAAGTTTGCTGATTTTGGAAAATTTGTCGAGATGGGTTTCTCTGGAAAATAATGCTGAATCTACCCAGTTGATCTGATCTGATGTAGCCTGTTGCTTTTTCTGTCAAATGCAAGAAAACCTAAGACCAGAAGAGAGGAAGTAGACAAAAGATGGATTGGAAGTTTTATCTGATTCCCTGAAAAAAATCTATCTTGGGTCCAATCCTCAAAATAGCAATCCTCTTCTGCTTCAGATCTGCAAGAAAAATTGAAGAACGGATGAAAACCTTGTTCAGATCTATCAATGGCGTCCTTGAGAGCTTGTGGCTGTTCTTGATCTTTTATCCTGCAATGAAATAATGAAATGGGACGCCTTCACCTTGAATATATATGTTTAAGCCTTAGATCCACAAGTTTGGGGACCTAACTCAAGCTCAAAAAGTGATTTTGGCTTGATCTAAAGTTAAAAAGGTGATTTCCACTGATCGTGGAGTGTTTTAGCCAACTTTAACTCAAAAGCTCTTGACTTTAGTCAACAAATTGACCTTTGACTTCTTTTAGGCGTCCCTTTTGGTTTCTTGCAAGCTTTTAAATATTTTCTCTCCTGAAAGCCCTCTGTTTGATCTTGAAACTAGCGTTATCTGTTGATCCTGAGATGTTGCGGACACATTCACTGCGGAGCTGGATCCAAACTGAAAAGAAGTGCTTGGGAGACATGATGATGAAAAGCTGAGTTTAGGGCTTCAAAAGAATGGGCGCCTTTTCCAAGAAAAGGCTCTTTTGCTAATGCCTTGGTGAATTTTCAAACTTCGTTCTTCAGCCTTTTGAAATGACCTCTCGTGCTTTGATCTGGATTTCTCGTTGATCGGAGAGTCAGATGATTTCGCTTGATGTCTCATCAGGTACCCAGCTCTGTTCTGCCAAAAATGACTGACTTCAGAAAACTTGGATCTCAATTTAGGGTTCCTTTATTCAAGGGCCCCCCTCCTTGAAAAGGGCGCTTTTGTCTTTTGGCCTGATCATCTTCATCTGAAAAGTTGCCTACTTTGATCTGGATTATCCGTTGAATGCTCTGTCAGATGTTGGTGCTTGCAGTTGCGTTTCCGAGATCTACTTGGGCTGAGAAGGTTATCCTGGGAAGCCTTTTGTCATTTATCAGCATCTGGAGGTCAAAAAGGAAGGGCGCCTTTCTTTTGGAAAGGCTCTTTTTTCTTAGAACTTCGCCGTTAACTGTGGTTTCCTGATATTTCCTCAACTGCCTCTTTTTGCTTTGTCAGCAGCTGCTTGTGATCTGTCCCTCAGATGATTAATCTGTTTGTTTCATTGTCGCGCCAGCAGGCAATCAAGAATGAATGCCTTGGATGATCTGAATGACTTCATTTGACCTTAAAAGATCATGGGCGCCCCTGCTTGAAAAAGGCTCTTTTCAGCATGTGAACAATCTCTCCTTCGTAACATTTCCAGAGTTAGTCAAATTTTGACCTTTTTCACTTTCAGGAATCTCCTTCATCAAACAGCATCATTTTTGACCTTTTCCGCCATGGTTGCATCGTTGAAGCTTTTGAAGTTTAGCTTTCAGCACCTGGTACTGGTCAATTTGCCATTAATGGCTGTGGAGCTCCTAACTTTGTTCCTGAAAAATAGAAATAGACCCACCAGAGTAAAACATGTCTTTTGATGATTCTGACTTGACCAATGTGATCGTGAAGCCTTTTAATCCTATCAAAATCATTTTCAATCATTTCTGGGAAGGTCCTATTTTCGGGGGTTTCCGAAAATAGGGGCGAAAAACCTAATTTTCAAATTTTCAGAATTTTGCACATGTGTTCCTTGACAGAAACCCACCAAGATTCTATGATTGGTTTGCCCTAAAACTGACTTAACATGGCATTTTAACAAGATTTAGCTCAATTTATACAGAATGCCAAAAAATTTATTTTGGGTACAACATAACGCTGATTTCAGTAGTACTAATCAGTCTTTATATTTTTTATATCACTCCCGCTAAATAAGTTGTCGAGTTGTTTTACATTTCAGTTTGTTTTATTACTCCCGTTGAATAAGTGGTTGAATTGTTTACATTTCTATTTGTATTTCCGCTCCTGCTGAAAAAGTGGTAGAGCCCTTCATGGTCGGTTCACCGCCTAAGCATTTACATTTCCATGATGGTCAGCTAGTCGCTTGCAGCATTGTTCTTTTAGTTTGAGAATTTTTCTAATGATTCCCTTGCACCGTATGCTCTCACCTTGCCCACATTGGGATCTGGGTGATCAGAAAGTGAAGGGTTACTTTTAGCTGGTTGAGCTAACCTTAATGGGTGAATTGTTGTGTGCTAAAAATAAAAAAAAATTAGGGGTTGTAATGATCCCTTTTTAAAGTTGCTTAAGATTTATCCTATAACAATAAACATTAACTTAACATAATGAGAAATAAATAAAGCCTTTCCTATTTCCTATTGCTACAATATAAAACATATGTAACCCATTATTCACTTTGTGGTTTCCCAGATAAACCAAAGATATAAGACACCCCCAAATCATCACCTTTGGCTCTTCACTGTATGAGTGAGGCAAGAGAGGACCCACACACAAGGAGGCCCTTAGAGCACTCCCTTCTCAGCCCGAGAGCGGCCAACAAGCACCCGTTGTAGTGACCCCCTCGGTCCTCAATGGCAGACCTGTAGTCATCCATGGAGGGTGGCCTGCCTCGAAGGGTCTCTAGGATCTGCTCTCCTTCATGTGCTTCCAACTCTTCCCCTCTCATGAGTTAAATGCAAAGTTTGATAATTTCGGTAGTGGCTGGTTATCTAAACAGTGCAATGCAAAGATACAAGGTCTCCTTGTTATTACCAACTATTTTGCAATGAATGCTATGTTTATAAATAAAAGACTAAGTTCAGATTTGTGATTTCATGGCATACCAGATTCACAGCTACTTGTGATATCTTCCTTGCAATCAAGAATTTGATGATAACCATGCAAAGTTATGGTCTTTAGCTGTTGCTCTCACGCCAAAATTCTTTCATTCAATGCCCTTTATCTGCACACAAGGAGACGCATAAATAAGAGCATGAAAGGTTAGAAATAAACAAGGCGTCTCTTCATATCAAGCAAGGATACGTCTTTCCACCCAACAGTGCGCCTCTTCACCCAACAGAGCGCCTCTTCTAGAAGTCACATCTTGAAGCAAGAACAAAATGAAACGATGAGATTAATTAATATGCAGCCCTGTAGACATGGCAAAAGATTATAATCGAATCATAGACGTCTTTTTTGCAAAAACCCTGATCACACCATTAATTATTTATTAATGATAATTGCTAATCAATTATTAAATAATCGTCTCCTTAAAGAACTCGTTTACACTTCATTAGATTTAATTAGATAAGTTTAGAATAGCCGGCATTGAATAAGAGTAGTTTTTAATAAATGTAAACAAGGAATAATTAAGAGTGATAGACAAAGGCCAACAAGAATAAAATATATATATATATATATAATCTTATAACATGAAGTGAGCATTAACAAAAATATATATATATATATATATATATAATCTTATAACATGAAGTGAGCATTAACAAAAATATAGATAGCTATAAGTGTGATTACACGGGGACAAAGAGTGTCATGACAAGGGGGATATATTAGTGGTATTAGAGGTAGTTTTCTTGCCAGCTTGCATGTTTTCAATGATTAGTTTGTTAGATGAGTGACAAAGAAATCAGATACTACAATAGAGAGTTGAAAAGACAACAGTTTCAGACCGCACCCATTTCGGACGTACTTTTTCCGAGGTTCTAAGAAACTGTGAGATTGCAGTAGAGACCATGGCAGAAAGGGAGAAAGAACTAGCCCATGAGGAGGAAGATAGAGATACTAGAACTGAGAGAAAGTTTGACATGATGTTGGACATGATGTCTCGGTTGTTTGCTAAGATGGATCAACAAGTGACTTAGTCTCAGCCACAGCAAAATCATATTGGCGAAAACAATTCCTCTTAGACAAATGGAAGAGATAGAACTATTGGTCAACATGTTGCAAATACTAGAGGATCAGCCTCTAGACCTCTCATTCCTACCTTTACTCCAAGGGAGGAAGTACAAGTTGAAGCCGAAGTGCTTATGGCAGATGAGGTAAGACAAAACTACATGGAGTATGCTTCTCTACCTATAGAAATCCATGAGATTTTGACTTTTGACCTATACATGAACCAAAAGAAAAGAAGAGGAGGCGGAAGAATGAATAAACGTGCTCCTATGGGTCCTAGAATGGATTATCAACAAGCTCTTGGTAAAGTTACTTTGGCTCACTTCGATGGAAGTGATAAATGTTCAACGAGATCGCGGGTCTAAAAGTTGGATAACTACCTCTCTCTTAGACTTATGCGTAAAGAAGATGCCGGCAAGTTTGCCACTTTGCACTTGGATGGAGCTGCCCATGAGTGGTGGTATCATGGTTTGGTCACCCTTGGCCATAACCTCATTCACGCCTATGAGGAGTTCACCGAGAAGCTGATTGAAAGATTTGATACTAAGGATCTCGAAGTCAAGTTTCGTGAGCTGGCGCAGGTGAAGCAACATGGCTCGCTTGACTCATATTGGATTTTTCAGAGGCTTTCTGTGATGGTGCCCAACATCATTGAAAGGAGACTTGTGGTATTGTTTATTGAAGGATTGATGGAACCCTTGAAGGTTTGGGTTAAGGCATTTGATCCACCAACTCTCAATGAAGCTATCAAGAAGTCTAGAAGCATGGAGTTGGCTTCCCCAAGGCCTAAATTTCAGTCAAAAACCCTTGCTCATAAGAAGGATAAGAAAGATTGTTTACATTAGGCCAAAAAGTTTCCTTCTAAGTTGAATGAAGAACTTCGTGAAAAACTTAGCAAGGATGGTCTATTTTACACATGCAAAGAACCATGGGTTAAAGGCTGTAAATGCTATGGAAAAGGTCATTCACACCATATGAAGGCCTATTTTGATTCTGGATTAGAATTTGATATGTCAGAATAGTAGTATGAATTAGTGGACAGCGAAGATGAGAATGTCAAAAAGTGGAAGGAAAGGACCATGGAAGTGGGAGCACATTGGCTCAACTTTCAAGCTTACAAAAGAATGAATCTTTTAGAGTCTGAGGAGTGCTTGGAGGGCAGCGCATTGTTGCTCTAATTGACACAGGGGCAATTCATAATTTCATTGATGAAGGTTTGGTTGCAAAGAGAGGCCTTAAGACGGAAGAGTTTGAAGGTTTCAAGGTAATGGTGGCTGATGGTTTCACTATGTCTTGTAGCAGAAAGATCTCCAACTTGTCTATGCAATTGGGTAACTATGAAGTCAAAGATGACTTCTATGTTGTTGGCATTGGAGATATTGATGCAGTGCTTGGTATTCAATGGCTGCGATCTCTTGGAGAGATCACTTTAAACCTGCAAACCATGGAATTGAAGTTCTAATTAGATGGGAAGAAAGTTGTGTTAAGAGGGATGTCTAATGGAGGCCCTCGCATTGTGTCTTCTGAGAGGATGGAGAGGCTGGTTGGACATGACCAAGTTGAGTGGGCAGTGGAGTGTTTGAATTTACCATTCGATCCTGTAGGTGATAAGAGACACTACCATCCAGATAAAGGCATTGATCATAAAGAAGAGTAAGATATTTGGTAGTATACCTCCTAGGAGACCTCTTGAAAGAGGGTCTGAGCATGTCATAGAGCTCAAAGAAGGAGCTAAATTAGTTATGACCACTCCATACTAGTATCCAAAGAAGCCAAAAGATGAGATTGAGAAGGCCATAAAAAAGCTCTAGGATATGGGACACATTCACTCAAGCAAGAGTCCCTTTGCTTCAACAATTGTTCTAGTCAAGAAGAAGGATGGCACTATGCGCATGTGCGTAGATTATTGTGCCTTGAATCAAAAGACTATCAAAAACCGGTATTCCATTCCAGGATAGATGAGCTCATTGATGAGCTACATGGTGCCATGTATTTTACCAAGATTGATCTCAGATCAGGCTACCATCAGATCAAGATGAGGGAGTAAGATATTGAGAAGACGACATTCAGATGTCATTTTGGGCATTTCAAGTTTCTAGTCATGCCCTTTGGGTTGACTAATGCACCGACTACCTTCTAGTCCTGCATGAACATGATATTTCAAAAGCAATTGAGGAAGTTTGTGCTATTTTTTTTGATGACATCCTCATGTTTTGCAAGTCATGGGAAGAGCACCTCAAGCACTTGGAGGAAGTGCTTAGTATCCTGGAGTTTGAGTGTTTGTTTGCCAAGGAATCCAAATGCGAATTTGGAATGACGGAGCTGTTTTACCTTGGACATGTGATCATCTCTGAGGGAGTTAGAGTTGACCCTGAGGAGATCAAGGCTATCTTGGATTGGCCTCCTCCATAGAACTTATCTCAATTGAGGGGTTTTTTGGGACTTTGTGGCTTCTACAGGAGATTTGTGAAGGGCTATTCTCAGATGGCTGCTCCTCTTATTGAACTCACCAAAAAGGGGGCTTTTGCATGATCAGAAAAGGTGCAGATTGTTTTTGATAAGTTCAAGCAGCTTATGAGTTCATGTCCAGTGTTGGCCCTACCCAATTTCTCTAAGCCTTTCGAGTTGTAGTGTGGTGCCTTAGGAGTAGTTGGGGCTGTTCTAATGCAAGATAAACATCCCATTGTTTTTGAGAGTAGAAAGTTGAGGGGTGTTGAGAGGACATATTCCATTTATGATAAGGAGATGCTTGCAATCATGCACGCATTGGCCAAGTTCACACAATACTTGGTTGGGAGCAAGTTTGTTGTAAAGACTGATTATAACAGTCTTAGACACTTCATGCATCAAAATGACTTGAACGAAAGGCAATAGAAGTGGGTGGGTAAGCTTCAAGCTTATGACTTTGACATCAAGTATGTCAAAGGGAAAAATAACATTGCAGTTGATTCTCTATCCAGGAGATCCCATTTGAGCTCTTTAATTGAGATCACTACTGATTGGAAAGAGTAGATTATCACTGATTATGCTAAAAATCAGTTTGCAACCAGCATTGTTGAGGGCTCTTTGCATGATGAAAGGTATTAGTTGGTTGATGGGTTGATATAGTATAAGGGTAGAATCTTCTTGGTGCCTGAATCTAAGTTTAAAAAGAAGATTTTGCAATCATTTCATGACATCCCCTTGGCTGGTCATCAAGGGTATTTCAAGACTTATAGGAAGATCTGTAAAAGATTTTCATGGAAAGGGTTTAAGGATGAGGTCTCAAGCTACAATTGAGAGTGTCAAATCTGCCAAATGAATAAAAATGAGCACACTTTTCCAATTGGTTTGTTGTAGCCTCTACCTATTCTCGATCAGAAATGGGAAAGTATCTTAATGGATTTCATCACGGGGTTGCCGTAGTTGCAAGGGAAAGATTGCATCTATGTTATTGTGGATAGATTGACGAAGTTTTCTCATTTCTTTGCCATTACTAGCTCATTTATAGCAGCTTAGGTTGCTGAATTGTTCTTCAGAGACGTGTTTCTATTGCATGGATTGCCGAAAAACATTGTGAATGGTAGGGACAACAAGTTCCTAAGTAATTTTTGGCAAGAGATATTCAGATTGAGTGGTATAGTGCTCACACCAAGCACTAATTATCACCCCCAGACTGATGGCCAAACGAAGATTGTGAACAAATGGTCGGAAGGCTATCTCAAATTATGTGTCAGGATAGCAGAATGCTTGGGTGAAATGGCTTCATTTGGAAGAGTCTTGCTACAACTCTTCCTACCACATGTCGATCAAAATGTCTCCATTCATGGATCTGTATGGTTACGAGGCTCCTAGTTTCGTGGACTTGGTGTTCGGTGATAGTAGAGCCCCTCAAGCGAGGGATATGTTGCAGCAGATTCAGGATATTTGAGATCATTGCAAGACAATCTACACTATGCACAGAATCAAAAAAAGCTGTATGCTGATCAACAACGTGTTGAGCGGACATTTGAGGTTGTTGACATGGTCTATTTGAGACTCCAGCTTGACAAATAGTCTACATTCAAGAAGAGTGGAGCGGAGAAGCTCAAGCGACGTTTCTATGGACCTTTCACAGTCATCTGGCAGATTGGGGAAGTGGCTTATGAGATAGAGCTAGCAACAAGTAGCAAGGTGCATAATGTCTTGCATGTGTCACGCCTCAAGAAGGTGCGTGGGCATAATGTTGTTGCTACATCAGATTTGCCTCCATTGGATGAGGAGGGACAATTGGTTTTCATTTCAGAGGAGATCATTGATGTTCATGAGTGCTCTTTGAGGAAGAGGTCAATCAAAGAGTACTTGGTGAAATGGAAGAACTTGTCGATTGAGGATGCTATTTGGGAAGGTGAGCAGATTTTGCAGCATCCAAACTTGCGATTACTTGAGGACAAGCAATCTTGGGGAAGGCAGACTGTAATGTCCCGTTCTTAGCAGTAGTCTCTTTTGATGACTGTTAGCCTATCCCGGAGGCCCATAGGCTAGTCGGAAAAGGAAATTAGGGTTTCCTATTTCTAGGAGGTTTCAGTTGTACTTTCAAGGGCTTGCATGTAGGAGTTTTGTAGAAAGGTTTTTGGGTCTTTCTGGATTTTTAGAGAGCTTTAGAATGGTGTAACATGCAACTGCGTTAGGTGACTTTTTCAGACTTGCTATTTTTAGGTGACTCAAGTTGGATGCCTCATTTGGAGAATTGAGTATTTTAAAATTATAATATTGCCAAGGCCTTTTTGGACACCTAGGAAGATGAGTTGGGTGTCCCTTTTTGGAGGGAAAAGGGAAGTCGAAAGGTCGGCTTGTAAAGTTCTATTTAAACAGAGCTTTGCCTCCTCATTTGGTATCCATTGATTATCATAACGAAGTGTTGCTGAATTGATTTTAGAAACCTTGCTTTGAGGAACACAATCCTTATGTTGGGCGTCCCTTTTTGGAGGGAAAATAGAATTCGAAAGGTCGGCTTGGAAAGTGCTATTTAAATAGGGCTTTGCCTCCTCATTTGGTATCCATTGCTTATCATGACGAAGTGCTGCTGAATTGATTTCAGAACCCTTGCTTCAAGGAACACAATCCTCCTAGCCTGTATCAGTTTTGTGCTTGAGAGATAGTACCTAGCTGATTTTAGACTGCTTCTTCATCCAGAGGTTGCAAATTGAGCTTCAAAGAGCTTGTTTTGTTGGTGTTTTCTGATTTTTGGAGTTGTTGGTTGTGCTTGGCTGAAGCACGTTTTTGGTTGTATCACATTGGGAAAATTTTCTATCATTTTGGGTGTTGGCTCTAAGGATTCTCCTTGCTAGGTGTTGATGCGTGTTTTATGACACGTCAAACACTCTAGAATAAAGTGTCCAAAGATGCTCTATCCCTTCTTGAAAAACTACCTCGTATGCTAAGATTGCAAGAAAGAGCATACGACAATTCCAATGTTTCAGTTAGGTGTGGATAAGCTCTGTGGTCGTTGTGATTTTCCGGGAACACAAAGGGATTTACTTTGGTAAGTTACTTAGAAAAGCAAAAACGAGAATGCAATATCATTTTGGAATTTTCTGACTTTAGATAAAAAAGTGAAAAAAGGGTAAGGGTTTAGAAGTCCTATGCTATTCCTACGAAATCAAGAGATGACAAGGATTGAGTGAAACTAAATAAACAATACTTTGTTTCGCCACGCTAAACGAGAACTACACAAAGCAAGTGCAATCTTCTGGGATTTGTGCTTAAGATTTCTTTACTACGAACAATACCATCAATAGAACAACATTATTCGAAGTAAACATTGAAGCATCCACATCAAAAGGTCAGTCTAACTTTACGCATTGAATGAAAAGCATCCATTCAAAGAAAGTATGAGCCTAGTTTCACTAATCTCTACTATCAATCTATCATTCCTATTGGCGTAACAACTAGCACCTTTGGAGTAAGAGTTGGTACGGACAGCTATGCACACTACGCAATGAGTGCTCTTCAAATTAGGAGGGGAAGCTCCCTCGTTGTGCTTGACAAAAAATGCTTGAAAAGGAAAGTAAGCTAAACTATATCCTGTCTTTTTGTTTCAGCTGTAGAGGTACAAAGCTTTCTCGAAAACTGTATACGTTGCAGCTGAGTATTTTCTGGTTTCGCAGACTACCAACTACAACTAGGCTTAATTACTTAATATCTATCCAGTTTCCTCAAAAAAACAGAGCATGAGGAAATAGAGCAAGGATGACTATCTGACGATAAACAAGTATAGATTCTCAACTTGAAGGCAAGGTGGCACATCTATCAGCTCAATCTAAACAAGTTTATTGAAAACAACAATATACGATAAACTGAATACAGATTCTCAACTTGAAGGCAAGGTGGCACATCTATCAGCTCTATTTGAATAAGTTTATTATTCACACACATCACACGATAACCAAGTACAGATTCTCAACTTGAAGGCAAGGTGGCACATCTATCAGCTCAATCTGGACGAGTTTATTGAATACAAAACAGATTTTATCTAACTAAGGAAAGAATTCACCATGATAATTGCATGAAACCCTATGTGGCATAACAATTCATCATAATAGCAAAAACGCATGAACAGATACAGAACGAGCAATATTTAGGGCAAGGTAGGCACAGCATATATTTCTCTCTCGTGCAAAAGTTATGTACAAATGAGCAAAAGCTCTTATTTATAGACATCGAAAGGTGTAGGGAACCCTAAAATCACCTTGAGTCAACTACAGTCTTGCAAAGCATGCAAGATTTATTGCTAAGCCCTAATAAAGCAAACTATACAGTTAACTGGAAAACTACCATCAGTTAACCGATACAAATTAATCTAAACATGGACAATTGTGCAAGCATGCACATCCTTATTGAAAGCATGTTAATTGGAACACTACCATCAGTTAACGTAAACCCTAAATAAAACTCCAAGTGAATAAAGCTGATCTCAGAATAGATATGCATGAGATAAGACAGTGAGTTAACTTGAGAAGGTAACGTCAAGTTTAACTCCTGTGTGTAATATCTATCCTGAGAGATGGGAACTAAAGTCTACTGATCGTGATCTCGAGCAACCAATCCCTCAACGAGATTGTTAACTGCATCACTATCTGGAGCTCTGATACTCTGTCGAAGAATGCTATGCTTGCGCAGCATGTCCTCACCAGCTGTGATTTGGGACTGAAGTTCGCCCCTACTCCTTGTTGCTTCATCGAACAACGCTGACATGACTGTTGATTAATCTTACAGCCAACGGTCTCCCCACTGAAAATAGTATGAGTGAGTGCTTGGAGCTCTGACTGTACATCGGTAAGCTCAACATACGCACCACCCTCAATCTGATATCAACACGGTAAGCGAGATACTAGGGTCCTCACAAACCGGAGTGCACTAGTAACGTGCTCTCTACTCTCAGCCAACTCTGACGCCATAGTCTCCTCTATCTTTGCCTTGAAAACCAACTGTGTTTTCCAAGAGTAGATAGCTTCTCTATCTTCTGCATTTGTGACTGATTCATATGCCATACTCAGGTGAGCAATCATAATCTCATCCCGGGGTTTGTTAATTGCCATGTCTCGCTCCTCATCTTGGAAACGTAGACGAAGTTCTCATGCATTGTACCGCAACTGATATTCTCGTGCATTGTACCACAACTGATATAACTCTGTGAGCATAGAACGACCTCTAGCAACAAACTCCTCCTCCCACTCATCCAAACGCTTGCCATATGCAACTAAGTGATTAAGTTGACCTTGTTCTGCTGGAGGCTCAAGCATCGGCGGGAGTGTGGCAATGACTTCTGACCTGTGTACAAGGCTAGAAATGTACTGACGAAGCTGTTTGATTTCAGCCTTGAGGGCTGCCTTATCCTCTCCGTCGTTCAGCATTCTATCCCTAGCACTGTCTGAAGCGACTTGTAGGAGATCAACCTGAGTCTGGCATGTGCTACGACCAAGGTTGACTGTGATAACTTCGAAGTCCTGAGATTCCAACTCATCCAAGCTCTTCCCCTGTGGAGGTATAGCAGTCTCGACGACAATCTCCATATCGGTATTCCTCTCCACGTGGACCATGTTCTTGATCCTCTTGTTTAGCACATCTTGGTAAACCTGATCAAAAGCTGAATGATTAAGGACATAGGATGGCTGCCTCCTCTTCCTTCCTAGTTGATTTTCAATCCAAGACTGGTCTCAGTTAATGCTACTGGAAGGATCTGTACTAGCAACAGGAGGCTGTGACGAGAGCGAATATGTAGAGGAACCACTGGGAGATGGGGAGTCTAATTCCAATTCAATATGAATTGGGGCTGGTGACTGCTCCGGAACTGGTGTAGGAACTTGAGGCTGAACCTCAGGCAGTGGCGGACTCTGAACTGGCCTCTGAACTGGCGCTGTGATAGGCTGTCTGTCAGGCTCTGTATGTGTATTAGCGGCAAGCCCCTTACCTTTTGAATTGTTTGGCGCTTGACCTTTCTTAGGAGGGTTACTCCTCTTCTTTTGTTTAGGTTTTGACGAGGAAGGTAGTGAAGGATTCACCACTACTGGCGGCTCTGCTCTAGGCATACTCACTCTCCTGGTCCTCTTGCTGTTGAGGTAAAGTATACTATTTTTTATAACTCTACTTGACCTCTCTTTTATTGTTGCGTACTCCTTGGCGTACCAATCAACTACTGGCAGTGGCTGTGTGTCAACCTGCTCTCTGAAAAACTGAGGAAGAACTTCTCCCTTATCATCTGATAAACCTCCCACATCTTCTGATAAGAAAACAAAAATCTGTGAGAGAGAAGCGGCCATAGCTATGTCTGCGAACTTCAAAGTCGTCCGCGCAATTTTCCCAATAATCCTACATAGAAGGCTCATGATATGCGCGTCCAGCAAGGCTAGTTGTGTAATGACCTGAAAGATCATAGGCACGAGCCTCAACAAGATACTTGAGATGATATTTCTCAAGCTCCTGTCCTGCAACTTTGGCGTCCACTGCCGTCTTGCACCAATACATTCCAAACTGAAAAAGAAAGTTGGTAGCTAGTCTATGCTTGCGGTGTAAAAGACGATGAACATCATGCAACTGCCTTAGGAACTCCATAAAGACTGTCTTATCTGAAGGATAACGTGGAAGCATAGCTGGATTTCCTATAAATCCATATACTCGGATGTAGGTGTATGTCAGGAACTGAATAAACCAATCCGCCCAACCATCCATCGCTGCTCTAGCAACTGCCGAGATACAAATGTGCAACTCCCGGTCCAAATTTCTTACTGAATAAGTGAGAAAAGCCTCGTGAACACGCTTGAAATGACGTTCAGCCTTAGTGAACTCAAGCTGATCGTAATACTGATAGACTTTCTGAACACTGAGAATGCCCACGGTGTTTAATCCTCAGAACTGACCCTGATAAGCAATCAAGTACACGAGATAAGAACATATGTGAAACTCATGAGCAAGTAGGAAACCGGTGATCTGCTTGTGGATAATATCGCTGATGGAGGATGCCTAGTCATAATGCTCCTGCCTAGATATGATGCGACCAATAATGTAATACATCCAAGGGTGGAAAACATTAGCATGTGATTGACCTGAGACACGATTCAAGAGTGTAATTAGAATCGAGTACGCATCCTTGTACTCACCGCGACCCACATTGTTTGGCAATCTGTTCTTCGCTTGCTTTAACCATCTTTCTGCCATTTTATTCTGGCACTTGTCCACATCAACATTGAATGCATGCTCGCACTGCTGCATAGAAATAACTAAGCTGTTCGGGTGCTGAGGTATACCAAAACTTTTTTCAACATCCAAAGGCTTGAGACTGCAAATGACTCGTCCATCTACTGACACTATCTCACGAGTAGTAGAGTTGTAATGCTTAATACAAGACATCACAAACTCAATACAATGAACGGAGATAGGAATGGAAGCGGCCTCCAATAACCCGGATTGCTGAATGTTCTGAATAATCGAACCTCTGATTTTAACTGGATCTAGAACTGCTTCTGGCAACACCTTGTGAAGATTTGTCTCAATTGTCCCGATGAAGTCGTGAGTAAGGACTGATTTGGTCTTGTATTCGAGCTGAGTGTATTGCATTCTGAAAAACTTGCCTGTTGACTGTGAACTTGACTATGTTCTGACAAGATTTCTAGAAAGCTAAAAATAGCCTGCTGAGGCTAAAAATAGCCTATCGAAGAGTTATTTTCGGCGAAAAATCTGAGATATGGGTTTTTTCCAGAAAAAAGATTCTAAGACAACCCAGAACGTCAGAAATGCAAAAATCTAACCTCTACTCGATCATGCAAAGAGTTTTCAGCTGAGAAAATTAGAAACTCGAGAACAAATGCTCTAGAGTTAAAAATTTCTGAAAAATCAAGCACACGAATTTAATTCGTGGAAGTTATAAAGTTATATAGGAATGATCCAGATGTCTAGACTTGCCAAATTCGCCAATTTTAGGAACATGCGAATTGGGGAGAAATTTGAGAAACAAAGAGGAAAAAGACGTTTGTTTTATATGCTCTTTCTTCTGTGAAAATCGCCCCTGTTCTTCAAATTTGCTGATAAATGTGAACTAAAACCTGCAAAAAGTATGATTTGATGAAATCGCCTTTGAAGACTGATGATGAATTCGCCTTTGCCTTGAAAATTCGCCCTTGTTTGATGAAACGCCTTTGCTCTTGAAAATACGAATTTTCTTGAAGCTGTGTGAATGAATAATGATGGCGCCATGTTTAAATAAGGAAAATTCGCACCATCTTGTTCACTGCAAGATTTAAAACCTTAACCAAAATAGAAGTCTTCTTATTGGACCCCTTCCAGTTACACTGATACTGACATTGAGTCCGGAAATAAATAATAATAAAATAATATTTATCATGCAATTTGCAAAGGCGCCATCTTTAGAAAATTGCCATTAATGCTTTAAATATGCAAGAATAAATATTAAATATTATCTAACATCAGTTGACAAACCATGTGAAGCTTTAGGATTCATCGACGAACTTCACTGATTTCAAAAAGTCTTCATTTGACCTCATAGGCGTCCATTTGCTCAAGATATTGCATTTTTTATTAACTTCCTACTTTGTAGCTGAGTACAAAGTTACGATTGACCATCTTCGACATTGATTCTTGGGTGACCAGATGATGCTGAGACTGAACAAGTGTATTCATTGTGAAACCTGCAGAGCAAGGAAGAAATGTCTGCTAGGAGTCATTACTGCAAAATCTATAATTTAACACCTCAAAGAATTAGGTGCCCTTGATTAAATTGATTTTCAGGTACCAGACTTAACCATTTCTCCAAACTGCCATCTGACGCTTCAAACGGCTGTCGATGACGAACGGTGAACCTTCCTGACAGGCAACCACGCTCACTGCATGACTGGAGATATTCCGCATCCAACGAATATACGCAACACATCTGAAAAGTGCATTAAGGGCCTCAAAAGTAAAAGCGCCCTTGGCCTGAGAAGGCACGAACACCATTTTGACAAAACTGCAACTCTCAACTAGATGCCCTACTTCGACCTCTGATATCTGGAGCTAGAATGGCCTGATTCAAGCACCGTCTATCTCGACGCGTAGCCAAAAGGACCTACGAGAGACATCTCTAGAGGTGACGAAGCAAGAAAACTGCTTCTAAGACCTCAAATAGAAAGGTGCCTTTCCCAAGATGGAATGGACGACCAGACTTAGCCATTTTCTGAGCTGTTTTCATCTTTCAGTATTTCGCCAAAGACCTCACACGTATGAGCATTTGCCAAATCCCGAAGGCTGACGGCTGGGCTCGTTGAATAGCTGGAGTAATCACGCTCAAGTCTCATGAAGACTTTGAACGTCAATAACCTCATCTGACAGGCCTGAAGGCTAGGTGCCTCTGGCCTACAAAAATAGAATGAAATTTACATTTTTCTCCGCTTGCTAAATTACGTGCCTGGTAGAATCTTTGCCACAATCTCTTAGAATGTCGGATTAACAGGCAACTTGGTGCATCGTGAAGGTGAACTAGAGTAGCACAAATGATAGGAAGACCTCGTCTGCAAACTCTGCCATTTTAAGGGTCAATTTGAAGGGCGCCCCTGAGCTACAGAGGCGCAATTCACCATCTGAAGAAGCTCTTCTGATGTAAACTCTCCTCATAAGCTCATTTTTTGACGCTGACTGCCGGAACTCCAGACCTCGGATCACTGCATTTGATAGCTCGTCGGATAGGCAGATTAATCGTGAAGAAATTGACTGCATCAACCATCAAGAATAACAAGATCTAAACCTTCTTTAAAGAATGCGCCCTTGAGCTAGAGGGGCGCAAAAGCTGGAAAGTGACAAGCTTCTGCAGACTGCAACTTTGGAATCTTCAACTTCTGTCGCCAGTAACCAGAGTTACGAGTCTCGGAAAGCCTCGCTGGATAGCTCATCGGATAGGTAGACAAATTCTAAAGAGTTTAACTGTATGCTTGAGCATTTACTACAAAATTTAGGCCTTCAAAAAGAAGGGCGCCCTTGAGCTACAGTGGCGCAATTCTGCTTTTCCTTGAGAAATCTTCAAGAATTAACCACTGAAATGACTATTAAAAGTATAAGTGTCGTCGTGAAATGTTCCTCCATCGTGAAATCTTCGCTCCGAGCCTCTAATTCAGGTTTTGATCAATGAATACTGCCTTTGACTGACAAAACATTAACAAAACTCGATGCTTGATATTGCCCAAAAAACTGTATTTTACATCATTTTAGCAAGGTTTAGACTATTTTATGCAAAATGCCTTGATGAAGCCAAAAAAAATAAAATTTTTGGTTTGGGTACAACAATTCCTTAACATACATTGTAATGAAATTCTAATTCAAACCTACTTTACGAGGAATAGAAATATGCAACCATGCAACCATTTGACAATGAAAGGATTCAAAGCATCTCATGCATTATGAACTTTATTATGAAAATAGTTTTTTCAGCAACAATTTCATAGAACTCTCTCTCTTATTCTCTACAATCTCTTCTAATTTTCTCTAATGATTCTAATCTCTAATCCCTGATAAATTCCCTTATTTCTAATGAATCAAATGAGAGAGGGGGGGGTGGGGGTTATATAGAGTTTCTGAATACAATGAATGGCTAAGATCACAATGATATTAACAGCCCAAATTTAAAATAACAAAACCTTAATTAGGGTTGCCTAAACAACAATCAGTTAGTTGCAGAGAACTCATTCACTGGGAGTTGCGTCCTTATCCACTTCCAAAGCACTACGTTCAGTGAACCTGGACACGATTGCGGAGATTTCCTTAATGGTGATGGGCGGCAACATGTTGACATTGTACTCCAGCAAGTCCAAACTATGTGCACACTTTGCAAAGACGGTCACCCACTCTGATTCATGCAACAAGAAGGAGTCTCGGACGGTCAGGAAGCTGAATGCCTTAGTCAAATTTTCTTTCAGGATTGGTCCGGTAGTGGTAGGGAAAATACTTTGAACTTTATCCTTCAAATTTTCTGAATGCAAGTGTTTTCTTCGGACAATATCTCTATCAAGCACATCTGCAACCATTTGGAAAATTTTACTCTGGATCCCTTTTATTTGTTCTTCAATTTTGGCGCCATGTGCCTTTACTCTTTCTAGGACTTCTCCTCGCGAAACCAGTGCATAATACCAGTTGCTGAAATCGTATACAGCTCCTGCTTCAATGATCTTCTCATCAATCAACCTCTGCTTCAGAATGCCCTTTATCTCTCGAAGACATGGGATAATTTTAATTTGAATGTCTTGGAGGTCGTCCCATGCTTTTGCCAAGTTTGCAACTCGTGAGAGTAGAGAGGAAGTTTTCCCATAAGCATATGCCAACTTTTCTGCGAATGCTATTGCTTCCTCTTTCTTTCCTGCCAACGATTCCTTGGTTTCCTTGGCTGTAGTCAATTCCTCCTCAAAATTTCTTGCTGGTTCCTGTGAAGAGTTTGGAAGTGGAGGGGCTGATTGGTCACCTTGATTGAGTGGCCTGGTTAAATGCTGGATGTATTCTTTTAGGCGCTCAATCTCCCTTTTATATTCTCTTTTCTTTGCCACTTCTTTTTCCAACCTTGACTTGATGGTAGCAACAAAATTATCCAGGTCCTCAACTTCTTGACGTTTTGTTGTCGGACCAATATCAATAGTTGTAATGGCATATTCACTTGAGGCAATTTCATCTTGTGGTTTCTGAATGGTAGGTACTGCAATATGCACTGTACGATTACCAACTTCGTTTCTCTGTGTCGTAGAAAATTTCTTGGCTGGCTTGCTTGTGATAGTCTATTCTAGCCTCGCCAAGAAGTCTGTGGTATCACCTTCTTCTGGCATCTCCGCTGGCACCTTTATCTTTAGTCTCTCTTTCAGGCAATCTGGGATTGTTGACTGTTCAATTCCATCTTCCTGATTGCCCTGGATGTCCTGCACGTCTTGAACTTCTTGTGCATCTTGAATTTCCTGCACGGATGGGACTTCCTGAATTCCTTTGAGGGCGGAAATCGTTCCCTCTTCGAATTCTCCATCCATAATATCCATATCATCTTTTGATTCAAGAATCTCTGTGCCTGTAGGGGAGTGATGATCATCATCTTCCAGCTGTACTGGCTCCATATCCTTTTCTCGAACTGGCAAAGGAAATCTGAATTGTCCCCATGACTCTTCTTCCATGATTAATATTTCATCTACATTTCTGGATGTAGCCAAATGAAGGGGCTTGGATTTCTGCTTCTTTTGAGCGGGTCCTTCATTCGTGGTTTTCTTCTTGTTCTGCTTTACAGAGTCATCAATTTCTTTTCTCTTTTTCAGGTTGGCAGCATCCATTGGTTCACCTCCATGAGATGCACCGACATTTGAAGAACAAGACTCTCCATCACCCATTAAGCCATATATGAATGGCACATTCCTTTGCCGTAAAATTTGCACTTGCTGATCCATCCACCATTGGGAATATTCGAACACGGGCCTCATGAATGTTTTTAGATCGCCAAGCTCAGGCTCAGACCATCTCACGGGAGGAAGCGATTGCCTTTCATCAAAGTCCGGCTGCACGTATACTCCATCATCATCAAGTTGATCAGGTACTCGGAAGAGTTCTGTTGTTCTGACCATATCTAATGGCAGCCTTGACCACAGTCTTTTTCTTACGTTATATTCATTAGTGGCATTTGCCCAAAAGTCTTCTAAGTCAACCATACGTTTATATTTCCCTCCGTCCACAGTTCTAGTGTGATGAAGTGGATCGAAGTCAGCTCTAGGCTTGTAGGAAATGAACGGGTATCTTTGTATCTCCAATCGAGCACTTTCTGCCGCTTGCGCTGATAGACAGGATTCTTCCATATTGCCTATGAAGAAAGGGAAAGTAATGGAGGCCTTTTGCTTGGTCCTTTGAATATTCTGATATGTCTCCAATTGCCTCAGAACTTCCAGCAAAACCATTTTGTTGGTAGGATAGATTGGCAGTCTGTATGGGCGACCTGTGAATCCTTGAATCTTGATGTATGTAAATCTGGGAAACTAGATGAACTAGGATCCAGATCTGTGGATCAAACTTTTGGCCTCACGGGTGAGCCTCTGATGCGTTCCGCCTTGGAGAATTCGAGTGATATACATAAGAAAGGCATCATGTGCCCGTCTGAAGTGTGACTTCTCCTTCAACTGCAACTGCGGATAGCAATCGTAGGGGCTTGAACTCTCCTTCGCCATTGCCAACTACACCTTTGCAAATCAGGCCAGCATATCTCTAGGTTCTAGCAAGTAGATATATGACATAAGAACTCATATGGAAGGTTTTGGTTCTCTCCAGGTTGACCAACTGCTCGTTGAGACTGTCACTGATCATCCTTGACCAGTTGAACATCTTTACCTCAAAAGTTATTTCATCAATGAAATAATACATCCAGGTTTCAAAGGGCGCACCCTGAGGATGGCCCACAATTCTGTTTAGCAACAAGACAATATCTCCGTATTCTTCTTTAAAATCAGTTCTGGACAAATTCTTTGGCATCTTTTTGGCAGTGGGTCTGGGCTTCTCCAACCAGGACTTGTTCATATTTGATGCATAGAGGCCTTGTTGATCTTCATAAGATTTTTGTGCATCATCCTTCGTTCAATAAGATGTCCGGTTGTAGGTTGGGATACCAAATGTTTCTTGTATCGCAGGCTTAGTTAAATATGCCAGTATTCTTCCATCAGGTGCTTCAATTTGTCTTTCTTGTGCATGATAGTGCAATACACATTCCACCATGAGCTTTGGACATTCTTTTGCTGGCGGAAATCCAGCTGCATGAACAATGCCATTGCGCATCATCCTTCTTGCAATTGGCGTAGGTAAAAATCCATCACTTCCGTACATCCTTTTCTTAAAATCATCAAAGTCTACATGGCCAAGGTCGGTGTCCACGATGTTGTCCCATTTAGATTTGATCTTGGACTGTGGCTGTGAACCCTTACTAGCGAACTTCATTTGTATTCTCTTGAAAATAAATCTGCAAGAAGGTACAAAGAGAATATTAAAATTCAGAAATTAAAATTAAATTACTTGAAAAATATTCTAGCCAAGTGACAAATCAAACTTCGTGAAAGATTATGCTGGAAATAAAAGAATTTATCTAATAAATGAATGAAGTTTTTTGCTAGAATGAGGTGAAGAATGCAAATCTACCTGGTATTCTGGAAAAAAATAAAATGGTGTAATGTCCCCTTTTTAGCCAGACATGATATGATGTGTCGTTAGCCTATTCTGACTTGGTCCCGAGGGCTAACAAGGACATTGGAGGGATCCTGAGATCATTTGGCCTAGGTAATTTCAAGTTTAGGCCAAACTGAGTTCGTTTGATGGGGTTTCTGAAGGACTTACTATTTTTAGTAAGTCGACAGTGGGCAAGGGAATTGATATTTTTAGTATTGGACTTGGAGCGTCTCGCCGAGACCTTTCCAACGAGCTATTGCACATGGTTTTCCGAGTCCAACTGATATTTTATTTTAATGCCTGGAGATTATTTATTAAGTGACTATTAAATTAAAGTTAATGTGTTATTATAAAGTTACTTTATTTTAAAAGGTCATTTATCCCACATTGGCCAGGGGGATGAGAAACTCCTAAAAGGAAGTTATATAATGAAGTGAAGAGACTACTTTTGGGGATGCTTAGTTTATGCTTGATTATTATTTCTCTTGGAGAATTCTGGGAAGTTTTGGCTTTCACAGGTTT
Organism: Sequoia sempervirens; assembly: GCA_007258455.2. Classification (NCBI taxonomy): domain Eukaryota; kingdom Viridiplantae; phylum Streptophyta; class Pinopsida; order Cupressales; family Cupressaceae; genus Sequoia; species Sequoia sempervirens. The sequence goes on along the minus strand of VDFB02000016.1, from coordinate 14,238,989 downwards.
GAGGACGGAAACCCTCGAGCTTGGAGGCAGTGGACGGAAACCCATTGTCTGTTGGAGATATCACTTGGATGTCTCACTTTGTGCTTCAAATTCATGCTTTTGATTATGCAGTCCGACTGTAAGTTCTGTGACTACGATTGGATATTTTCTGTTGTTATTTTGCTGAAGGATTTGAAAGCAATATTCATATGTGATTTCAGATCTTTATTCTAAAATGGTTATTAAATGTTTTCATTGAAATCTGTTTGCAAATTATTGGGAAAAATGTAAAACTGTTTGCATGCAAATTGTATGTTAAAACTTTCTGTGGAGAAAATTGCAAAAATTGGGGTTTTTGAGTCAGATCTATTTTGGCTCATTACAAATGGACAAGATCACTGTGCTGGCTGGAATAAATTCGCCCTCCTTCTCTTTGCTTCAAACTTCACAACTTTCTTGCCTTAGCCAAAATTTCTTCTCACAACTTCGCTTTCGAAAGATGAATGATTGAAAAAAATGAGAAGTAAAGCCCATTTAAAGATGAGAAATTCGATTTATTTAGCAAAATCCAGTTGTTTCCATTAAATCAAGTTCAAACTCAGCTTGCACTTCTCTTTTGAATGGCAATTTCAATCTTCAGCACTGGTTTCCGGGAAATTTTCTAAGTCTGACGCTAGTTCAGTGAAGTCTTTTTTGTCTTTTTCCAAATTTGAGTCTTAGAGAAAAATTCAAATTTTATCTCTTTGGTGTTGAAAAATAAAAAATAAAATAATTAAAATAATTATTTCATGTGTCATTTTCCAACCCCTTTATTTTAATTATTTTAGTTATGGCACTTTTATTTTATCTTAAGGCAAATTTGATTTTTTCTAAGTTTTTTACATGCCTTTGCCTTAGACAAATCCTTTTTTTCCATTTTATTTTGCCATAATTTTTCTAACTTCCAAAATCTTTGGCGAGTTTCCTCAGCATCTAGACATGTTATTTGATATTTTGATGTTTTAATGTCTAGACTTAGGGAAAAATTTTGATTTTCTCCCTTTCGTCAAGTATGGCAGACTTGTCAATTGGTTAGGACATGTATTTATGGACTTGGGCGGACTTGGCAAGTGCTTTTGCTATCTTTCTTTCATGCTGGGCGGAGTTGGCTCTTTCTTATTCCATTCTTTCCAATGGCGGACTTTGCTATTAGTTGTGCCATTTAACTTGGAGCGGACTTGTAATGTCCCCTTCCAGCTAGCCACTCAACTTGCCTCGTTGCCTTTTTAACTCCCGAAGGCAATTGGCGAAAACAGGGAGTCATTTATTTAATTGCTTAATTATTGCATAAGTTCAAAATTAATCTCTAAGGTAATATTAAGTAATTAATTAAATTATTTTGTGAAGTGACTATGAAATTTGACTAAGTGACTAAGGGAAATATTTCATTAATGAAACTATACAAAAAGTCACTTTATTATTTTGAAAGAGCAAATAAAATGAAAAGGAAAATAGTCACTTACCGGGCATGAAGGAAATATATGGAAAAAGGACTCCATTTTGAACGCACCTTATGAATGAATTTTTAGACATTGCATACCTTTTTACGGGTGAGCTCGAGTTCATGCCTTAGGGTTTGAAGACTTAGCAGGTCCAGGTTCGGATGTGAAATAACATCCCTAGCTGGAAGAGTCACGATTTTGGGAAGGAAAGGATCTTTCCATTGCAGGACGAGTTTGGGATAAATTTGAAAATGCAACGCCAGGCTTAATTCATCATTTTCGTGATTACAGTTCAGTGAAATCCATGCTAACTCTTGGGCCGATTTTGGAAGCCCATACATTCTCTTTGAAGGCGTTTTAATATGATGTAAACCCAGGCGCCCTTATTTCCACCATGAAACTCCATCCATAAGCCGTTTTGTGAAGAAGCTGGTTGAAGAACAGGGAGACGCGATTTCTTGAGAAATACGTTTGTTGAAGTTCGCTTTTGCTGAGTTGTGGCCATCTAACAGCTTAGAGGGAGACGGCTCATAGCTGGAAGTGATCATTTCTGGAGATTTTTGGCATTCAACAAACTGCTGTAGCATTTACCAGGCCTGGCGCCTCATTCTGGGCAGTCTGTGTCTTTCACAAGTGCGTATCAGATTCCCAGGTGCTAAATACAGGTTGGGAATCTCTTGTAATTGCATTTTAATTGCTGTTATATGTTCTGCACTTTCGTAAGGTCAATCTGAGCACCGTTTTCTCATGAAACAATCCATCAAAGTTGCCCTAGCTGCTCACATTATATTTCAATCAGGTCTGTAATAAATTTTCTGGAAGCCATGGTGTGTAGCCCTGTTAAAAGGAGCAAACCTACATTTAGCTGCTGCAAATTCTTGGGTAGTTTCTATTTTATCATATCTGTATACAATGCTCAGAAATAGTCTTTCCTAGAGTCAGCATATGGTGCAGGTTGGGGTCTTTAATTGCTTGGTCTTTTCATGAATGTAAATGATCTGATTTCATTTGTGTTTCTGAGATTAAGGTGGCTGGGTGTAAGTCTGGGCAGTCTGTTATCATATAAGAGTCCATTAATTATTTTGACCTATTCAAATGAAGTGATGATATATGTGTGGCTGACATACTGTCTACTTGAATTGTTGCAACATAGATGTTGATTTCTTACATTCCATAAGCATTGTTTATATTTCATGCATGCAATCTGTTCCATGTGGTTTATATGAACTAACATCCCAATGAGCCCCCTTCAAACCAAACAAATTGAACACCAAATACACTCCTTTTCAAGGGGAAGTTACAGGCAGAAAATTATATCAGTCAAGGCAATATTCAGTACACTGTTTGATAAAAATCCAAACGCTTGAAATCAGAAAAATTAAGTCAAAAATTACAAGGAACTTTACAGGACTTTACCTTGGCTCATGCTATTCTTTCTTCATATGGCGGACTTTACCCTTTGTCAAGCCATCTCTCCCTTGGTTGGAGCAGATTTTCCTTATTGTCATACCATATATCTTCTTGGGGTGGACTTTGCTTAAGTCCATGCCATCTTCTTTGGAGCGGACTTCACTTACCCTCAAGCCATTGCTTTGTGAGCTGGGCGGACTTCACCTTGAGTTGAGCCATGGTGGGGCGGACTTCACTTTGGCTTGTGCCATTCAAACTTCTCTTGTGCTGGGCGGACTTGACACTCCCTTATGCCATTCCTTGTTCTCCATGGCAGACTTGTCTTAGTCTCAAGCCATTGCCTTGAGCGCCATCTTACATACTTAGGAAAATTTTGCCATGAATTCCATGCTGGTTATCTCGCCATGTGCCCCTTTTTTATTCCTTTTTATTGATTTTGGTGATTTTCTATTGGTTTTTTAGGACTTTTGATTGATTTTTTGAAATCCGGGCACTTCCCAAATATGGAAACCTTGCCAAAAATAGAAACTTTTCCAAAATAGTAACTTTTCAAAAATAGCCCCTTAAAAATAGGAATTCCAACATGGGCCAAAAATGCCAAAAATAAAGTCCCTAAAAAATAGGGGGTCCGGAGGGGAAATCCCCACAAAGTAGGAGATGTCAGAATTGGCTCAAACGACAATCAATCTTCATCCCTTGGGCCCTCTAAGCCCCGTGATGATGTTTGCACAATGATTCAAGCTCAAATTCTTCACTTGACTCGGGTGACCATTCAAAAACCCAAACTCTAAACTCGCAAACAGAGATGAAATGAAATTGAAGCGCAACGGCAAAACCCTAAAAAAGCAAACTACTAGGGTCCCCATTTGCAATGGGGCGATGTGTGAAATAGGTCCCAACACTAGGGCGCCTCTTTGCACAAGGTTTCATGATTTTTGGATGATTTGTTGAATATCTAGACCAGATTGCCCCTTTTCCTCGAGGTTGTACTTTCCATTCAGCTTCATTGGGATGCGTGCATAAATATCTGGGCTGTTTGTTGGTGCTCTCTTATAGTGGTCTCGGTCGCCCAACTCCTAGCTCTCATTTGCATTTAGTTTTAGATCAATCAGAGGTGTTTCGAGCGAGATATGAGCATTTAGGTGATTTGTATGCTTGCTGGTCAGAATTTCTGTTCGTTGCATTTTTATATCAGACCTGATAATTTCAGCATTTTACCATATTTCCTTGGTGCTCACCTTCATATTTTTTATGATGAATATTGTCTGACATTTGGGTTGTTTAGAGATCTAAGATTATCATAATTTCATTGTATGAGAATCCAATTTGTAACGCTGATTTCAGTAGTACAGATCAACCTTTATATTTCTTCACTTTATATTTTGTATATCTCACTTCCGTTGAATAAGTGGTCGAGTTGTTTTACATTTCAGTTTGTTTTATTACTCCTGCTAAATAAGTGGTTGAGTTGTTTACATTTCTATTTGTATTTTCGCTCTTGCTGAATAAGTGGTCGAGCCCTTCATGGTCGGTTCATTGCCTAAGCATTTACATTTCCATGATGGTCGGCTAGCCGCTTGTAGCATTGTTCTTTCAGTTTAAGAATTTATCTAACGATCCTCTTGCACCGTATGCTCTCACGTTGCCCACACTGGGATCTGGGTGATCATAAAGTGGAGGGTTACTTTTAGCTGATTGTATTTGTTGAGCTAATCTTAACGACTGAAGTGTTGTGTGTTAAAAATAAAAATAAAAATTAAGGGGGATATTTCACTTGCCTTTTTAGAGGTTAGAAACCCTCTTGTATTTTTATCATTAGACTTGAGGACAAAATCCTTATTTCCAATATAGGCAATTCCATTTGGGGATCACATGGGAACCTAAATTGGTGATCTTCATTGAAGTTTGCAGATTTGAAGCGATTGGTATTTGGAAGAATTTGTTTCAATATTGTTCCAAGGACATTTATTGCTGATTTTTTAGAATTTATTCACATGATTCTTTTGGAGTTCTAATGTCATAGTTGTTGGAAATAGGATGCCATTTAATTGCAAATCCTAAACATTAATTATTTCATGTATCTCCTAGATTCTTGGAATGTGTTCAACAACACTAAGATTAGGATGAGATTAATATTTGGATGAAATAAATCATGAAATTGACATTTATATTTTTCCTAAATAATAGGAGCATGTGGGTGCACACATGGTAAGGTGAAACTCACCTTGTGTCCAGTTAACTATACGAGTAACAGTTAACACTTCTGAATGCATGTAAAGATCCTAGAGTTAGGATTTGGTGTTTGCATGCTTGAAGTTCAGTTAAGTTCAGTTCAGATTAGTTCATTCAGTTCGAGGTTTAGTTCCAAGTTCGTTCAGTTTTCACTTATCTTCATTGCATGCAAGTGCATGTTGCATGCATGTTGGTTATTTTGAGTTGCATGTAGTTAGCTTCAGTTAACTTGTAATGCATGGCTAATAACATTGAGTTGTATGACAGATAACAGGGACTACTTCCAGTTAACAAGGGATGACCATTCTTTGGGAATGGTGTTGAGTAAATGTTTCAGTTAACAATAAAGCACTTGAAGCCAACTTGGGTGCCCAAGATGCTTTATTGGAATTAACTCCAATGCATGATAAGATATTTTGATGGCTCAGTTAAGTAGCTTTAATTGTGGGCGCCATCTTTGAGGAATAGCTTTGGAATTATCACCGAAGTGAAGGAGAAGTTGTAGCTTCAGTTTGGGACACCCAAATGCATGATGCACATGTTGTAAGCTTTAGTCTTCACTGAAGAACTCTACTTGAAGGAATATGGCGTACCTTTTCAAGGGCTTGTGCTTATGCATTGTAATTATCACCATTTGGAGATTACAAGGTTGCATATTGTCTATATATCTCATTCAAGTTGAATAGAGTTTGGAGATTGGTTATTGCAGGTGTGAAGAAGATTGGTAAAGACAGAAGAAGCATTCTCAAGCAAGAATTGGAGCTATTGTAATTCAGAGTTTGAATAATAGAATAATTCTTGGTGGAGTTTTTTCCCGAAAGGGTTTCTCCACGGTATATCTTGTGTGATCCTTCTATTATCCTGTCTAGTTCTTCTTAATAATTCTCTCTACATTCTACAACAGTAAAATGGATTAATCAAGATAATCATCCACAAAGAATTTATGTAACAAAGAAAAGACTTACTTAGAACAGCAATATTGAAGTTTTACAGAGTATTAAGCTAAGAAAACACCTCATTTTTCAACATTTGGTATCAGAGCTGAGGTTGGGTAGAGTATTGGGACGCCTTTCTCTTAAAAGATTGGAGGTTTATTGGCTTAGTGGGAGCTCTTATTATTTTTGTTATTTGCTGATTTTGGAATTAAGTTTTGTTATAATGAATTCAAGGTTAGAGATTGAAAGGTTCAATGGTTCTAACTATGAAATGTGGAAATTAAAAATGGAAGATCTTCTTGAAGAAAGAGATCAGTGGTTAGCGGTTAATAATGAGACAAAGACACCTACAACTATTTCAGATGAAGATTGGGCTAAGTTAGATAAAAAGGCAAGAGGAACAATAAGGTTATGTCTTGCTGATGCTGTTCTTTTGAATGTTTCAATGGAAACTAGTGCATATAAATTATGGAAAAGAATAGGGGATATTTATCAAACTAAGAGTCTCACCAATAAGTTGTATCTGAAAAGGCAATTATATTCTTTGAAAATGAAAGATGGTGATTCAGTTGCACAACATTTGAATGCTTTCAATTTAATTCTCAGTCAGTTAGCATCTGTAGATGTAAAGCTAGAGGATGAGGATAAGTGCATTTTATTGCTTTGTTCTTTACCAAATTCTTGGGAAAATCTAATTGTTGCAATTAGTGGTAATGGTGCAGATCCAAAGATGGACAACATTATTCCTACTCTCTTGTCAGAGGAGATGAGGAGGAAGTCTAAGGAGAAAATCCAAGATGCCTTGTTTGTAAAAGGTAGGTCTAAGAAAAAGGAGCCTAAGGGAAACAAGGAAGGGAAGGGTAAGTCAGAAGGACGAAGTAAGGTAAAGTGTTGGAACTGTGGGAAACCAGGACATGTGAAGAAGGATTGTAAGAACAAGAAAGAGAGTTTTGATTCTTCTACAGAGGAGTCCTCAGATAATAGTAATGATGCATTGGTTATTTCAGCTAATATTATTTGTGATAACTCTTTGCTTCATGTTTCAGAGTAATCTTCGAAGAGAGGATGGTAGTCACGATGCCATGTGTGACTCGGTATCACGGTTCAGTGGGAGTTATTGGCAGTGACTTGGATGCATCATTGGTAAAGTTATCTCCATGTGGTTGGAGATATGGTTTCTTGGTTTAGAGTATATTTGTTATGGATGTCATGGTTTACTCTTGATACTAGTTTAGAGTTTGGCATATTTACATGGTTCTCTTGAGACTAAGATGTATAAGTATGATATGATGCATGTGATCTCCTAAGAGGAGATGGTTAGATCATGGATGTCATGTTTATGTTCCTAATTCATGATTGGAGCTTTGGCATTGATCTTGTGTGTTTCTCTTAAGTATTGGGTACATTAATCATTTGTTTGATTACTTCATGAAAGTGTTGTGTTGCATTTGGAGTTTGGCATGGATTGGTTGGTTATAGGTCCTCATGGATACTTGGAGAAATAGGTGAGGCTGGAATTCTCTTGTGGTAAGAGACATTTGTTGGAATGGTTACTTGTGAGAAAAGTTTTTCAACAGAAAAGACCGAGGAGTCTACACCTTGGTTGAATGTGAATTCAACACACTCGGTGGTTTAGCATGCCTCTAAAGAGGTGGTTTGGTTATAGAGGCTTGGGAAAGGTAATGGTTTGGTTGATAATGGGAAGGTATTAATTGAGAAAGTTAACACTTTAATTAATGTTCCAGATTATCTTATGAAACCATACATATAAGTTCTCTTGGTTTTAATCATTTGCTTGGAAGCTTCATGATTATGCAGGTTGCATTTGAAGTTAGCATGGATTGATTAGTTGGTGCAAGAAGGCCATTGGCTTTGAGACTTGTACTTGTTTTATTATTCCTTGTTTAGAATAATTGCAATGTATAATGTCAAGTGGGAGAATGTTGGAAATAGGATGCCATTTAATTGCAAATCCTAAAACATTAATTATTTCATGTATCTCCTAGATTCTTGGAATGTGTTCAACAACACTAAGATTAGGATGAGATTAATATTTGGATGAAATAAATCATGAAATTGACATTTGTATTTATTCCTAAATAATAGGAGCATGGGGTGCACACATGGTAAGGTGAAACTCACCTTGTGTCAGTTAACTATACGGAGTAACAGTTAACACTTCTGATGCATGTAAAGATCCTAGAAGTTAGGATTTGGTGTTTGCATGCTTGATTCAGTTAAGTTGCTGGATGATTCGTTGTTCAGTTACGATTCGAGTCTTAGAAGTTTGCATACAGTTAGATGTTGCATGCATGTTAGTTATTTTGAGTTGCATGTAGTTAGCTTCAGTTAACTTGTAATGCATGGCTAATAACATTGAGTTGTATGACAGATAACAGGGACTACCTCCAGTTAACAAGGGATGACCATTCTTTGGGAATGGTGTTGAGTAAATGTTTCAGTTAACAATAAAGCACTTGAAGCTAACTTGGGCGCCCAAGATGCTTTATTGGAATTAACTCCAATGCATGATAAGATATTTTTGATGGCTCAGTTAAGTAGCTTTAATTGTGGGCGCCATCTTTGAGGAATAGCTTTGGAATTATCACCGAAGTGAAGGAGAAGTTGTAGCTTCAGTTTGGGACACCCAAATGCATGATGCACATGTTGTAAGCTTTAGTCTTCACTGAAGAACTCTACTTGAAGGAATATGGCGTACCTTTTCAAGGGCTTGTGCTTATGCATTGTAATTATCACCATTTGGAGATTACAAGGTTGCATATTGTCTATATATCTCATTCAAGTTGAATAGAGTTTGGAGATTGGTTATTGCAGGTGTGAAGAAGATTGGTAAAGATAGAAGAAGCATTCTCAAGCAAGAATTGGAGCTATTGTAATTCAGAGTTTGAATAATAGAATAATTCTTGGTGGAGTTTTTTCCCGAAAGGGTTTCTCCACGGTATATCTTGTGTGATCCTTCTATTATCCTGTCTAGTTCTTCTTAATAATTCTCTCTACATTCTACAACAGTAAAATGGATTAATCAAGATAATCATCCACAAAGAATTTATGTAACAAAGAAAAGACTTACTTAGAACAGCAATATTGAAGTTTTACAGAGTATTAAGCTAAGAAAACACCTCATTTTTCAACAATAGTGAGGGTTTTATTCTGGTTTAGGGCAATTTGCATTGTGCACTACAATTGGTATCAACATAAAAACTCCAGATCTGCATGTTTCCAATTTAGTTTCACTCATATCAGCTATTGCCATACGGTTTCCAGTCTTGTGGACTATTGTGTGCTAGATGTACTAACCACCCTAGATTTATTTGTTTTGAAAATCACATCAACTAAAAGAGTGATTACAATGCATTATCCATTTCACTTTGTGATCAGCTAGTTTCCAAGAGGGTTAAGGTGAGAGCATATGGTGAAAGGATATATATGCCAAAATAAGTTGCAGTAGTTGAAAGTAAAGCACTAGGAAAAAAGCTAGTTAATACCACTTATTCAGTGGACTGCATATGCAATACATGAAAGAAATAACATCCACTTATTCAGTAGGAATGGGAAGGGTACATCCAGTTTGTTAGTGAAAGCTTGTACAATACTTAAAGATGAAACATAGCTTCTTCCACTTATCTAATGGCGAGTTATTACAATATTGCCACTTGTTCAATGGGGTAAGTAGCAACAATTAACCAAGATTAAACCCACTGACAGTACTACCATCCAATGTTACAATATTAATGCTTAGAAAATAAAAGCTCTTCGGCGGCATGACCATCTAATGTTTACAAGATTAGCCCATGAGCAAAAAGGCATTGAACAACTTCTGTAATGAAGTATTGATGATAACAACTATTGTAAACCCCTAAGAGTAGTACCCAATATGTAGAACAAGCCCACCGAACTTGAATTAACAATATGATACCTTAATGATGATGACTGTGATTGTTGGTACAGGTCTGAAATGTACTAGAAATGTGCTGCTATAGGATTGAACAATGAATATATGTAATGTTCCCTTTTTAGCATGCATCAGAGTTTGGAGGTTTAGCCTATCATCTGGTCCTCGTAGGCTAATAATGGTGTTTAGAGGGCCTAGTTTTGGAGTTAATGAGTTCTTTAGTTGGTAGTTTGCATTGTTTTTCATCTCCAGTTCCTTGGTATATTCAGACCTTTATTATTCAAGGGTTTTTGGCTTTATTTATATATACTCACTATTTATAGTTAGTTAATTGGATGATAGAGGCCAACCTTACTATTTATAGTAAGGCACCCCGGTGAGTAGAGGAATCAGTGGGTTTCCTTTTGGTGTTGGCAGAATCAAGAAATGACGTTTATCAATGGAGTTATGAAGTTTTATTATTATTAATGTAATGCTTTAATAATAATTAATTATTATAAAGTGCACATTATTAATTGTTTTATTGACTTTATTTTGAAGGGGTTATTGAATGTTATAAAAGTCAAATTATGAAAGTGCATATTATGGGCGCCCATTTGAGGATTATATTAAAGTAACAAAAGCAAATAATTTATGTTATTTTAATGATTAAATGCCTCATTGGAAATCAAACTTTTTGAAGTAGTATAAAAGGCATTGGGAAAAGGAAAGGCAATGATCATTGATCATTTTCAACACCTGACTTTGTTGCTTTGGCATTTGGAGGTGAAACCAAGGGTTTTGCTGCAAATCAGTCTCGAAGAATGTTGTATCTCTTTGATTTTGCTTCCTACAGGTGTGAAAGATCACCCAAAGGTTGCATTCAATAGGTGGTTATCATCCAGTATTCACATTGTGCTGATTAGAGAGATTATTTGACGGTTTTTGAGAAGATCATTAACAAAAATCAGAAGTATACATTTGAGATTATATGCTGATATCTTAATTAGCTGTTGGCAATTACTATTGGAGGCCATACCATCCATTATAGTTGGGCCGTACATTTCTTGTAGAGGCCGTACTTCTTACTATTTGCTGGGCGTGTGAAGCAAGGACAGAAATGCCTTGAGTTTGAGTAGTATTTGACTTGCTTTGGGGGCGGTAGGTCAGGGTTTTATATCAACAGCAGATTAAAAGTGTAGAATTCATACATTGGTGCTAAGCGTCCATGTCAAGCGTTTTAGTAGTTGCTGATAATAATTTCCAGAACTGCAATTTATTGTGCTTGGCATTCCGGGTATTAGTTTAATTTAAATGTACTGCAAAGATTAATCTATAATGAAAGTATATTGTTCATTGCAAAATATATCATAAATCTGATTTGAAATATTTCCGTATTTACTCTCAGTATTTCCTTTCATTTGGCATTTGTTTATGTTATTGGCATTTCTTGGCCAAAATCTTGCAAAACTCAAAACAAAACAAAAAACTTTGAAGCCACAAGCAAACATACACAGGGAGTTTTTCAGTTAGTAGATATCTCACCAGGGGTGGGTTATCTTAGTGGTATCAGAGCAGTTTCCTGCCATCCTGTGTTGGGTTAACTTAGATATATAGTTTCATAGTTTTCAGTTTCAGTTTTAAATCATGGGTTCATACAGTGACAGAGTGTTAGTATCTTGTGATAGGAAGTGGTTGGCGAGAATACTTTATGAAACTGGTAGTAAGCTTGGCAATCAACCCAGGGATGATAATTTGGTCACGTTGAGAAAAATGGAAGAGTGTTTGAGTCTTGTTGAGTGGTCGCATTCTACATTGTTCCAGATTGCTATGACTCCAGTAGTGACTTCCTTGAGTGAGCTTGAGTTATTGAGACATGAAGACAATGAGATAAGGGTCACTATTGCTCTTTGTCTTAGTCAAATTATAAGGATTACAGCTCCTCGGATTCCTTATAATGATGGCACAATGAGGGTGATACTACAACTGATTATTGATAGTTTTGCTGGGATAGGTGGTATCAGTAGTCCTACTTATGGGAAGAGGATCAAAGTCCTTGAGTTGATGGCATAGGTGAGATCATGCATTGTCATGATTGATTGTGAATGAAATGATCTTATTTTGCAGATGTTCCATCTGTTTTTGAATGCTATCAGTGAGAGTCATGACAAATCTATTTAGGACTACATGAGGGCTATTATGACTTTAATTATTAATGACAGTGGTGATATTTTCTAGCCTATCTTATCCCTACTACTAGCTGTTTGGAAACAAGAACATGTGTTGTCTACAACTGCTTATGACTTGATGCATAGTATCTTCAAACAATGTGAGGGCAAGCTAAGGCCCTACTTATTTGATGAGGAGCAGGTGCAAGAAAAGGGGTTAGAATTTGAAGTGGTTGATGGGAAGAACACCTTACATATTGATAATAGTTTGGCAAAACCCCCGGATGATACTTGCAACGCTCAGGGAGTTGTAATCAGCCATGAGAACAATTCTGATTTTTATGACAGCAGTCATACTACTGAGTGTAACCATGAGTTAGATGCTATGGCACATGAGGAAAATGTAGTGGAACGATCTCCAAATATTGGCACACGAGATTTGGGTGTCAAAAATGAGGAATGTATGGAGAATTTAGACCACAAAAAATTTGATTTTTGTAACAGCAGACATAATTGCTTGCATCATCATGAGATAGCAGCCATTCCACGTGAGGATGATGGTTGTGTGGGGTCGTCTAATGCAGATACTCAAGATTTGGGTATTAATGATGCAATATGTGTTGTGGCTTCATGCCACAACAAGTCTGATTTTCTATATCAGACCATGGAAGATGGGAACATATCAGAAAATTTACATGAGATTGATGAGTCCCAGTAGTCCATTCAGTTGGTAGGACAACTAAAAGTGAATGAAGACCTAATTGAGGCAGCCATTAGACACTTTGATAACACTCTTATGCTGATGGCAAAGTATTGTTGTAGGATTCCAGGAATGCAGAACAATCTTGAAGGAGGTCTTTCCTGTTAGAAGTATTGTCATTGATGTCAAATGTCAAAGCAAGTTATAAAGAACATGATATGTAGGTGATCAGATCAATATTCTACTTTCAGACTTGGCACTATCAAAATCTGATAAAAATCTTCAGATTCAGACTTTTACTCAGATTTGAAGATCATCATATGCTCAGATTTGAAGAAATCATTCTTTGAAGATCATCCAGATTTGAAGATCATCTTCTGCTCATATTTGAAGAAATCATTCTTTGAAGATCATCCAGATTTGAAGATCATCTTATGCTTAGATTTGAAGAAATCATTCTTTGAAGATTATCCTGTCCAAAATGGAAAATCGAAAATTTGAAGATCTCTCTGTTCAAGATTGAAAATCATTCAAAACCTATGAGTTTCAAATTATAGTAGCTCGTGGTTTTAAGAAAACGATTATTACAGCAGCTCGTGTTTTCAAAAAAAAGAAAAAAAGAAGAGAACGATTATTTCTTTAACATATATTTTTGTTAAAGAAAAAGAATGATTATATTAAGATAAAATACGATTTAGTCAAGAGTTGCGAAAGGAGTTTGTTTAGAGATATGGGTTCACTCTAAAGTCACAACGTTTGGAAATGAAAAGACGTGTTGTTCTTGAATTGACCTATGCTCACCAAGCGATAGGATATAGTTCTTCATGTATCGGTGCATTGCTTCATTGCTCTTCATGTATCGACGCACTGTTTCAATGCTATGTTCATTCATTTGAAAGGATGTCATTGAACTTTTAAGAGACATATGTCTTTCTACAGAAGTCGGGTTTGTTCTGAAGATGTGCAATCTTTAGAATCTGAAGTAATCCAAAAGAAAGTTGATCTGTACTAAGAGGTGTGTCTCTCCAAAAAAAAAAGGGTGTTTTTATTCAAACAACAACTTTAACAATTAAGTGGAGTTTTAGAGAGAAGCAAGTAACTAAAAAGATTCGATCTTCAACTAAGGATCAGATTTATCTTATGAAGAGACACTCTTGAAAGTTGCAAGTATTGTTGTGTTCTTTCAGTTAAGGGATGTAATGTTTGAGTAAGATATAAGAATGGCATTTCATTCAAGGGCTGATGTGTGGTTGTGAAGTTTAAAAGTGGTCTATATGAAAAAGCCATCTTCTTGTGTGGGCTGAGTGTGAGATTTTTCATCACAAAGGCAGAGTGGAGGATTGGGAGAGTGCAGATCTGATTGAAGACATTTACTTCATCCATCAAGTGAAGGTTTGGTGCCTTACATTAGGGGTTGGTGCTCTTTGTAGGTTGGTGCCTACTAAAATTCTAAAGGAGTTGGTGTTCCTTGTAGGTTGTAGCCTACAAAATCATCTCATTTGTAAATAAAGTAGGCTGGTGCCTACTTCCATTTGTAAAATCATTTAATCAATTCAATAAGTGGTGTCAACTTGCTTTCATTGATTTATATCGGAAGTTGATGTTGAAAAAGGTTTAAGATTGTTGAAAAGTTGAGAATTAAAAGATTGTATTGATATACTGATTCACCCTCCCTTCCCCCACCCTAGCACCCCCTTCGCAGTAAATCTTTGTGTGCTCTTCAATTGGTATCAAAGCAAGGTCCTTCTTGAAAGCCTAACCGCTTGAAGGAGATCCTTAAGAGCACATATGGCAGATCATAACAACACAGTGAAAGCACCCATCTTTGATGGGACTAATTATGCATTTTGGAGTATCAAGAAGCATACTTGAATGCACTTGGATTTGATGTGGCAATATGTTGTTGATGGGTATACACCTCCAGCAACCCCTCCAACAGATCAAGCCGGGAAAAAGAGAAGTGAGAACAATGCCAAAGCCAAGCATGCTCTTCTTTGCAGCCTAACGGATTCCAAATTCACAAAAGTCATGCGTTGCAAATCAGCAAAAAAGATATGGGTCAAGCTTCAAAACATCTATGAAGGAGATGCAAAAGTAAAGAAGGCAAAGTTGCAAACTCATCGAAGGAAGTTGGAAACTCTCAAGATGAATGATGATGAAGAAATTGTTTCATACTTTCTTCGTGTTGATGAAATGGTGAACATCATGAGAGGGCTTGGTGAAGAAATTGATGATGCTTTTATTGTTGATAAGATTCTAAGATCTCTATCTACAAAGTTTGAGGCCAAGGTTGCAGCATTGGAAGAATTACCAAACTTGGATCAGCTATCAAAAGATGAATTACATGGGATCCTTGCTGCCTATGAGATGAGGATTGAAGGAAGATCACCACAAAAGGAAGTCTCATTCAAAGCATCCAAAAAGGGCAAGAAGAAGCATGAAGAACAAAGTGAAAAATCAAGTGATGAAGTAGAAGCTTACTTCATGGGAAAACTTAAGAAAGGAAAATGAAAATATAAAGGAAAATTCCCCTTTAAATGCTTCAATTGTGGAAAGGTTGGACATTATGCCTCAAAATGTCCTCACGATGATAGCAACTCTAGTGAAGAAGAAAAAGAGATCGGCAACAAGAAAAAGGGAAAGAAGAATTTCAAATCCAATTCAAAGAAGAAGTCTCAAAAACACAAAAAGAGTTTCTATTCAAAGAAAGAAAGCAGCACCTCCGAAGAACAAAGTGAAGATTGCTCAAGCAATGGTTAAGAAGAAATATTGTTCATGGCTGAATATGCAGAACAAGATGCTGATCAAGAATGTGATGAAGAAGAGGAAACTGATCAATATTGCAATGAAGAAGAGGAAGTGGATCTTGAGGAAGAACTGCACTATGCATACAAGAAAAATGAAGAATTAAAGAAGGCGGCTGCCAAGCACAAAATGAAGGTGAAAGAAATGACAAAAGACTTGGAGAATTCAAGCAAAACTATTGAAGATTTGAGGGCTCTAATCATAGAATCTGAAAGAAATGAAGGAGAAATGAAGATCAAACTCAATTCAAAAGAGATGGAATGTAACAAGCTGGAGCAAGAAATAGCAATGCTAAAGATGGAATTGGAGAAGACAAAGGAACAACGCACAAAGGTTGATGAAGACTCCATCAAGTTGAATGAGCTCATAAAGGCTGGAAAATTCTTTCAAAACAAAACAGGGGGCAGTTTTGAAGGACAGTCCAAGAAGGTTGCTAACTCCAAAGAAGAAACCAAGACCTTCTCAAAGCAAGCCGAAGGAGAATGGATAAGTGCTGATCCTAAAAGAAGACAAAATACTAGGCACTTTTATGGCTATTGTTTTCTTTGTAACAAGTTTGGCCACAAGGCCTTAAATTGTAAGAATAAAACAAAAAATATTCGTAGTTGCATTAGGAGAGATTATAATCCTTTCACAACCTTAATGGACTTTAATAGCTTATGCTACAATTGTAATAACTTTGGGCACAAGGCACAAGCTTGTAGGACAGTTTTTAATGATTCTCCAAGCAAAACAAGAAAGAAGATAAGTCCATTAAAAAGAAAGAAATTCCTATCAAAGTGTGGAGGAAGAAGGAGAAATCCATGTTCATACAAACAGCCTTACATGCTGAAAGTAAAAAGGGTAGATGGTATATTGATAGTGGGTGCTCAAAGCACATGACAGGTGATAAGAGCAAGTTTATCTCCCTTGAACCAATTGATGAAGGAACGGTAAGATTTGGTGATAACACAAGAAAAGAGATAAAAGGAAAAGGAAAACCTAGTCTAGATAATGGGAGAACAAAAGCAGAAAATGTTTTGTATGTTAAGGGCCTAAAAGAAAATCTTCTAAGTGTTAGCCAACTTTGTGATCAAGGACATAGTATCACATTTCATTCTAAAACATGTGAGATTAAGAAAGATGGAAAACTAATTGCACAAGTTGAAAGAAAACACAATTTGTATGTTTTAAAGGAGATAAATTGTGAAAGTTGCAACTTAGTACAAGAGGATGAAAGCTGGTTGTGGCACAAAAGGCTAGGCTTGGTTATGCTTACTTTGTTCCTGATTTCTATGCTACATATGTGACAACAAATGCTGTTATACATAATTGAAAATATTTCAAGATATGATTTTAAGTCATGGTATTTGTGATAGGATAGGTTTTGTTAGAGAATAATGTTTATTTGGGCCCACACTTATTTATAAGTAGGTCTTAATGGCATTTATAAGACTCTATTTACTATAAGGTTTAGTCTTATATTTATTTTCGGTATATACTATAAATAGTCATAGGAGGGTTGAATCTTAAATTAATAAGATTCAAATAATAAATATTACTTTATTGATTAAAGTATTCCTTATGGCATGGTGTTACTATTTGGATAAAATATTTTGTTTGATTGATTAATATGAAAAGTATCTTATTAGTTAAATCTATCATGTATTTTAATGAAAAGGTATAACAACTTGAAATGATATTGGATAATTTCATACTTTATTTAATGATTTCTTCAGGTGGAATCATTATTAAGATGCTATGAAATATGATACATAGTTTGACATTGTAAATCTGCAAGAAGTATTGAGGCTTTTATTAAAATAATGTTTATTTATTTATTTATTAATGCTTAATATTGTAAATTATTGTAATTTAGGGATAAGACCGTCTCCGATCTTATCTGGAGTTTCTTTTTAGAAACTTTCCAGTTTTTGTAAATCTTGTAAACTATTTATTGAGTGTCTTGCTCATTGTTTAATACATCGAATTATTTACCAATTACCTGTGTAATATGGTATCAGAGCCAGTACGCTCAAAATTGAATTTTTAATTCAGAAAAGATTTTTTCAGTTCTTGAATTAAAAATTTGATAAAATCTTCTTGGAAATTTTTGAAGATTTTTTTTTTTTTTTGAGTAAAAATTTCGGAATTTTTTTGTGGCTCGTTCAAGAAAAATTTGAGGTTTCTGGATTCGAAATATTGAAGAACTTTTTTAAGTTCTGGTCGCGTCGGTTCTCCTGGGCGCGTGTTTTTGTCAAAGCTGGGCGCGTTTTTTGTCAGCCGCGTGTTCTTGAAGCGCCATTTTTTTGAAGAAACGTTTTTGCAGCACGATTTCATTCATTGAGACACGTTCTTTCTTCTCTGGCCGTGCGACGTGCTTTTCTCAGGCGCGTTTTCTGAAGGAAGAAGCTCCTGTTCGCGTTTTTGTGACTTCTTTTGCCCACGATTTCAAGGTTGTTTTGACGCGATTTCTGATCATCTTGTGCTTGATTCGTGGTCAACCAGACATCTGTAATAAATTTCCCACGATCTTTTTGAAATTCAATCTGTTTCCTGCAATTTTCTGGCTTGTCAATGGCGGCTAGGGCATTCTGAAAAGTCGTCTAGGGTTTTGACCCGTTTTTCGAAGGCGGAAATTTTTTTCGATTACAAATTCCTGGTGGGTTTTTCGAGAGCTCAACTGGGTTGGTCTCTGAAATTTCTGGGTGCATCGTTTTCCGTGCCTTGAATTTTGTGCCATCTGTACACTGTACTTTCTGCAGTCTATACTTGAATCTGCCTTTGTTTTTTGCATTGGAATTCGTGCCTCGAGTTTCGTGCATCAGCCTCTTCTCCGTACCTCGTTTTTCGTGCCTTGAAAAACGTGAAGATGGCCAGTTTAAGTAATTTAATGTTGGAGGGTAGTCAGCGATTGAATGGCAAAAATTACAACACCTGGAAGCAGCGGATGCTGACAATTTTTGAATACCACTGCCTTGATCAGATGATCCTCGGCAAAGCTACTCGTCCTAACACGGCGGGAAAGTATCAGGAGAAGTTTGATGAGCAGAATCGTGAAGCGGTAATGCTTATTAAGCTTTCCGTTACTGATGATCAGCTCCCTTAGATTCCACTTGGAAAATCAGCTAAGGAGATCTGGGATCACTTGAAGGGTTTGCATGAAACTTCCGACAATAGCTGTGCGTTTTTCTTGAAGAATATGCTGTTTTCTATCATGATGGATGAGAAGACAACTCTGCAAGCGCACCTGAATAAAATCCAGGAGATCAGAGATCAGTTGGAGGCGATTGGTCGGAAAATGGAGGAAGACATGGTCGTGATCACCCTGAAGAGTCTACCGAAGTCCTATGAACACTTCATAGAGACTCTCAACATTACGTCCGCTAATGTTGATCTCAAGTTTCCGAATTTGTGCACTATCCTGTTGCAGCAGGATCGCTGGAGACAACAGTTCGGTAGCAGTGAATCATCATCCTCCAGGAGCAGGCTTTTGCAGCTAAAACCCATCCGAAGCATCAAGGAAAAGGTCAGCCTTCACAGAGAAAGGCTCCAGTCAGACCAGTCCGAAGAAGAAAAATGTTCAGTGTAACTACTGTCATAAATTTGGGCACATCAAGAAAGATTGTCGTGCTCGTTTGGCTTGAGCAAAGAAGCAGGGGTTTAAAAGCGAATGTCGCCGAGCACTGAAGGAATCTGCCTTTGATGGCAAAAGGCCCGCAGACCATGTCAAATCCTCTGCTTGGTACATAGATTCTGGTGCCTCGCGTCATTTCTCACATAGGCGTGATTGGTTCACAGATTTTTCCCTTTGCACTGACTCAGTGATCTTTGGAGGAGGTGAGGAATACACAGTTGTCGGCACAGGCACTGTTTAGGTTCAATCTGGCGGGAGGGATCTCATATTCCTCAACGTGTATTATGTACCTGATATCGAGCTCAATCTTCTCTCAGTCAGTCAGATTATGCGGCATTCTCCCCAGATGGATGTGGTGTTCAACTCGCACAGATGTTCAATTGTTGATCGTGAGTCTCACACAACGGTGGCCGTTGGGATAGAGGATCATGGCCTTTACAGGCTTGTGGACAATGGTGATTCTCCGGAGTTAGCCTTGGCAGCCAGAAATTCAGCTGTCACCAGTCTTTGGCACCAGCGGTACGGGCACTTGAACGTGCACTATCTCTCTCAGCTCGCTCGGGAGGGACTTGTAGATGGCCTACCTGACATTCAGACTCACCATCAGGGCGTTTGTGGTGCTTGTCAGGCTGGGAAGCAGCATCACACACCGTTCAAGGATGGTGACTCTTGGCGGGCTTCTAAGGTACTTCAAGTAGTTCATGCTGATATTTGTGGCCCTATGTCTATTTCTTCTGTAACTGGTTGCAAGGACTTTCTACTTTTTGTTGATGATTATAGTAGGAAAATGTGGGTGTACTTTCTTAAACAGAAATCAGAGGTTTTTAATGTATTTCAGAAGTTTAAGGCCTTGGTTGAAAAAGAGTCCAGTTCTTGTATTATAACTCTTAGGTCAGATAATGGGGGGGAATTCTGTTCTAGTGCATTCTCCAACTTCTGTGATACTCATGGGATAAAGCGTCTGTTAACCACACCCTACACTCCTCAGCAAAACGGTGTTGTAGAGCGACGCAATCATACGATTGTCCGGATGGCTCGCTCCATGTTGCAACAGGGAGTGTTCCCTCTACCAAGTTTAGGCGAGCTGGTCAATACCTCAGGTCTATCTCCTTAATGGGTCACTTATAACATTTGGGGAGATCTGAGAAGTTTGAATGCAGTCGCCAAAACCTAGGATGGAGTCATTTGAAGTTTTTGGCTCTCGCGGTAGTATGTTTGGATTCCGAGGCCCGGCACTAAAATTTGGACTCAAAGGCGAGCACTCATGTTCCACCGAGGAATACGGTGACAACCCACATGAGGCATATAGGTGATTGGTATAGACGGTCGTCTTATCTTCGGTCGAGATGTTGTCTTTGATGAGGAGCGAGGGTCCATTTCACTCTTCTTCACTGTTGGTGGAGGATCGGCACCGGGCTCGATATGAGTGTCGGAGCTTAGTTGGGAGTTCACGATGGGAGGAGGAGGGATGTGAAGACCTAGTCTTATTGATTAGCAAGCGCGGGACATCGGATGATAATGAACATCCCCTTGCTGAACCTGTTCCAGATCCACAACCAGATCCAGCTCCTCCTGTTACATCTGATGTTGGCCCCTCTACTCTCCGGCCGAAATGGTGGGCTAAGACTATCAGTGATCTTCGTGCTGATGAGCTCATTGAGGGTAGATCATCCAGAAACAAGAGCAAACAGCAGTCAACAGTGAATTTTGCTCTCATGGCCAACATTCACAGTGTTTATGAGCCTCAGACATATTCAGAGGCAAAAGGGATACTTGAGTGGGAAAAGGCGATGGAATCAGAATACCAGAGTCTTCAGAAGAATCACACTTGGGCCCTTTCTGATCTTCCTCCAGGGAAGAAGCCCATTAGCTGCAAATGGGTGTACAAGGTGAAGTACAAAGCTGATGGAACCCTTGACAAGTACAAAGCTCGTTTGGTTGCACGGGGGTTCTCACAGAAAGAAGGCATTGACTATGAGGAGACTTTTGCTCCTACAGCCAAAATGAGTACCATACGGCTTGTCGTTGCCTTAGCAGCCCAATTTGGGTGGAAGGTCCATCAGATGGATGTGAAGAGTGCTTTCCTCAACGGTGAGTTGATGGAGGAAGTATACATGACGCAGCCTCCCGGTTTCAAAGTTGCTGGTCAAGAATAGAAGGTGTGCAGATTGGTCAAAGCACTCTATGGCCTGAAACAGGCTCCTCGGGCTTGCTACATTAAGATTGACACGTACCTCACAGATCATGGCTTTCAGAGGAGTCCATCTGACTCGAACCTGTATGTCAAGAATACTGGTAATGAGATTCTGCTTGTTGTTGTCTACGTGGATGACTTGATCATTACTGGCAGTTCGAGCACATTTGATCACTGAGATCAAACAGGACTTGTGCAAAACTTTTGACATGACAGACTTGGGCCTCCTGCATTATTGTTTAGGTGTTGAGGTTTGGCAGACAGAGAGCAGCATTTTCATCTCCCAGTCCAAGTATGCTCGAAGTCTTCTGGATAAGTTCCGAATCAGGGATTGCAAACTGCCTCCACACCCATGGAAAAAGGGCTTAAGTTGTCGGCTAAGTCCGATTCACATGGTAGATGAAACATTGTTGGGCAACTAGTAAAGCCTCATCTATCTTCTGCTACTAGACCTGATTTGAGTTTTGCAGTGAGCTACATATCGCTTCATGACAGCCCCAAAGGCTGATCATTGGGTAGCAGCGGCGTGTCTGCGTTATGTGAAGGGCACTCGATTTTGGACTCTTGTACACTTGAGTCACGATCCTAAACTCAGTGGGTTCATGATTCAGATTAGGCAGGTTCGGTTGATGACAGGAAATCAACATCCGGTTATGTGTTCAGCTTTGGGATCCGGTGCGATCCATGGACTAGTAAGAAGCAGCAGTGGCTCTCTCCTCGGCAAGTAGAGTATCGGGGAGCATAAAAGCAGCATGTGAGGCGTTTGCCGCGGATGCTTGCAGATATGCAAATATCTCAAGCAGGTCCGACTCCCTTGTTCTGTGATAATCAGGGAGTTCTCAAACTTGCCAAGAATCCGGTCTTCCATGAGCGAACCAAGCATGTGGAAACTCACTGTCATTTCATTCGGAAGCTGGTTGAAGACGGATTAGTTCAGTTGCTGCATGTTTCGACAGAGGATCAGACATCAGATATTCTCACCAAGTCGCTCAGTACAGATAAGTTTGTAAAATTCAGGGGGCATCTTGGTGTAGTAGATAGACTGGGCATTAAGGGAGGGTATTAAAATAATGTTTAGTTATTTATTTATTAATGCTCAATATTGTAAATTATTGTAATTTAGAGATAAGATCGTCTCCGATCTTATCTGGAGTTTCTTTTTAGAAACTTTCCAGTTTTTGTAAATCTTGTAAACTATTTATTGAGCGTCTTGCTCATTGTTTAATACATCGAATTATTTACCAATTACCTGTGTAATAGCTTTGTATGGAGAAGGGAGGAGAAGATATAAAGTTAGGTTCCATTTTATAAGTTTTCTCAAATACAAACGATACTTATTTTGTGGGGTTTTTACTAGTAATGGTTTTCTTCACGTATATCATGGTGTTTTGTGCCAATGTTCTTAGTTCTATATTTTATATTTATTTTTCCATTTTAAATATATGCGTAATCAATGGTTATAATGGGTTAAATATATAAGTTTCCACTGTTGTACATATGATGTTCTATGAATTTGATAACCTTAAGTATAATTATATATTAAATCTATTATATTATAGTTAATATATTTTGTGGATCAAAAAATCATTTAACTATGATTATATAATTAAAATCATAAACTTATCTCCAAATAAATAAAATAATAAATTAATTAACTATTATTATACTTGAGTTATTCTTCTTAAAAGATATAATTTACATAGGTTATCTCTAATCTATATATATTAATTTATAGTTATTCACATATATTCTATTATATAATTTGTTAGTTATATTATATAATATATTTACAACATTAATTATATTGTTGTAATAAATGTTACTTGTTTATATTGTATAATTTATAATATGTAAATTTCTTTTATGTTGTTATCTTATGATTATCTTATTATATTAAGTTTGTATTTTTATAGTATTATTATGATTATTATATTATATTACATTATCATGTTTCTATAGTATCATTTTCTATATTTTTATTATAATGTTTTTAATATTATAATTGTTATATATATATATATATATATATATATATAATCTTATTATTATTATATTATAATCTTTATAAGATAATTGTTATGTTATGTTTTATATTTTAGATGAATACTGTTATTGTATTTTTTATAGTAGTTTATTTGTTTAAATTATTAATATAATATCGTGATATATTAAATTGAGTATTTATTACAAGTTTATTATATATATATATATATATATATATATATATCCTATTAAATTATCACAACATTTTATTAATTAAAAGTAATAAAAAATCATTTTAATTAATAATAATTAGTATCAATATTTTACATATATCTAACTAAAATATGTATAAGAGATATCAATTTTGAATTGTTTTGTTTATTTAAAGAGTTTTTTACTATCTATTACTTTATTTAATAAAGTGTATAATCATTTATAATTTTATTTACTAAAGTACATAGATTATTTCATTAAAAATATTTTATAAAGTTATGAAACTTTTTTTATGTTTTTCATATATTTTATTTGTTTTGCATTTTATGATTTTTGTATGTATACTATTTAATAATTTTTCAATTAATATATTCATGGGATTACACTCCACCTCTTAGTATTTATTATAATTAAGACAATAAATTAATTGACAAGTAGAAGTTATGTTGCAAATTACGATTTTATTTCAGAATACAATACACATTAGATTAGACAGTTCTGAATAAAACTATTGACCCATAAAAAATTATTTGAAATTTTAAATAATATTTAAAAATGAAATAATTAAATTTTTTTGTCAAAATTATGATTTAAAAAAAAAAACTATTATTTCTTGGTTTAAATTTAATTTTTGAATTTTTATTGAAAACCTTACTAAAAGTTAGTTTTCTTGAGTAGATTCTACAATGCATTTCACAGTAGATAGAATTTTGAATAAACCATGCAAAAACAATTCTGAATAAATGAATTGAATCACACTTAGAAAAATAAATCAGCCATTGAAAAGCAATTTGGTTAGTCAAAATTCCAAAACCATTCAATTATATGAAAATGATTTAGTTTTGTAAGGAGGTGAAATTACTGTGTGACATCATGGCTTCAATTTCTTCTATAATTCTGTGATTGATTTGATTTGATGAAAGAAGCCATTTTATTTTAAAATCCTTTTGTAGGCCTGCTTTCTTTGTTAGTAGGAATATGTCTTTCTTTATGGGTAAAATATTTATAAACAATTTGTTTACTACTGCTATACTTTCCTTGAAAGAAATAATATTTGTCACTTTATTCTTGATTTGCCAACTGTCATGTCTCCAATTTGGAGGCAGAGTAATTTAATTAAATTAATTAATTAAGCTGTCCAAATATTGATATTTCATAAGGATGACTAATTGATTATTTTAATTAAATTACAATGGAGTATTAAATTAATTATTTAATAAAGTTATCTTAATAACGTAGTATCTCAAAGGTAACTTTATTATAATTAATTTAATAAAGTGACTATAATAAAATGATATATCAAAAAGTCACTTAAATAATAAAATAATAAAATATTCTAGAAGCTTCTTAGAGGTGGGTTAGAAAAAGTATATAAGAAGCTCATTGCTAGTCATTCAAGCACATTTGGATTTTATTACTTCTTACATACCTGCGTGGTAGAAAGAGAGCTTGAATGCTTTCATTGTCTGAGGGTTTGAAGACTCTAAGGTGCCAATTTAGGTTGTGAGATATCAACCCTAGTTGGATAGTGGAGGGAGATACTTCAGTCTTTCTCATAGAGATAATTGCAGCCATTGGAGAACATTTTTGGAGAAGTGTAAGAGACTAGGTGTCTCTCAACCCAACCACTGACTGAGAATGCAAGGGTTTTGTTTGTTTTTTTGATTTTTTTGTGGTTTTTTGCAAATAAAGAGTAATTGCGATTTTGCAAGAAAATGCTTGGAAAAATAAAATAAAATACCAAAAGACTATATTTGACAGAAATAAGCCTACAGCCTAATGCCTGATGCTTTATTTATCTTCCAGAATAATTACAATTGCGAAATACAATCATGCAAGTAAAAAGGCAAACTATTATTTAAAGAACCTGAACAAGTTTGCAGCCGCCTAAAGAAAGCCATAGAAGGTACGACCAAATGAAAGAAGCAATCTACAGACCCCAAAATCAACGCCAAAGCTCCAGAATCCCTAGGCGTCCAGAATAGAGGAGGCAGAAGATCAAAATTCAAGACATCTTGCTGGTTATGAATGGTATGGCCTTGCTGCTGTCATAGTACGGCTTGTACCAGCAAATAAAGAATCCGTACTGCCTTGAAGTTTGTGCCAGATGCCAAATAAAACACTGCCAATGCAATATTCTCCTTCTAGAAGAAAGATCGATCCAAAACTCTGATTATAAACTCCAAAATATGCCCAAATATGACTCCTGTGTGAAGCCACTCTGTTGACAAGCTTCAACTGGTATTGCACAATCTCAGTCTGTCTGATTCTGAAGAGGAAACGTTCTCCAAAACCCAATGATTTGTAGAAACCCTTGTTTCACAAACCCCAATGCTCTCAGAGAGAAGTAAAGACAAATTCAAATGATCATCAATAATGAGTTCGATTTGCCTTGAAGAGAAATATATATCTTTTCCTCAAAAGTTCGACCCCTTCTCAAAAATCAGCTTAATTGCATTTAATAATATAATAATTCGCCTCTTTTAGAGACTTAGGCAAATTATTAATAAATGGCGTCCCTTTTTATAAATGAGTATTAAAACTCATTAAATATTAATTTTTCCCCTTTTATTATAAAGTATTAATACTTTATAATTCGCCATTAATAATAACTTTAATATTTCATTAAAATGACTTTATATTATAAAGTCAAATTAATAATCTTTTAATTATTATCAAATGCTCTAATAATCATTGTTTGCTCATCAAATCATCAAACTCGGTAGAAACTGAGCTGACCAACTAAAATAGGTGCCCTGCCAAAAATAGCAACTCCTGCCTGCCTGACTTACTATAAATAGTAAGTATCTGTAAATCACTCTGAAAGTGTCTGCCAAGGCCCAAACTTGAATCAATTGATGGAGTAATGTCCCCAAACGCTGGATAACTGCCAAAATAACCCTCTAAACATCATCTGTCAGCCTACGAGGGTCTGAATGATAGGCTAACCCCTGAATCAACTGTACTGCCTAGGAAGGGGACATTACAAGAAGCTTGGTGAGTTATTTGAGGTCTGTAATTTTGTTTCTGTCTGCAGACCAACCATGGCAAGAATTGCATTTTCAATCATTGCTCTTCACTAAGGGGACAAAATTTTCTGGGTATTGGAGGGATCACTTTCTCTTGCGAAGACAATCATTTCTACAATAATTTTGGAGGCCAATATTGCTGCATTTATTTATACGAAAAATTGTCAGTCAAGGGCGGGGGCGGCTTTGCTAGAGAGGGACAATTTCATCAAGGAAGCCACAATAAATTCAAGGAAAAATCAAAGGTTGCTATATTCTCATTTGCTGTTCATTTCCAGCCTTAGAATCAGGTTCCTTTTGATAGTTACACATATAGTTGCATTGTAAGTCTGCATACTAAGTCTAAAAATTGTTGGCAGCCATTAGAGCTTTTGTATGAGCAAGTTTGTAATAAGAAATCAGTCATTGGCATACATGTTGCAAATAGATTTTGTAATCAGTCAGCTGTAACCATTCATATTGCAACATATAATATTTAAGTTGTAATGCTATCTCAAAAACAATAGTATTGGCAATGCATTTTCAGTCATATTCATGCTAGGAAGAAGAGCAAAATATTGATGTAATAGGTCTGATTGCATATCAGTTTCAGCTTGTAATAATTTACATATCGTTGCAATATCATTTGGAGGCATAAGGAGTTTGGATGCAAATTGTATGACGAAATGTCTTATTGCTGTAGGTGCACATTTTCATAAGTAGTTGTCATTTATATGCATAAGAAATACAAAAACATTTTGCATTTCATTTCAGTCCATTTGCTAGTTGTTTAGTATCTTTTAGAAGGAACTTAAATATCATTTGCATCACTCAAAAGCAATCCAAATCAAACTGAAAACTCAAAACAGCAAGTTCAGACTTTACATGCCAACTATTTGACGAAATGTCCAAGACCTAAAAAGTGGAAAAACAAGTCAGATTTTGGCAAGGACCTTACAGTGGTATCAGAGCCAAGAATCTTGCTAGCCTGTTGGGTAGATTGCGCTTTGTTTCAGCTAGTTGATTGCAGATCAGAATTTCAGTTGGTTGAGAAATGGTTTCTAAGGAGGATATTGAAGTTTCTTACGAAGAATACCTTGCATTTCCGTAAGAGTTCAGGAATGACCTTCCCTTCATTAGCTTTGGGAACATCTTGGAAGAGGTTATACTTTCACCACAAGGATCAGGACAGCGTATTGAATCTCTTTCAAAATGGTTTACATCACAACCCCAAAGGAAGGAGAAGCATGATGTGCCTACAAGTGGCATATCTAGAAGTCTTTATAATGAATTTTCGGCAGTGAATGATCAACCACATGAAGGTATGGATTCTCTTGATGCCCCATTAATTGAGCATAGCATTACATCATCAGCTTTGCACAGTAATGGAAAGAAATCCGATTGTGAGTTGGGTAACCATGAAAGTGAAATGGGTAATGCACATGAAGATAGCACAAACAAGGGTGATAATTTTGAGTTTCCGATTATGAACAACCTATCACCTCCACATAATCATGAGGTGATGGACAAACAACATGAAGATGACAATGTTATAAAGTCTTCCAATGTTAGCACTCAATCTTGGTGTGTTGAACCTGTGGAGAGCTAAAATCAGATTTGCATAGAGGAAGCTATTGAGCACAAGACACTTCATGATGACTCCAAGATTGAAGAAGAGCACGTGATGGATGAAGATAAACCAGCTACATTAGAGCAACTACATGATGGATCAGCTACTAGTGTCTTGGCTACACATGATGAGGAAGATACTATACAATGGCATGATGTCATTATTGATTTGTTAGAGGACAGCAGCATTATGTCCCATCATTCTCATGAGATAGGAGCTTTTGATCATGAGAAAGTCAATGATATGACAACACCCATTGATGGCAGCCCTACACCAGTTGATAGACATGAAGATATCAAGCATAAGAGGACTGACTTTGTATATTTTGGCATAGAAGAGGTTAAGAGGTCCGAAAAGATGAATGAAGAATGGACGCAAAAAGCCAAAGAGGCTAAATTAGTGGCTGCCAATGCAAGACAACATCTTCAAGAAGTCAAAGAAAAGATCAATCTCATCAACATAGCAAGGCAAAAAAGGATAGATAACATTAGAAGACTCTTTATTCAAAGAGGAGATGAATCTGAAAATGCACATTGTTCTAATGATGGTGATGAGATTGATAAGATTTGTCAATTGAAGGACTTGGCTTCTTCATGTGAGGCTGAAGTTGTTCGTAAACCTTAAAGTCTTCATAGCTTGGAGACTCAGTTGAAGGTGAATGAGGATGAGATTGTTGCAGCATTATCTCATTATGACAAGATGCACAAACGGATTGAGGATCATCTTTGGGCGGTTCAGTTAGAGAGAAGACAAAAGGGGATTGGAGCAAAATCTTCTCATGATGATTTGCAGATTATCAAAGAAGGTAAGGGGACAATGAAGTCAAATTATTTTAACCTTCTTTCAGATCGTGACCACCTTCTTAACCTTGTTGGGATATACTCAAATGCTTTAATAAGGAAAGAAGGGGAAGCTGATGAGCTCTCTCAAGAGCTTGAGGTCACTAGGGGTTCTTTGCAGTAGGAGTTCGAGACTTAGACTCTAGGGGGTATCAGAGTGGCACAACGAAAGTCCATTGGTGTTGAGATGGACGGACTTCTAGCTTATTCATGTGATCCAAGTGGTGAATGTTTTTGGAGAGTGTGGATGCATGAAGATTATCATTGTAGTACTTGGAGTCGTCATGGTGGGGCAAATATATAGGTTTGGGATTTAGGAGTTCTGTTGTTGGATAGTTGGCCTCATCGATTGATAGGACTTCACAGTGACAGGAGCTTCAACTATATTCAGTGGATGTTGGTTGGAGTTCTTTTTAGGATCACTTGGGATCCAGGTGGTTGGTGGATAGGTGCAGATGATTCTCCATTATGGGCTTCAGGTACTGTGGTAGTTGGATGGTTTGGTAGATGCGGATTGCTTGAGGTCAAGCAATCTTTGGGAAGGGAGGACTATCATGTCCCCGATTTAGAGGCAAAGTAATTTAATTAAATTAATCAATTAAGTTGTCCAAATATTGATATTTCATAAGGATGACTAATTGATTATTTTAATTAAATTAAAGTGGAGTATTAAATTAATTATTTAATAAAGTTATCTTAATAACGTAATATCTCAAAGGTAACTTTATTATAATTAATTTAATAAAGTGGCTATAATAAAATGATATATTAAAAAGTCACTTAAATAATAGAATAATAAAATATTCTAGAAGCTTCTTCGAGGTGGGTTAGAAAAAGTTTATAAGAAGCTCATTGCTAGTCATTCAAGCACATTTGGATTTTATTACTTTTTACATACCTGCGTGGTAGAAAGAGAGCTTGAATGCTTTCATTGCCCGAGAGTTTGAAGACTCTAAGGTGTCAATTTCGGTTGTGAAATATCAACCCTAGTTGGATAGTGGAGGGAGATACTTCAGTCTTTCTCATTGAGATAATTGCAGCCATTGGAGAACATTTTTGGAGAAGATTGGTGAGTTATTTGAGGTTTGTAATTTTGTTTCAGTCTGCAGACCAGCCATGGGAGGAATTGCATTTTCAATCATTGCTCTTCACTAAGGGGACAAAATTTTCTGGGTATTGAAGGGATCACTTTCTCTTGGGAAGACAATCATTTCTACAATAATTTTGGAGGCCAATACTGCTGCATTTATTTATACGAAAAATTGTCAGGCAAGGGCAGGGGCGGCTTTGCTAGAGAGGGACGATTTCATCAAGGAAGCCGCAAAAAATTCAAGGAAAAATCAGAGGTTGCTGTCTTCTCATGTGGTGTTCATTTGCAACCTCAGAATCAGGTTCCTTTTGATGTTTACACATATAGTTGCATTGTAAGTCTGCATACTAAATCTGAAAATTGTTGGCAGCCATTAGAACTTTTGTATGAGCAAGTTTGTAATAAGAAATCAGTCATTGGCATACATGTTGCAAATAGATTTGTAATCAGTTAGCTGTAACTATTCATATTGCAACATATAATATTTAAGTTGTAATGCTATCTCAAAAACAATAGTATTGGCAATGCATTTTTAGTTATATTCATGCTAGGAAGAAGAGCAAAATATTGATGTAATAGGTCTGATTGCATATCAGTTTCAGCTTGTAATCATTTACATATCATTGCAATATCATTTGGAGGCCTAAGGAGTTTGGATGCAAATTGTATGACAAAATGTCTTATTGCTGTAGGTGCACATTTTCATAAGTAGTTGTCATTTATATGCATAAGAAAATACAAAAACATATTGCATTTCATTTCAGTCCATTTGCTAGTTGTTTAGTATCTTTTAGAAGGAACTTAAATATCATTTGCATCACTCAAAAGCAATCCAAATCAAACTGAAAACTCAAAACAGCAAGTTCAGACTTTACATGCCAACTGTTTGACGAAATGTCCAAGACCTAAAAAGTGGAAAAACAAGTCAAATTTTGCCAAGGACATTACACCAACCCATATCTGATAACAAGCAACTCATTCTTTATTTCTTTTTTATTATTGGATTTAGAATATACAATTAAAAATTATAGTTAGAAATCAAAACAACAGTTATAAGATTATAGACAACACGCATTCTATAGCCCATAATTGGACAGCTACAAACAGACAACTCATTCTTAATTATGATTGTGAATGGACAATGACGGACATTAGCTAATAGTGCTCTCTTATGAGTCAAATCAAGAATGATTTTCAAACTTTGAATCCCTGTAACAATCTTCAAACCTGGTCTTCTAACAAACAATAGACTTGTCAATTGATTGATAAATAATGGTTACAACATTCTAAAATTGGCAATTATAAAAAAAAAAAAAAATACATTCTTGTATGATTACAAAACTAACAAAGTTTGTTAACATATTTGTTTGAATAAGAAAAAATTGCAATCAACCTGTGTAAGGAATGAATATTTATTCTTTATTAATTGATGGAAAAACTCACACAGTCAAAAACCATAAACAATAGCAATGAACATCATGGATTGTGAAAATATGATATCATTAGTTGTCTTTATTGTTTATTTAACTATTAAAGGTATGATGTGATTTCATTAATACAAAGGAGTCCAATGGAAATTCATGTGTTAGGATGTGAGTGAAAATAAATTAGTTGAAGGAGAATAAATTGTGAAAGATGTTCTTAGCATGATGTAGTCAACTGTATGTTAAGATGTGTGAAAAAATAAATTAGTAAAAGGAGAATTAATTATGACAGAAAATTCTTATGTTAAGATGTAATAAGAATAAATTAATGGAAAGAAAATAAGAATAAAGAACTCAATTAAACAAAAAGACATTCATCATTATATGTTATTATTTATTTAAAAATATGTGAAACCAAGCTTACAAATATTCAATATAATATTAAATATATTAATTTTTTTTAAAAAATTTCTTTAAACTTTGCCACATTATATCCATTGCAGTTGAACTTAAAATTCTGATTTCGTTAGTCAAGAAACAGATTTTACATCTACAAATTAATTAATAATCTTTAAATAAAATTTTAATTACTAAATATGCTAACAATTTCCCAGCTTTTTTTAAAATTCCAATTATTAAATAGACTAACAATTTAACAGAAGATGAAAAGATCTATTAAAAAGGAAAAACATA
Source organism: Sequoia sempervirens (assembly GCA_007258455.2). Classification (NCBI taxonomy): domain Eukaryota; kingdom Viridiplantae; phylum Streptophyta; class Pinopsida; order Cupressales; family Cupressaceae; genus Sequoia; species Sequoia sempervirens. Next base: position 14,206,697 of record VDFB02000016.1, on the reverse strand, counting down.
ATATTTATCATATTGATTCTGTAATGATCCTAGCCCAAGCTGACTCAAAACTCTTCAATTTTCTCCCCTTGTAATTTTGACAAACAGTTGTCAAGCCAAGTTTTATCTCGCTGTTTTGGATTTTCAATTTACTGTATTATCGTTTTTATGTTTGCCAATGGTGACATAATGCTTGTAGATAATTGCTAAATTGCTTAACAAGTAATGAAGATGTAATATAAGACTTTTTATGCCTTCCCAATGTAACTAGAGGACTGAAAAATACATTAAATGTGCATCTACAGCAAAGAGGCATTATAACAAACACTTGGCATGCATATTCATGACTGAAATATTCATCTACAGCAATGGACAATTTGGCAAACAGTTACAATGCAACCTTTTAATCCATTGATCATCTCTTTAAAAGCCTTTACAATACCAAACATACCCGGAAGTCCAAGAATATTGATTTTTTATTAAATTCTGGAAATTGCAGCCACCTGGAACCCTTTGAAATGTACGGCCTGCCTTGTAGATCAATTTCTCCCACTTAAATCTGATAGCATATACCTCCAATTGCCTAGACGCCGTCAAAAGGAGTGAAAAGTGTCCAAAAGAGAGGGCGATTTGACCAAGAAGAAAAATGCCTAAGGCATGAGGTGTACAGCCTGGCTGCAGCAGCAAAGTACGGCCTTGGAGAATGTGCCAGATTCTAAAATAAATGCATTCATAGAACAATTTCACCCCTCACATTAATTACTGATTCAAACCCTCAAATATTCTCTAAATTTCTTCACCAATCTGCTCTATTTTGACTTCAGAATGAAGCCAAACCTCATGCAATAATTCGGCTGATCTTCCACAGCCTCAAAACTTCATAAGCATTGAAGAGTTTTCGTTCTTCAATGGCTGGATTGAAGCCAAACTGCTGAAACCCTTGGTTTCTCACAGCAAAAGCCAAAATCTTCAAAAACAAATTCAAGTACTCACAATACAATGAGGTTGATTTGCTTTTCATTTGCTTGTTATACTCTCCAAAGAGAAGTTCGATTTTCTCTTTTTGGGTCTTTTAATTCATTAAAACATTTTAATTCACATTTTTTCATGTTTAAGGTTTCCACCTTGGTTTATGCGCCCACCCTTTTAATATTTCATTAATGATTACTAATGATGGGTCATGGCCCCATTCTTTAGTTAACTTTATATTCACCTTAATAACATATAATCATTAATAACTTACCTTTATTAATGATATAATAATAATATTATCAAATGAAGCCCATACGCCTAGCCAACTGAAAACCAAGGTGTCGACTGCAAATCCAAAATGACCAGGTGCCCTGCCAAGAATAGTAACCAGGATAGTTGACTTACTATAAATTGTAAGTATGTGCAAATGAGTCCTGAAACATCTGCAAAGGCTTGATCAAAGGTCAACACTGCATCTCGCCTGTCCAAGTGCCCTCGACATAAATAGTAACCCTGAAGAGTCACTTACTATAAATAGTAAGTGTGTCAAATGAAGTCCGATGAAGGTCACCCTGAACTCATACTGATCAATGGAGGTAAACCATGCCGAATACTACCAAAAAGGGGACCCCCTAATCATCTACTCTAGCCTACGAGGGTCAGGAATAGGCTAAGCAACCTGTCAAAGTGTCTAAGCTAGAAAGGGGATATTACAGATTCCAGTCATGTGAAACACCACACTATTACACTATCAGGGAAAATAAGCTTTCCAAGTAACTAACTTTCAGTCCTATGCTACCAAAGAAAATCCAAATGATTTTTTGTAATGAACCGAACCAATTTTTTTTAATTTTTAATTACAATAGGCAATGCAACACGCACCCGTTAAGGTTAGCTCTAAAACCAAAACGATGCTGAAAGCAACTCTAACCAAGGGTGTACACCAGGATCCCGAGGTTGGGCAAGGTGTGAGCATATGGTCAGAGGATCTTATGCACTGCTGAACTGAAGTAACTCTAACCAAGAATGCGCCCTAAGACCCGATGTGGGAAGAGGGGCGACCATATGGTCAGAGGGTCCCTACAAACTGCTGACTAAAAGTAACTCTAACCAAGAATGTGCCCTAAGACCTGAAGTGGGAGGAGGGGCAAGCATATGGTCAGAGGATCCATGAGTTTTGTGACGGCTCAACCGATCAGCAATTGGAAGTACAATGCAATCTCTAAACGTAAATAGGCGGCAAGCTAGCCTCTTCCACTTATTCAGCAGGAAGTACAAGTAAATAAATAAGAAAGAAGTGAGAATGCTGACAGTACTACTGTTCAGCTTACAATGAGATAGAGTGCCTGCCAGGAACACAAGATTAGAAGCTTAATAATGCTGCAATAATGTCTAACAACTCTCCAATGCTCACAAGACCCCTCAGACTCAATTTCTCACTCAACTAAATAATTCACACAATCTGATATAACTAATTTTTGACTGAAAATGCACTGACCAGCAACTCACCAACTCACTATTATGCTCACAACTCACTCAAAACCCATCCAAAATGCATGAGACAAAATGCATACTACCCCTAGGATGATGGCACCCCTATTCCAATGATAAAACCTCAGCTCACAGCCCTAAAACTTTTCTTGCACAATTCCCAAGGCAAAATGAAATGGTACGGCCCTCAAGGAGGGTGACTTCTTAAAAATTCATTTCCTCATCAAAAAATCTGCAACTTGAGACAAAGGGTTGCCCCTATCAGAGACACACAATGGAAAGATACCCAAAATGAAAATATTTTTATTTTGGAATATATGAGTAAAATTCTCAATCAGCTACATAAACCAGCAACTCAGAAATTCACTAACAAGCTTGAAATTGAACTACAAATGTAAGGAATCCACTCAAATGCAAAATATTCACTACAAAACAGCTCAACTACAATCTATTATCCAACTAGTTGCTATCTTTCAAGCAAGAAGATGAGCCAAGTGCTAGGAGGTATGCTTGCCTCGAAGCTTTGTCTGAACAATCCAGCAGCATAACGGTATGGTAGACAAAAGATGCCAAATGAAGAGCAGAGGCTTGCTTTTATAGACTTGAGAGGAAACTTCTAGAAGCTTCAAGAAGGCGCCCAATTTTCAAATTTGAATTTGCTTTCTTCTCCCTCCAAAGATGGCGTCCATTTTCCAAGGCAATATTTGACTTTTTAATTTAAAATAACCTTTCCCTCAAGTAGGCGTCCCATTTCTCCAAGCATAATTTTGACCTTTAGAAAAATATTTAATCACCTCCTGATGAGGCGTCCACCCTTGAAATCCCCCTTTCCAGAACAACTTTAAGTCATTAAGCTAGGCCAAGGGGTTAACATTAAAACATAACATTAAAATATAACATTATTTAAAATATAACATTAAAATATAACATTATTTAACATAACATTAAAAAATACCAACTGAACTGGCTGAAGAAGAGAGTCAACTACACTAAAGCCAAAAGGACCACTGCTAGAAATGGAATTTACTAAAAATAGCAAATTCCTGAAGTTGCTCGGATCACCATGCATGCTATACCACTGTGAAGCTCTCTGAAAACCTAGAAAGAATCCACAATCCAATCTCCAAACTTCAAGCAACAACCTCCTCAGAAACGGGAAACCCTAATTTTCACCCTCCGAGTAGCCTACGGGTCTCCGGAATAGGCCAACGGTCAACTGAATTGATCACAATTGAGAAGGGGACATTACATTTTTTTTTCGGATTACACAAATTATGCGTAATGCCTCACTAGTAAGATCCCCTATACTAAAACACTGAATTTTTTTAAAGCATGATGCATTGTAAATTTCTTCAACATTAATCTGATGACATCCATTCGTCTTTCTATGTGGTACCCGAAATAAATTTTTGGCATTCTGCTTAAATTGAGCTAAATCATGCAAAAATGCAGTCGAAAGTCTGTTTTAGGTCAAACCAAACATAAGGTCTTTGTTGGTTTTTGTCAAGGAACATATCTACAAAATTTTGAAAAATTGAAAATTAGGGTTTCATACCCCTATTTTTAGGGAAACCTCTGAAAATAGGACCTTCCCAAAAATGATTGAAAATGATTTTGATAGGATTAATCGACTTCACGATCACACTAGTCAAGTCAGAATCATCAAAAGACATGTTTTACTCTGGTGGGTTTATTTTTGGCTTTTAGGAACAAAGTTGGGAGCTCCGCAGCCATTAATGGCAGATTGGCCAATACCAGGTTCTAAAAGCTAAGCTTCAAAAGCTTCAACGGTGCAACCATGGTGAAAAAGGACTAAAAATGTGATGTTTGACGAAGGAGATTCTGAAAACCGGAAAAGGCCAAAATTTGGCTAACTCTGGAAATGCTACTAAGGAGAATTCAGGCACATGTGCTAAAAGTGCCCTTACTGAAGAGGGGCGCCCTTGAATCTCAGGGGCCAAATGCAATCACTTCATTCCTCTGATATAGTCATCCTTTGTGTTTTCTTGCTGGCTCGACAATGAAACATTCAGCGAAATCATCTGATGAAGTGATCACCGGCAAATGTCAAATGGAAGGCGAAGAGGTTGTTATGAAGAACATCCAAAATGATTGCTCAACATGGAGAAGGCGCCCTTACTGAAGAAAGGCGCCCTTGAATGGGGTAATGAAGATGTCATCTGTTGAGAAATACTGCCTTCGTGAATTCTATCCAGCTCCGATCTAGTTTCACAATGAATCCATTAGCAAACCTGCGAGATGAGTCAAACAACTGCAGTGATTGATCAACTGAGGAAGCAATCAAATAGAAAACGCTAGAAAAGCGAGAACGAAAGAACACTAGAAAATGTGCCAAGTATCATGAAAAAGGTGCCCTTGCTGAAGAAAGGCGCCCTTTCTTTTGGGCGCCCAGATGCTGTCAAATGGTTGAAGGACCTCCAAGATGATCTTCTCTGTTTGGATCAACCTCAACAACGAAACCATCGGTGAAGGATTCCAACAAGGCAACCATCTGATGACGAAGATCGAACTGAAGCAGTTTATAACTTCAAAGTCATTGGTCAAGAAGTCAAACGCGCCCCTGCTGAAGAAAGGCGCCCTTGCCTCTTGAGACCTAAAACTGACTTTCAGGAGCTGTGACACCAGCCATCCTTTTCGGGACTGAGCTGGTTACTTGATGAATTGTTAAGTGAGATTGTCTGACTCGTCAGTCAACAACGATATCAAATTAGAGCACGAAAGGTCTAAATGGAGAAGTTGAAGAACAAACATTGAAAATTGACTAAGGCAAGTGCAAGAGCGCCCTTGCTGAAGAAAGGCGCCCAATCTTTTGGAGTCTCAAACTCAATTTTATGGCTTAGCATCTCCCAGGCACATCTCTTTAGCATGGATCTAGCTCAACAGTGAATCTATCAGCAGCTGCTCAGGATTGACTGATCAATCTAGAACGCAGATCAAACAGAGGTCATTCAACATGGAAAAGTGATGAAAAAGCACTCAAACTCAAAATGGACGCCTAAAAAGGTCAAAGACAAGTATGTTGACTTTAGTTAAGATATTTTGGAGTTAAACTTGGCCAAATCATCCCATGATCAGTGGAAATCAACCTTTTGAACTCCAGATCAGGCCAAATCAAGCTTAGATCATGAGTTAGGCGCCCAAACTTCGTGGATTCAGGCTTGAGTCTATATAAAGCAAATCTAGGTGTCCCTCTTCATTATTTCTTTTGCAAGTTGAAGATCAAAATAGCAAAAGGCTCTCAAGGACGTCCTTTTAAGATCTGGCAAGGGTTTTTCACAGTTCTTCAATATTTTTTGAAGATTAGAGGCAGAGGAAGATTTCTTCTCAGAGGTTGGATTCAGAGAAAGATTTTCTCAGGGAGACAGCTAAAATCTTCCAATCCACCTCTTGTCTACTTCCTCTTTTCTTGTCTTAGGTTTTCTTGCATGTCACACAAATCAGTAGGTTACCACAGATTTGACCAACTAGGCAGGATCAGAATAATTTTCCAGTAAAACTCATCTCGTCAAAATTTCCAGAAACAACAAACTTGTTGCCCCTATTTTTGGGGGTTTTTTCGGAAAGGTTTCAGAAGCAAAATTCTGAGGAATTGGGTTTGTTTAGCATTGAAGCACAAAGAAAACCCATGTGCTAGATTTTTTCCGGAAAAATACTTCTCGACAGGCACTATTTTTAGGGGTTTTCGGAAAGTGTCAGAATAGGGTCGTGTGCACAGTCTATCTTCAAGTTTTTTAGGATGCAGTACTCCCAGGTGCAATACAAGACCAAGACAGCCTTGTACCATGATTTCCTAAAAACGACTGACACATGCTTGCGTCAGGTGAACCCAGTGGTTGATCCAAAAGACTTGGAGGGCATGAATCAGATCACATTACAAAACATAGAAGAATCCGGGTTGCTTCAAATTGCATCCATCCCCATCACATTACAGATTGTGGAGCTTGTAATCGCTTGAATTAAGCATTACAATCCTACCACGAGAGAAATCAGATCAGTGGATGGGAGGGTAATCTGCAGTTTGAAACCGAAGGACATTGAAAAATGTTTTGGTATTCCATTATGCCCTACCAATGTGGTCATATCAGTGACATAATGCAACAGAGCATTCGAGGCAGCCAAGAATAAATGCCAAGGAATAATGGCAGAAAAATGGCTAAAAGTGAAAAGGCTAGCTTGCCTAAGCTGGTTGGACGAGGAGAATTCAGTGATGAGTATGCAGTGTTGATCACTCTACTCAGCAAAATCACTGGAGAGGAGGAGGGCAATCAGTTTCAGTCGTGGATGTACTACGTCATTGCCAAGATTATCAACAAGAGGGAACATTACGACTGGGCCACTCTGATCAATGATACACTCCACCAACAGATTACGTGTCCGTACCTGGTATACTTGATTGCCTTTCAAGGTGAATTCAGGACACTGAACAATGTGGGGACCTTAGGTGTGTAGAAGGTCCATGAATACTTTTCACATCTTGAGTTTACTCAAGCAGAGCGACACTTCGAAAGGACAAGTGACCTCTTCATCATGCACACTGTACGAGACCTAAACCCATGAGATGCACGTATGTATTTCACAAATAGCCAAGGAGGCAATGGCAGACTGGGCGGATTGGTTTATCCAATTCCCTACCTTCACCTACATACACGTATACGGCTACATTGGTCACCTCGCCATGATGCCACGGTACCCTTCAGATAGGGTAGTTTTCATGGAATTCCTAAGGCAGTTGGCCGAAGTTCACGCTCACTTATGCCTGAAGAAGAAACTAGCTGTGAACTTTCCCGTTGAGATGGGACTCTATAGATGCAGGTTAGCAGCAGATGCCAAGTTGATGAGCCAAGAAACGGTGAGACTTAATCTCAAGTACCTCATTGAGAGGTCATATGATCCCAGAGGCCTCTATGTGGTGCATCTTGAGCAATGCTCATCACATGAATCTTCTATGGAAGTTTACTGGGTCAATTGTGACGATGAGTATGAGGTACGAGGAAGGAACTATAGCAGGTTCAGGCTCTCACAAATTGCTGACTTTATGTCAGAAGACATTGAGGGATTATCTGACGATGAAGGGGAAGTCATTCTCCCCTCATTCTTAGTAGATTCAGTAGACTCACAACCACTCGGAAGAGTGGATTGGTATGCAAAGGGAAACCCATCTATAGAAGAGAGAACGAGTAGAGTTGTTTGGAATAGTCAACTCTACCTCGACAACAAGAAGACAAGGAAGGTAGTATTTCCCAGAACAGAGCCGCCACAGGTTCAATCTACACTACCTTCCACGTCAAGGAAGAATCCCAGGAAAAAGCAGTGGTGCAATCTCCCCAAAGGGATGAGGATGTCAAGGCATACAAGGCCAAGAACACAAGGGTTACATGTGCAGACAGCCAAACATACCCCCGAGATAGTCATGGGAATTGTTGCGCCTGAGCCAGTGATAGAGATAGTCACTACAGAGACAGAGCCTGAAGAGGAAGAGCTAGCAGTAGCAGAAACAGTGCCTTTGATAGAAACAGAACCACCTACATCACCACCATCACAACAGTCACAAGTCCCCATCGACTTGGACTCGCCGCCGAGAGACGTCACTCCAACACAGTCTCGTTCATCGGGCATTCAAGGGCCCCATATTCCTCCTTCTAGTGAAGCTAGCTGGGCTTGAGGGCTTCCTAGGCAAGAGGAGGGAAAGGCCCTCCTATGAGCTTGACTTCACAGAGTTCGACCATGTCCCACAAGCCATGCCGACGAAGAAGTTGAAGAAGCAATTTCACGTGGAAAAGAATTCAGAGCATGAGTTCATCATAGAGACTGTTGCCCCACCTGAGGATAAAAGCATACATGAGGTACAAGTGGAGGACTTCACATTGTCCAAACTTAATCTTGGAAAGACCACACGTTAGGGGGAGGAAGACCTTCTCGGAATCGCCTCAGTGAGCATCCAAGAGAGGATGGCTAAGGATGGAAAAGACAAAGCAGCCTTAAAGGCTGAAAACCAACAGTTGAGGATGTACATTTCCAGCTTAATGCACCCCGAACGTCTCAGCCTTACCACAAGAATTGCTGGATCTTCCCACGGAGCAGAACCATCAACAACTGATGACATATGGAAAACACTTGAGAGATCAAGTGGAGGAGTTTGTTCTCAGAGGGCGATGTATACTGGCGAATCTATACCAGTTATGGGATAGAGCACATGGACTCCATATAGAGATTCAACAATTGAAGCAAAGAATAGCAGAAAAGAGGCCAGACGATGAAACCACCATTGCAGACTTGCAAATGGCATATCACTCAGTCTTCAGTGAAGAGAACAAGCAACACCTTTTTGCTTGGAAAGAACAGCTGGAATACAAGGTGAAAGCCTATGATGCCAATTCAGTAGAACTGATTGACTACCGACGGGTTGTCGCAAATATTATCAACTTCGCAAGAATGTTGGTAATATCCTTCCCTCACATAGAATATCAGCGCGAGGGAGGAGAATACATTGAGCTAGAAATAGTGCAGAATCAATTCAAGGATGTCATTTGCAGCATCTTCCTCGATGATCCCAATGGTTGCAAGTTTTCCAAAGTGGCAGCTTTGTCTACCCAGTTTGATGAGATAGTTTCCCAGTGTATAGACTTTCAACATCAACTTACGACAGGCGAAGTAATGCTAAAGCGCCACGTCATCATTCTGCAAAGCATTAACTACCCAAACGCTGAAGAAGTCAACGAATGGATAGAAACACTGTTGACTAGTGGTGAGTTGTAAAGGCACCTCAAAAAGGACGTCCTACCCTCCAAATGGCATTTATGGCACTTAAAGTTGACTTGATGCCTCATTCCAAGTCAACCCAAAAAGACATTAAATGTGACTGAAGTTAACTTGATGCCTCTTTCCAAGTTAACTCCACGTCCCATAGATCATGCATGTCAGATCCCACTAATATAGGATGTCTAATTGACTTCCATAATTTGTGGATCTCAGATCTCCACTAAATGTGGATGTCTATTTTGGAGGCACACTTTGTATTAAAGTTCATCTTTAGTTTAGTTTCAGTCAACTGAAGTAGTTTCCAGTTGACTCTTTGTTTAGTTTTAGTTAACTGAAGTAGATTTCCAGTTAACTGATTGTTCACCTACTTTTAGACATAGGAATAAATCTTGCCGATTGGCAAGAACTGATTGTTAACTCAAGGAGATTTTAGGGTTGCCTACTCCTTTGAGTTCTACAAATAAGAGCCTTGGGCTCATTATTTGTTAACCTTTACTTACTATGCAAAATTGTTGTGCCATTGTTGCCACAAGTTTGAAAGTGATTATTTGTTCACTCTTGGATGAGAGTTAATCGGTTTGATGAGTAATTGTGCATGATTTCGTGCCTTTGCATGTCCCAATCTTTGTAATTCGTTGAAGAGATTTGAAGAAGAAAATCTTGATCCAAATATTTGAGTCCTTTCAACGTTTTGTGTTAAATAGCTTGTTGTTTCAACTCCCTCTTCGGACAGGGGTTCCTCCTCCTTGGATATTTGTTATTATCAGTTATCGTGTGATGTTGTTTAATGGATTGACTTTCAACCTATACTTCGGATAGGGGTTCCTCCTCCTTAGCAAGTTTGTCGGCCATACCATTGTAATTTGTTGTTTCTAGTAAGCTGTTTCCTAGCCTATACCTCAGACAGGGGTTCCTCCTCCTTGGCAAGTCAAAGATCCAACTTACCGTAAAGAGTGTTTGCTTGTATAAAACCTTATCCTAGCGTATATCCAAGAGTTTAGAGCCTCGGCCATATTCTAAGGAGACGGCGGATTCAAGTGATCCAACCATCCATGCCTGCTCCTATGCCCTCATGCTCTGTTTATCTTGGGGAGATAGGATAGATTAAAAGTTAGTTTAGTTGTAGTTAAAATCTGCATAAACCAGAGAAAAGCTAGTTTAGTTGTAGTTAAAATCTGCAGAAACCAGAGAAAAGCTTAGCTACGACGCATTGTGTTTGTGCACCCTTGTGTCCTACTGTTGAGTACAAAAAGATAGGAACCTTAGTCTACTCTACCCTTTCTTACACATTACATCAGCAAAGAGAGATCTTCCTCTCTATAATCCAAAGGAGCAGTACTATGACAATTTCAATAGCTGACCATTTCCAATAAGCACTCCAGAGGTGCTAATTGAAACGCCAACACTATGACAAACGCCTGCAACACCAAACACAAATTTACAGGGGGAATATTATCACAAAAGAGTGCTTAGCGGACTAGAACCGAAATGGCGATCTCCTTGTAATTAAGAAATGCTAAATTAATTTTACTTTGCCTTGCACAAAAAAATCAGCTCCAAAAACGTCATTTAATACATTTGTGGAAACCAAAGATGCCTCTATAATCTTTAATGCCTGAGAATTTGTTAACACTTTACCAAAATGTGATTAAAAGTAGTCAATTGTCACAAAATTAAATCCCTAATAAAATCCATCAATAAATTTGCCCCAACAAAGTTGAAATAAAATGTAGTATTCATTTAGGCACAAAAATCAAACTCTCGACAAAATTTCGCCCTCTTTAAGAAATACTTTTTTGAAAGAAAAAAAAATGAAAAAAAAATTAACGACGAATGCCCCCAAGGGTGCTTCATTTCAGAGCATAAAGTCCAAATGCATACCTCTTAGAGCTGCCATCAGTAAATTCTTGTATAAAATATCTTGGATTTAATCTAAAATGATTGTCGCGAACCCCTACAAAACATTTTCGACTGGTAAGGAAAATGTACAAATAGATGGTAAAATTGAATGGCATTGAAACCCAAATAGAGTATATTTACATTTGTAGTGTTTTTTTTTTCTTGACCCCGGTCTTTGAGAAATTGGCCATGACATTCCAGGGACCGAAATGAATTACAAGCTCGCTTGACTATATTCATATTAAAAGATATAACAGTTGTGCAAGAAACAGTTCCTTACGGCCACGCTGTGAAATGTGAGGATTTAATTAATTATAGTGAGATTTAAGGTTGAGTTTTTATGAATATGCCGCTCTTATAAATTGATTTCAATGTAAACGCCTCTTGGCATAAATATTCCGCCCTTTGATTTCATATTTTGGATTACTGGTTTTGGCCAAGAAATAACCAGTTAGACAAGCAAGGAGCTCTATAACCTCCCTTGTTATGCAAGGATACTTGTTTTGGCTAAGAGATAGGTGGCTGATGCTAGAACAAGCTTCTTGAGAATAAGTTTCTTGGCTTGGAATGTGAGAATGATGTTCCAAGCCCCTCTCCCATTTAAAGAAGTGCAGCTCTTTGCAATTAGTTTCCTATCAGTTTTAGTTCATAGCCTTCTCTCTTGTCCATACTCTTCCTATTCCATCCAAATTATAGTGGATATACAGGCTCTGTAATTTTGATACCATTAGTTACCAACGGTCCAACAATGATCATCAAAATGGACATTCCTGACTGCAATTTTTCTAATATAATGAAAAATTCCTTACAAGTGAAAAAATAATTTTTGATTTGGTGCTTCACTTTGCAAATTCTGTTTATGATGTTTCATGTATCTCATTAGTCTGTAGACAAAAAAAATGACTTCCTTGAGGAATTCCTTTAACATTTGCACCTGTGCAGAATGCCAGAATTATTATTGAAAAATTTCAAATTGTGCTTCATTCGTCAGATTCTATTGCTCCTGTTGGGATTCTTCATCCTTCAGCATTTTATCTGGAAACCAAAACAGGAAATGTAGATCCTGTAATAGGTGATGAGAAAACTCCTCTGAATAGATCAGAGATGGATCAGATTATTGAAGTTGAAGGAAATGATATACTGGGTGATTATAAATCTGATAATTGGCTACAAGCGCTGCCTGTAGACCCTGATGCTAAATGCAAGTCGAATTTGGTTGTCTCAAAGACTAAAAATGACATTCTTAGTATTGGCTGTTGGGTGCAAAGTACTCCCAAATCTATGGAAGGTGCGTTAATCCTTTTCTCACAAAATTACTTTTGTTTTATTTGGTTGTGACATGTTTGAAGCTTATTATTCCAAATTCTATTTCTAAGTCGCATCCCTTTCTTTTCTTCTTTCATTACTATGATTGAGGAGACACTCAACCTACAGACTTATATCATTATGTTGGTAATCTAATTATTTATAATTAGTTCATACACTTACCTTTTAATGTGAGATAAATATGATATGAGAACTCTTTTGCTGATGTCAGGGATAGATATTCATTTGGGCCTTGTTTTGAAAAGTGTTCAATGTAGACTTAAAGTAGACCAGCTTGGATGGGAGGATGTTCTGTACATTCATCTTTATCTTTCTGACATGAATCAATTTGCATTGGCAAACGATACTTATCTGAGATATATAACTGAAGAAAATTGCCCTCATGGTGTTCCATCACGATCTACAATAGAGATTCCTTTGGTAGAAGGTGACCTAGGAAAGGCATTTATTGAAGTTTTGGCTGTGAAAGACAAGACAAAAAAGGTGCTGCATGTTCAGAGTATCTCATGTTGGGCACCTAGCTGTATTGGTCCATACAGCCAGGTAATATTTGAGTATTTATGTCATATTTCTAGGTGAATCAGTCATTGGGATCTTAAAATTATCTTGTAAATTTAGATTAAATGTTTTGTTAATACTTGTGCTTAATTTTCTGCCGAGTCCATAGTATAGGGGTTTATAATTCAAACAAGCAGATTAAGTAATTGTGTAATTGTGAAAATGTCAAATGATCATGTGTTCCTATAAGACAAGCTACATTAAGGGTAAATTTCTTGGCTTGGTGTTACACCCCGATTGTATAGCTACTAAGTTATTAGTACTGGATAAGGATTATGTGTTTGAAAAGACAATTTTATGAATGAATAAGATATGATGCACCTTGTTATTAATATGAGTTTTGTACATTAATGATTGTCTCATTCTTATGTTGTTCAATTGATGTTAATCATGGTGAAAATGTGCATTATGAGGTTAATGTGTGATGTTGTTATATCTTGCGAAGTTTATATATATACTGCTATTGTTGTGAGCATTTGATTGCCGTGCGTTTATGACTGTGGATGCAGGTATGTGAACCAGTCCTCCAGGCGGAGGGGAAATATCACTTGGGAGAGGGGCTTGGTCGTTTAACCGGTAATGTTAATCAGTTGAGCATATCACACACATCATGAAGGGTATAGAGGAACCCAGTCAGATAAGTTAGTCTTGATAAGTCATCCATAGGCTTAAGGAGTTTGGTTTACTTCTTTGTGCTTTGTGAGTAATGATTGTTTATTGTCAGACTTACTATACTTTGACCCCTTGTATGAATGATGTGATAGATATGTGTTAAAGGTTGAGTGGGTACGTATACACGTGTATACATTGTGTACACGTATCTATATGTATAGACATATCGATACATACATACGTTAAGCAGATGGATATGCTCATACGCATGTGTCGACATGTATATACGCATACATACGTATACACAAGAGTATATATGGTTATACACATGTATATACGTACACACCCCGCCTAATATCTGTGGTGAAAATAATATTTTAATATTATTGTCTAGGAAATTTACATATATATGTATGTATAAATGTATATATCAATGAAGTAATTATATTTTATGATATATACATAAATACATAAATACATGTGTATATATATATATATTTATATATTTCATAAGGTATAAAATATATGTATAAATATTAAGTAAGGTAATATATGCATATATAAAAATATATATATATATTACGATGGTAATGTCGAAAATATATATATATTTATATATATAAATATATTAATACTTAATAAAAATACATATATTATAAAATATCTAAATATACATTATTAAATATTTAAAGTGAAAATATTTTTAAACTCCAAAGTAGAAATATTTGTAAATATTTAAAAGAATAAATATTGAACTCAAAAGTAATAAAGTTAAAAGATTTAAATCTTTTAACATGAGCAAGTTTATTAAAGTGGAATATTAAAAGAAGATAGTCACTAGTCTTGAGCAAAACATGGAGACTTCATAAAGTATCGAACCTTTTTCTTAACATAAGGAAAAATAAAATATGAATTAAATATTTGGTGGAAACATTTGAAAAATAAACCAAAACACAGATGAGAGTTTTCCCGTGAATGAAAGAATGTTTCAACGCAGCAAAAATGGAGGAAAATTTCAGCGTTGGGTAATAGGGAATGCCAGCCAGTGGTTCTGTGTTGCAAAAAGTTGAGACTTGACAAAATCGTAGCAAAATGAGTCATTTGTTTTTGTGTGCCAGGCAGGGACGTTTTTCCTATAGGTGGCGATTTCTAAGTTTTAAGTTGAATTTTTCTGCTAGTGCTGGCTCCATGAGGGTCGATTCACTCCTTTTTGAGGTGACATAGGGTTTATTTGCTTGCCAAGTGACGTTTGACTGAGTCTAAGCACCTTGTTGTCATTCTACATGCCCATAAAGAAGGAAATTGTTGCAATTACGGGCTTATAAATACTTGCCCAGCCATTCATTGTTGGATATCCTTGTGCAATTTATTTCTTGCGAGTTTGAGAGCTTCATTGTCCATTATCTAAGCTGCTGTGTTGATTTCTATTGCTGCATATTATCATTTTGCTGAGAGTGTGAGAATTAGAAGCTTTTACCAGCTGCTGTTAATTGACTGTGCTAAATCCCTTGTAGAAGAGTGAATTAACAACTTCTATTAGAGAAGTGTTAATTAAGAAGAGTGATTTGAAGGATTCATCAACATTGAAAGAGAGGTTTTGCAAAACAACCATATCTCCAATTGGGAATTCTAGAAGTTGTTGACGGAGCAGTGCTGGGAAAAGAGCTCATTATAACAGGCATGATATTTATTTAATAATTCTTGTTTGAAAGCTGCTCTCTTTTATTCTTGAGTTTGATATTTGCAATTAGTTCATAGCAAATCAGTAATGTTTTGATGAACTTTCATTGCATTTAAGGATAAATGTGTGAGGAATTTCATTATATTTGAAGAGCAAATGAATAAGGAAAACCAATGCAATTAAGGGTAAATGTTTAGGAAATTCAATACATTTTAATGGTAGATTAAAAGGAATTAAGGATAAAAGGGTTATAACAAGGGAATCAATTGTTTAAGAAGCTTTAGGGTAGCTTTACTTAATATGCATTATTCATTGAAGGGTTTTTATGTGCATTTGATTGAGTTTGCAATTTTGTATGATCTCCGTATATGGAGAATACGTAGAGTAATTAATATCTACTAGGAATGAAATGACGTCAAAACCAAGTATAATCCTTAGCTTATGTTATTAGGTTAACTGGGACAAGCTTCACTCCTAGGATAAAGATTTCCTAAATCAGGAGTTAGGATATTAGATACTTATTTATTGGCTCATTTCTTAGTAGATTGTTTGAGGTAGGAAGTCTGGGGTAAACTGAACCCATTGAAGGATACAACCTACATATAGAGTAAGGTAGCCCAAAGTCAAATTGGCCCTTAGTAGTGTAAGTGATAGATGACTTACTCAGTCGTTTACTCAACCAGAATACTATGGCCATAGTAATATAATGTACCTACATCCTCTTAGATCGGGAGATGATTACATTGTCAGTTCACAATGATCCAATAAGTACATACTAGTTTGGGATTGTGGGATACAAGAATCTAGTTATGTAGGACACACCACTATGCTCAGTTGGTTAATAGAATCGGTTACTCAACCAATCCTTTCAACGAAGGGAGGGCCTTTCATTGAAAAATGAATGTGCGGGGGACCGCATTATTAGTCCGTGGTTGGCGGAAAAGCACCCGAGTGATGTTTCTCCTCCACAATTAGATGTCTGAAGAACCAAGATTTGAAAGGGAAGATTTTGGACCATCTTACTTCTATTTGTGCAAAAGTTGTTTAAGCTGTGTATGTACTCTTATGCTTTTGTACTCTATTATTCATATTGAAAAGGAAAAAGTTATTTTGTTGTGAAAAGCTTTAAATTGTATTTATATGATGTATTTCAATTTGAAAAGAAAAGAAATTTTTTATTACAGTGTTATTTACTCGTTTACTTCTGTTATAAGTTGTAAAAATTAAGAAATTTTTATTTCATGTATAGGATAGGTCCTTACACTTGGAGTCCATACCTTATTCCATTTGTGAATTTACTGTGAGAATTGGGATTGTTTTCTTCTTTATGTGTTGTTGTATGTTTTAATGCCAAATATTAGGTTCATTATTGCATTTTGGTGTTAGTCTTCCCAAGTCAACAAGAGCAGTATTCTACTTTTTTTATCTTCTAGTTATTGAATATATTGTAATCATTGTTGCAAACTTCTCAACCTTGTTCACCCATCTGCAATTACTTGGCTCTTTTGGGCTTGAGAAGCATTAGTCAATTTGGACATCATTTATTAGCCACTGGATTGTACATTTTGATAAATTCGTCATATTTAAGAATCAAACTTTCTAGAGTAAGACACATAGTGTCTTTCTAGTTAGATAGGATGCATTGATTACTACCAACAAAATATAGAAATGGAGAGAGAAAAAAAGATAAATATGATGGCAAGCAAAAGGTGGGTTGGAGCCAACAAAGAATGCAAAGGAACAGGCCATAGGCAAGGACAAATAAATTAATGATGGATAGTAGCAAGAAAAAATCATGAAGTAAATTTAGAGAAAAAAGGACTGAAAACAGTGCAGGTACAAAGGATCAAACACAACATAGGCAAGTGAATAGTATGAAAATCCATGAATGTTACAAAATTACAATTATTAGAATGAAAAATTGGGTGAGAGGATATACTTGCAATTTACAATCTTTATAGTGCTTTATGGGCAAGTTCAAGTTCATGCTAAAATAACTTTAAATGTATATCCTTTTGGGTTGAAATGCTTTTTCAACATTAGCCAAAGGATTTAATTCTTTTTGACTTAAAATGAATTCTACAACTAGATGCTTGTGTAAATTAATAAAAGGAATTGATGCAAAGTGATGAGTTTGAACTTTGAATAGACTTGCAATACAAAGCTTATGAATTGGGTAGAAGCAGTTTAATCTTTTCAAGTACATGTGACAAAACCATTCATTCAATAGTAATTAAAAATGAGACAGGCTTAATAAATTCTATTAAATGGATAACAAATTCGCAATAACATTGAACACTCAGTAATTTCCTTAGCAGGGAAGAGGAGTGGAGCTGGAGTTTTGAATTCGTCGGAGGGCGATGGAGATGAGTCTGACGATGATGATGCGGACCTGGTGGTGCCTGTGTTCACACATTCTTCTTTTCCCCTAGGCTTGTTCGGTTGGGCTTTCTCTATTAGAGGTTTCTCGTGGATTTTTCTTGGAAGGACAGGGGCTTTTACTGCGCTCAGGCTGGGTGTGTCTGGTGTGGACCGGGACTATTCTTTGTCCTGTGTTGGTTCTCAAAGTGGTTTGGTTTTTTCTGATGGCGCATCTTTTCCCTGGGCTTTTTTTGCCTTCTATTGCAATGGATGGGAGTCTGTTGGTGTTGGATGCTCTTGCCCCTGTTCTTTTGGCTTTGGGGCTTTTGGTACCTCTGTTGGGTGCGACCGGTGTTTGTTGGTTTGCTTTCTCTGGCGTTTTGATTCCTCTGTGGGCGCTGAGGAGTCAGAGGACATTGGAGACGCAAATGGAAGGTGTGAGTTGTATCTTCCGCCAAGTGCTCTGAGAGTGTTAGAAGTTGTCCTGTCTGCGATGGTTTCTCTTGGTTTTCTCTACGATAGGAATGTCGGTTTCCTTTATCTCATTGGGGATGTTGCTATTTCCGATGCTGTTGGTGAAGCAACCGGCCTTGGAGCGGTGGTTACCTGTTTGTTGTTGCATGATGGCATTGCTCTGTGTTGTGGCTGGGGGAGCTTTGTTTTCTGTGGGCCCTCTCTTTCTACTACTCGTTGCTAGTTATGGCTTTGGCCTCCTAAGTTACTCTTAGTTGGATGGGGGTTGTTCCTTCAGGAGTGGTTGATTGTGTTTCTGTGTGTGGTGTTGGGCTTGGTACCAGGGGTTCTTGTGAATGGTATGTCTGAGAAGTTTGGTGGCCTTTTTTTGGACCCTGATTGGTATGTAGGGTCGGAAGTGATTGTTGTGCCTCCTCTCCTCTTTCTTCTTTTGCGGGTTTTCCTGGTTCCCTATGGCCTTTTGGGGGTTTTTCGTCTCTGGGAGGGGGCTTTCTTTGTGTGGGTATGAGGCTTCTGGGTTGTCTTAGGTGGAGTTTTTTTTGGAAAGTTTACAGCATGCTTGAGACCTTAATTGGCATGTAGGGTTGGAGGTTGTTTTTCATTGTCTTGCTGGCTTTCTGCATTCTCTGCTTGGTGGCTCTCCTCGCCTTGTCGTCCTTCTTTTAGGCCCCTCTATCTCTACTTTGGTGTTGATGTTGGGTATGGTGCTTGGAGTTTCTGTTGTGCTATTGTTGGAGGAGAATTGTGGCCTCATCTCAAACCTTAACTGGCATGTTGGGTTGGAAGTGGTTTTTCATTGCTGTGCTTCTTCTCCTCTTTCTCTCTCAGCTGGCTTTCAAGGCTTTATCTGGCCTGTTTGGGGCTTTTTTGCCTCTGTTCAGGTGTTATTATTGCTTGGGGGTGCGGTGGCTGGTTTGACTCTGATGGAGTTGTTTGTGGATTGCTTTCCGCATGTTTCAGACCTTGACTGGAAAGTAGGGTTGGAGGTTGGTTTACATTGTCTGGCCAACTCTCTTCTCTCTCTATTTGGAGGCTTTCTGTTCCTTGTCCCTCTCTCATGGTCCGTTATCTCTTTTTTGGTTCTAGTTACTTGTTTGGGTAGGGAGTCTGCTCTTTGGCTCCTTTTTCGCTGCAACTTTAGTTTTCTTTTTGCTCTTGGTGGAGAGTGTCTCTCTTGATGTGGGTTCTTTAATTTGTCCATATGCCTGTTGGTTTCACTTTATGTTATGTTCTCCCCCCTTTGGTTTTTCAAGTTCAATCTTATGGCTGGGGGTGTGTTGATGTTTAAGGAACGTTATGTTTCTTTTTCTCTGCTCCAGTTCACTTACTTACCTAAGGATGTGTTGGTGACCTCGGCTATGGGTGAAGTTGCTTCCTTTTGTTTTTGTTAGCTTTGGTCTTCTCTTGAGGTGGAGACTGCTCCTTTCGAGGTGGAGCCCTCTTCTATTGAGGTGGAGAGGTGTGTTGTGGATCGGGTGGGAAGCTCCTTTTTCTATGATTTTGGGTCTCTTCTCATCTTCTCTTATAGACGGGAGCCCCATCCTATTGAGGTGGATGTTGGGTTGGTGTTGTGGGTGGATTGGTGCTATGTGCCTGTGAAGACTCTTCATCGTTACTTTCTGATTCCTAACTCTCCTATTAGGTTGGAGTGGCTAGTTTTGTTGGATGGTGTTGACAAGTATTTTGTTGTTGTCTGGCTGGTTCAGACTGGTTACTTGGTCGTCTCTGATTGTTTGTTGATGGTTGATGCTTTTAAGAGTTGTGTTGCAGACTGGTTGTTTCAGGCTGATGGTTTCCTGGCCGATTTAGGTTGTTCTTGGGTTTATATCCCTTGTTTCTTGTTGTTGGGCTTAAGGTTCCCGCTTTAACCTTTTTTGGTGCAAATTTGAGATTGAAAGCTTCTTTTTTGTAATCTGCTGATGGTTGGCTGTTGGTTGGATTTGTCTTATTCTTTAGCAGCTTCTTCTCTTTGTGCGGGTTTTAGATCCCTGTCAAAACTTGCTTGTTAATG
This sequence comes from Sequoia sempervirens, assembly GCA_007258455.2. NCBI lineage: Eukaryota > Viridiplantae > Streptophyta > Pinopsida > Cupressales > Cupressaceae > Sequoia > Sequoia sempervirens. Next base: position 14,186,553 of record VDFB02000016.1, on the reverse strand, counting down.
GTTTCGGGTCCATTTAAAACCTATTCTTAATGGTTTTGGGTCCATTCAAAACCTGTTTTTCCCTTAATCAAAACATTGAACACTCAATGAATAGCAATTTCAACATAATGTAGGCATGAGAATTACCATTGATCCCCTCCAACTAAGTGCAAGCATACACTTGTTTATATTTTTTACAAAGTTGCATGAAAGTAAATGAAATAAGTGAACTGTACATCTACCTTAACTAAATTGCTTGCATGATCTGCAAATTTAATTACAAATTATTTAGTTCACTAATTCTAATGCAATTGCTAGTTCAATTGATCATGAAAATAGTACAATTATCTTTAAAAGCTCTCGATTCTTGCATGATGATGAGCTATTTTTATCATTGGCTTTTGGAAGGTGGCTATTGATGATGTTTTCCCTTGCTTAGGGGAAGTTTGGCAAACCCTTGAGTTTTTCAAAATTTTGATTATTTGGACACCTTGCTTGAAAATGAACATCCTCTTGTTCACTCTTTTCAAAAATCATCTCCTCAACATGATCATTAAAATTGGATGTTGAATCCTTTGTGCAATTTCATTTCCAAAAATGATCTTTTCTATGACTTGAATCTCCAACAAATAATAACACTTCTTTGTTAGAATTAAAAATCACAATTCGGATATTGGATTGATCGGCAAGCAATACATATTCAATGATGCAAAACATAGTATGTGAATTTTGAAAATCTTCAACCACAGTTTGCTATAACTGTAAAACCTTTGCCCCAATAGCTAGAATCAATGTTGAAGACCTTCGGTTAATCAAAAAATTCATTGTATTTGCTCATGAAAAACAAATATTAATTTTCTTGTGTTTGCATAGTCTTGTGCTAATAGTAAAGTCAATATAAGCGGTGTTCATTTTGTGGTGACAGAGGAACTCATCGGTACTACCATTGGCCTCTCCATAGATGGTAAAATGTTCGAATGCCTAAAAATAAGCAAATATAAAGACTTTATAAAGGAGGAGTTTCTAAAGGGAGATGAGCAATTGGTGAAATTCCATAACGGCTTCAAGCATGATGAACTATCTAGTCCATTGGTTGAGGTTTCTTTCCATCTCATTACATATTTTACATTAGAGGGTAGATTTCAATGCATTTATACCTATCACTTCCCCCTTTTGAACCACCTTCACCATAATGAGTGCAAAATATTTCCTTATTACTTGCTATCATTCAACAAAGGATGTCTTGGCGAACAAAGCATCTATCCCCTTGCATTAGTGGTTAATCTTCTAAATGTATTACCTATGAGTCTTTTAAGTGACAACAATGAACATAAAGCATGCCTATGACAAAAATTTAGTGGAAAAAGCACCATAAAGGTGCACCTATATGTTTTTGGTTGTGTGTTAAGTGACACGATTGTCAAAGAAGTGCGTTGAAGCATATAGGATATCTTTAAATGGCATATATAGTTGAATGGCATGCTTGAGAGAGTCTTGTTGATGTGTTTTTCATGACCGTACCAACACAAAATAAAGTTACCAACGGCGACTCTATCCTCTTGAACAAAATCTCCTGCATGCTAAGATTGCTAGAAAGATCATGCATTCAACTCCAAGGTTCCTTCATGCAGTGGATAGTCTTAGTTGGCTTGATGTGATTTGCTGGTATTTCAATCGAGAAAGGAATTTGGATGCTCGAAAGGTTTGTCTATAAAGCTCTTGTTTCCTAAATTAACCAGAAAGTACTGAATTGAAATGGTTGCAGGGATAGGAGATGCTATGGACTAATCTACGCATGGGATGTGGAGATCAATTTTCACAAGCCTCAACCAGATTCCGTTTTGCCTCACTTCGGACAGCTTCCACAGAACTGGTGCAATCTTCAAGGGGAGTAACTAAAGATATTCAAATTACAATTCAACTATGAAGACACTGTCACAACGACGCATACCAACATGAAGATCGTAATCGAAGTTAAGTCCACAAGTTTCCAGTTGACCACGCAAGGCAAACTCACCATCAGCGAGCCCACTAGTGGTATGGATTTAACGAAGCTTGCTTAAATTAAACACCACATTCCACAACTATCACCTACGTGTATGAAATGAAACTTATTCTACTTTAAGATTCTATTTGAATCAGAAGGACGAAGAAATCTTGCTAGCTGCTTGCAACAAAAGATGAAATCATCATCAATGAAAACTCTTTTTATTGAGAGAGTGTTTACAACAATTTCTTACAAAGTTTTCAAAGGAAAAATTTTCCTTCTTCTTCAAACTATCCTATCAATCTGTACTAAGCTATCTCTAAGCTATCACCTAGCTATCTCTCTATTCTAATCTCTGATCTAATCTAATGGGGTACAAATGAGGGGGGATGCCCCTTTATATAGCTGGTCAAGTCCAATAGACGGCTCAGATTACAATCAAATGGATGGCCCAAATTATGCCACCTCAGCCCTAACCCTAAAAAGAGGAGTGGCATAATAAATGAACAATTAATGTCCACCATCCTCTAGAAGATTCCTGTTCATAGACGCGTTCGCACTGTTCCTTATCCGGCTGCAAACTGGATGAGTTTGGCCAATACTGCTTCAATTTCTGGTACGGCAGGCACATTCTTGATCTGACTCCAAGGCGGCAACTTCTTTCTCGTGCTTGATGATGATTCTCTTCTCAACTGACATTCTCTAACTCTGAACTGCATGAGGGTAATTATTTCTCCACCCCTTGATCCTGAAGGGTCTTCTTATCTTGGACTCGAGCATTTCATCCTCGCTACTTACCTCTCTGAATTGAGTGCATATTAGGTTATTCCAACACTTAGCCATTTCTTGCAACTTTTCTTCTTTCATGTTTTGGGTGCAACTATGATCTCGTGGAAGAGCTCGAAACACATAACTTTATCTCGCTTCGAAGGTTGTAATATCATTTTGGATTAATTGCTCCATCACTTCAAGTTATCGAGCTCTGGTCCCGGCGTTCATCCTGCAAAACAGATAAAGAGAAGGGCATCATAACGCTTTATAGTATAAATTCATTTCACTTACCTAATCCCGACATTTTGATTTCCAAGGCCTGATTGGCCTCATTCATCCTTTTCTCCAGCAGGCTTTGCCTTCTTTACAACCTTTCATCATGGGCGCATATCATCCTGATATTCGAGTTTCACTTCATCTCCAAATTCTTCATGCCTTAGCCAAATTTCCATCTTGTACTCTGCTTCCTGTGTACCTTGAAGTTGTGCCTTAGAAACTTTATCCAACTCGACAACGCGTCTTGAAGGGTGTTGCTTGATTTCCTCTACCTCAGAAAGTTCTCCAACCAACATGATACCCCCTCTATTGCCTTAGCCAATCTTCTAGCCCATCTGCCTTAGAAATAATTTATTTTCCTTAGGAAATTCCATCAACCAGGCGCCCGAATAAAAATCTTCACTGTAGAATCTCCAGAGAAGTGTAGAAGACTTTAAAATCCATCCCTTGTCGAAAATATCCAGTACTCAGAAGAAAATTCCCTTCAGAAAGCATCAAATTCATGTGTCTACAAATGAAGGGGTACTTTTAATTTTTTTTATTTTTTTAACTAGAGAAAAATATTTTCCATCAAATTTATTCACATTCATCACCTCTGGGTGCATTTCTTCCCCTGCCTTGCCTTAGGAAATTTTATCACCTCCCAGCGAACTTGGGCACATGTAGGGGTCTCTACTTCCAATTTTCAACACTTAGAACATTTTCCAATTCCTCCACAAGTCAAGGCGCATATAGAGGTAACTACTTCAAGTTTTTCAGACTTAGACAATTTTTTAACTCATCCTCTCCAGATTTAGGTGCATTTTAGAGGGTGTACTTCAAGTTTTACACACTTAGAGAAATTTCCAGCTCCTATCTTTGCCTAGGGCGCATATGAGGGGTTGAGCTTCAAGTTTGAAGTACTTAGAAAAAATTTCCAAGTCCCCCCCTTCTTCTCAAGGCTCATTTGGGGGTGGGAGCTTCCAATTTCTCACACTTAGAAAAATTTCTTCACTCCTCACTTGGGCGCATATGCTAGGCTGAGCTTGAAGTTTCATTGCCTTAGACATTTTTCAAGGCTAACTATCCACTAGGGTGCATTTAGGGGTCTAAGCTTCAAATTTACAACACTTAGAAAAATTCTCCATCAATCTTCAGCTTCCTAAGGTGCATTTCACCACCTCTACTTCCAATTTCGAGCACTTAGTAAAATTTCCAAGCATCTCCTCAAGGTTGGGCGCATTTCTACTCCTGAGGTTCCATTTTCAATGCCTTAGTAGAATTTTCATCCATCTTCAGCTTCTCAAGGTGCATCTGGCAGGTCAAGCTTCCATTTTGCCAAACTTAGATGAATTTTCCAGCTTTTTGTCTGACTTAGGGAGAATTGTTCATGATGCCCTCAGCTTGCCCTAACTTGCTATTTTTAGAAAGTTTCTCATTCTTCGTGTTTTAAGCTGATTTCTAGCTCTGGAAGGCTTGAATTTCGCTTTGCCTCGAAAAGTGACGTGACTGAGCTGCTGGCGCTTGATGCTTGCATGCACCTGCTATTTTTAGCAACTTGCTAAAAATAGTAACTTTTCAGAATGAGCTCAAACTTTGCGTGCTGATTGCTTGAAGGATGTTGATCGTGACTGGACGAAGCTTCTGTGTGACTCTCGTGCTTCGCCCTACTTTTTAGGAAACCCTAATTCCTCTGCATGGACATGCTAAAAATAGTAAGTGCCTGATTTTCAAACCTCTGCAACTCCGTTTGAGCTGAAATTCGCGCCATGGGGTCCTCATCACTTGCTTGACCTGTTCACGCTAGTATCTTGCGCTAACTTGCTATTTATAGCCCTGTTTCAGAAGTGACTTACTATAAATAGTAAGTGCTCAGATCACCTTCAAATTTTACCAGCGGGTTCCTTGGAAGATACTGATCGTGATGGGATACCTTAGTTTTTGGAAATTTTGGCGTTTGACCCCTCATTTTGGGTCTTGAAGTTGGAAACCCTATTCTGACTTGCATGTTGCCCAAATGGGCTCCGTTTGACCCTGTTTCTGTTGCATGTCGCTGTGTTCGTGATTCTGAAGTGCTGGGCAGCTGCCGAAGTGATCCTGTTAAAAATAGTAAGTGTCTGAGAAAGTGATCTTTTGACTGCTGGATGCGTTTGCATGTCACACTGCTCGAGAGATCTCAAAAAACCCAGAAAAACCCAGAAAAATGATCAACATGCGAGCATTGGCTAAAAATAGCAAGTCCCAAAAAAGTGATCAACTCTGTTTGCATGTTACCCAGTTGCGAAGCTCTCGGAAAACCTAGAAGGATTATGCAGACATGTGTTGAGAAATCTTGCATGCAAACCCTAAAAATAGCTTCTGAAGCCTGAATCATTGAAAGTCATTATCATGTTTTGCATGCTATATCATTGTGAAAGTCTCGAAAAACCCACAAAGAATCTCCAGACATGCATTTGAAAGTCCAACATGCAAACCCTAAAAATGGTCTTTGAAGGCAGAACTTGCTAAAAATAGTAAGTTGTCCGTTTTAGCTCAAATTTGGTGGGCAGGTAGCTCACAGTGTTCTAAGCACAATGCAATTGTCAGAATCTGAAAATCCCAAGAAGATAGGCCCCAAATTGGTACTTACTAAAAATAGTAAGTTGTCGGAATTCGATGAAATTTTGCTGGGGATCTGCTGGAAGCTTACTGACTGTGTCACTGAGCTCAGATTTCAACTTATTCACTTCATTTGGCCAAAAAAGTACAAACCCTAATTCTACAGACTTAGCCAAAATTTCAATCCCGATGGGCACATCCCCGGAAAGACAGACAGAACAAGAGAGAGACAACAGGAAAACAAACTAAAATCAAGCCAAAAGTCCGAAACGAAGCAAAAATTAGGGGGTCCCCATTTGCAATGGGGTGATGTGTGAAAAGGTCACAACAAGTCTAAACAACATTCAAGTGGCCTGAGTGGAGAAATAATGTGCCTAGGACCATAAATGCATTGTGTTAAGTGATATGAACAACATAAAAGGGTGCTTGTGTGATAAAAGAAACACTTAAGTGACAAAGATGAATGAATGGGATAGTTGGAAGAGGAATATATTGTCTTTAGTGGCAGATGTGAGGTTGAGGTATGCCTGAGGTTGAAACAACAATCCTTTGAATTGTGTACATGACAAAAAGGCATGTTTGATGTTGTGATTGTCAAGTTTAAGTAGTAATGATTGCAAAATGATTGCCTACATGTTTGAGCTAGTTTTGAAGTGGTAGGGATAGTAGACAAGCATGCCTAGGTGTTACTTATTGAATGTTAAGTGCTCAAAACAGATGATAGGTGCACCTAACAGGGTGGGTTTGCTTAAGGACGAGTCAAAATAGTACTGAAGCAGTTATCACTCTCCATCAATGGTTTCCATTGAAGTGAGAGTAGCATATATTTTTTCTTTTTCTTTTTGCTAAGAGGTTCACCGGGTCTCATGAAAACCACAACTAGCATATTAGCTTCCAATAATCATCATTGGGTTGCAATTGTTGTTTCATAGTTATGAAAGGTTTGGGCAATTTCTAAACAATGTTCTATGGGTTTTTCAAGCTACCTAAGGTTTGATGTAATTATTAGTGGTTTTAAACAACTAGAATAACAAGGTTTTCAAAGCTATAGATGGGTTTGGAACATTGAATTTGTTTTTTTTCCATCAAAGGACAGCAAATTCAAGCCACCAAGATTGTTAAGTGTTTTTTTTTTCAAAGATAAAAGGTGATACCACCTGAACTTACATTAAAAATATAAATAAAACATAATTATAGAGAGCAATGAGGAGCTACAAGGAGGAGCTGCAGATAGGCATTATAGTTTTGAAAACCCAAAAACAAGCAAAACAAAAAGGCCAAGAGAGTAACATTCACAAAAAAATAATCTTTGTTCAACGAGCTGGTAGTAGAATCAATAGGCAGGTGAAAAGCTTCAATTGGGGTGGCTGGAGCAGCGGTTGGAGATTGGGGGGCTTGATGAGGAATATGACCTATGAGAAAATGAAGGGCACAAAAAGTTCATTTCACTCTTGATTTGAAAACATGCCCAAGTAGGTGAGAATTCATTGCATTCTCCACGATGTCTGAGTAGTCATTTTGTAACCCAAATTGAATCATCTCTTGTTAATGCTTTAGAGATTTTTCAGCATCATATGGATTTTTTTTCAAATTCTGGCACCCCTGTCAGACTATGTGTCATAATGAATGCTGCTAATGATTTCCCTTCATTTGTCTCTTGACTCCTCTTCAAGAGTTTGGAAACAAAAAATATTTTATGATACACCTTGTTCTCTTTGCTCTCTTTGTAGCCTTTTCAGTCACATGAGCAACCTATGTATATCCAATCCTTTGTTGCAAGATCTCCCCCTTGCCTCGCCTCCTTTTCAAAAGTTCTACCAACTTTTGGTTTGTGAGGATCTAGAAGTTTCTTCTCCTATGGATAATATCCCTCTTTTTCCTCAAGGTGAAGGTTTAGAAAACAAGCTCTTTACTTTTGTAGCCAACCTTGTCTTGAAAGCCCTTAAGGAGAATTTAAAACAAGCTGATCAAAATGTTCAACCCACTAGAACTTCCTTAAGGGATATATTGTGGAGCACGAAAATGATAAGGCAATCCTTTCTAAAATCAACATGAATGATATGGTAGATGATATTCTCTCGAAAATGGGAGAGGAAATTTCAGAAGAAATTACAAATGAGGTCCTTAAAGAAAATTTTGCCTTCGATTTTTCGAAAGGACTTTCCATCTCACAATTTGAGAGACAGGAAATGCTTGCCAGTTTAACTCCTATTCAAAAATGAAAAAATTGAAAGCTCAAAAGTCTTAGAGCATGAGAAGATATAACAGTTGGCATTCAATCCACTTGGATAGAGCTTTGAGAATGAGAAGAGCCTATTGCTCTCATCAAGGGAAATGAAGGTCATTTCTTGGAATGTTAGGGGCATTGATGCTCTTGACAAAACAAGCTTGATCAAGTGTCAATTAGAATCTCAAGGTTATTATATTTTACTTTTGTAAGAAACAAAACTCTCCTTTCTCCAAGGTAAGCTATTTTTTTTTAAATGGTCTAAATGGAAATTTTCTATGGTTGAGGCTTCAGGTGCTTTTGGTGGCATAGTAGTGCTATGGAACAAAAACAAGTCAAAGTTGTCTCCATAGCTTTGAGGACAAATTAGATGCTTCTAAATATCTCTAGCACAACTTCCAACCTTAATATTTGGTTGTTCAATGTATGTGGTCCATTGTTGCAATATCTCTAGCACAACTTCCAACCTTAATTTTTGGTTGTTCAATGTATGTGGATAAATTTAGCAAGAGGGATGCTTCCTCCAGATTTCTCTTCCATATTAGTGATAGCATTGAAACAACCAACAACTAAATGAACTTCTAAAATCCATGCCTATTGTTCTAATTCAACAAAATAAAAGAAGAAAGGGGAATAGTAGGAAAAGAAAATAAGAGGAAGAGGAAGAGAAAGAGGACAGTTTTCAAGGTATAAATTAGTTCTTGACTCCAATTTCTGAGCTTGTTGCTCAATGTACCTATGTACATTACATGATGGACCTTTATTTTATGGGCATCTATGTATATTTGTAGCTCAATGTACATAAGTTTTGAGCTTGTTAGAATATAATGCTTACCTTTTGTAATGCAATCACCATGGTAACATGGTGACTTAATGGTGTGCAATAAAGTTGCTATTATTAGTATTTAGAATCATGGACAAGTGTCATAGTTTGAATTGTTAGTTACATCTCTAAAACTCTATATAAGATGTACCTCTTTGTAATTGTCACCCCAATATTTAATAATATATTGTGCTCATTGCCCCTTTTTAATATGTTAACATAGTAGATGGAGCTGCCATATCTATAGTGAGATGTCAATAAAGGAGCCAAATGAAAGAAAGGAAGGAGGTTACATTTACCTTGCAGTTTCATATTTGCTAGTTAAGGTTTGTAAAAAACACAAGACAACAAAAGCAAGATCATTGTCATGTCCCCGAATTGGAGGTATGGTGATTTAATTAAGTTGTCCAAATTATTGATATTTCATGAGGATAGCTTAATTGATGATTTAATTAAATCAAGAGGTGTTATTAAATTAATTATTTATTAAGTTATTCCCAAAAATAAATTATCAAAAGGGACGACTTATTATTTAACATAGTTCCACGGGGATGCATCCCCCCGTTTCTCCGCCGCCTCCGAGATGTTTCTCTTTTGAGGGGACTTCTGGACGTCCTCGAGACTTCTAGGCGTCCCCCAAAATGCAGGAGACTTCCAGACGTCCCCCTTAAAATGCAATTAAAAATGATAAAAAAATTTTAAAAACAAAAGCTAAAATTTATAAATTTTAAATTTTAAAGTCTTTTTGAAATCTTAAAAGGCAAAATGGAAATATTTTGACTTAATTTTTCAACTATACTTCATTTTGGCCAAGTGTTTACACTTTACACGAGTTTGAGGCTGAGCATGGGCATCTGAAGACTGAAGCCATGATTGAATCCAGGTATGAGGGAGGGTTTTTGGCTTTGTTTTTGTTTCATTTTTTTATGCTTTATTGGATGTCCATGCTCGTCCAAAGCTCCCTGAGTTTTATGTAGTCGGCAGGGATCGAATGAGTGTTTTTCATTATGTAGCAAGCATAGGAAAGGGACTGTTAGACTGAATGCCTCAAAGAGATGTCATCTTGTGGGATACAATGAAGTGCGAGCAAGCCCACACTTCATTGCATCCCACAAGATGACATCTCTTTGAGGCATTCAGAATTTCAGTCTAGACTCTAACAGTCTCGTGCCTTGCCCATTTAAATTTTTAAATTTTTAATTTTTAATTGATATATTAACAGCCTACAGGTAGGAGGATGTTGACAAAGGTTGTGGAATCTGGCTTTACAACTAGTTCTCGTTCCAAAGGTTATGGAATCTGGCAATGGCCTTCATGAACCCCTTCCTTCATGTCCACTCAGTACGAAGCAAGCTGGCCTCTATAGGATCATACATATTGTCAATGGCCTTCATGAACCCCTTCCTTCACCTCAACATCCTCCATAGGTGTCACTCTGCCGAGACGTGGCACATACCACTTTGGGTTTAATGCGTAGGCAGCCATGTGTAAGGGAGTGTTGAGTTTCTCCCATCTATGCTGAATGATTGGATAAATATGCTCGGTGTAGAATTGCATTGTGGGGTTCTTCTCTCGCACTTTAGCCTTCATTTGATCAAGCATGGAATCAATGCACTCGTATACCTCTCCAAGGGAAGGTGCATTAGAATCCTCAAATCTAATAACTTTGAAGACTGGCTCAATGATGGAGACAATATATTTGGCATCAGCCCAAAAGACATCATTCTTCACCACCTCCTTAACCCTCAATACTTGCTATGTCTTCGACTCAGGCCATTTGTTCCATTATGGTGTCCTTACCATTAGTTGCAATGGCTCTTGCAACTCGAGCATCCTCTCCAAGAGAATAAAGTATGATGCATACCGAGTCTCTACAGGCTTCAGGAATTCCTTCTTGGAGAAGGACCTGAAAAGTGCATGTGAATGATGATGGTTGCAGATAAACATCTGCACATCTCTAGCATCACTGACAATAGATTTGATCCAGCTGATTTTACCCATGTCCTTAAGTGCATTATTCATAGCATGCACACAACAAGGAGTCCAGAAAATATGTCTATAGGCTGCCTCAATCAACCTCCCTGCAGCTCTGCACACATGGGCCGCATCTGTCACTACCTGCACCACATTTTGTGGCCCAACCTCCTCTACAACATCCTTGAGGATCTGAAACTGATAATGGGCATCCTTGCTATGCCCTGAACAATCAATAGCCCTAAGGAAATAAGGGCCCGCTACAGATGTGACGATGATATTGATGAGTGGACGATGCCTAATGTCCGTCCACCCATCCATGACTATGCTGCATCCACTTGTGACCCAGGTTCTCTTCATCTTCTCCATCAAAATATTAATCTTGGAATAGTTTTGATCCAAGATTGTTGTCCTCAATTTATTCTCCCCTGGTGGCACATATGATTGTTCTGCCCTTATTATTTTTGACACAACTTCCTTATAATAAGGAGAGCGAGCCACGTGGAATGGAATGCCATTGGCAAAGAAGAATTTGCGAATGGCATCATCTGCCTCATCCTTTGCCTGCACATTGAATAAACTTGCTAAAGGTTGTGAAGATGCCATCTTACGTTTCCCCCTAGGCTCTGTTGCACTTGAACTGAACGGATTTGGTGGCCTTTGACTCTGCAAAGTAGAAGTAGACACTGCTGAAATCTGATCACCCATACTCTTATGTTGCAATGTAGCAGATGTAGGCACTTCATCCTCATTACAACCCCATAATTTTAAAATTTCAGCCCTGTACTTCAAATTACTTGCCACAGCTTTGCATACATCTACACCTTTGCCTCAAACAAGAAGAAAATGTGCATTAGTTCTTGTAATGCTGCCAAACCATGTAAGCTCAGACATGTGACACTTCCATAATCTAGTGCCCCCAGTTGCCCCAGGCTTTGCTGCTACCTTGGATGCAAATTGTTTTAAAGGTTTTTTTGGATCAAAGGGCCCTTGGCCCATTCTTGAAGGAAATTGAAGGGCAGTTATTATCTTTACTACCAATGGAACTTGTGGTAGTTTGAGTATTTGAGGCTGAGCCATGTTGTACTTGTGGTTGAACTTCACCCTCAGCCTCCCCTCCTATTTGAAAGTCAAGATCATCTGATGAATCATTTGCACTTTGAATGTCTGGTTCATCATCACTTATGTTGTGTGAACTCATTATGATGATGATGCTGCAAAAACAATGTTAAAAAATAAAAAATAATCAGACCTACGATGTAAAAGAAAAGATTTTAAAATCAGACCTATAAACTAAAAGTCTAAAACTTTGAAAGAAATGTGGTCTCATGAATTGCAATATTGCAAGATATGCAAGCAGCAAAATCAAAATGTGGAAGCACAGGCAAGGCATGTGAACTGTTTGACAGAATGTTGAATGCATGAAAATGTGGAAGCACAGGCAAGGCATGTGAACTGTTTGCTTTGCAAAATGTGGAAGCATAGGCAAGGCATGTGAACTGTTTGACAGTCACAAAATTGAACTGTTTGACTGAAATCAAAATGAAAATGTGGAAGCACAGGCAAGGCATGTGAACTGTTTGATTGTTCAAATTTTTTTATGAATTTAATTTTATAAATTTATTATGCCTCTTGGCTTATTGTGCTCTGCAAAATGTGGAAGAAGCACAGGCAAGGCATGTGAACTGTTTGACTGATTTCAGTCAAACAGTTTACATGCCTTGCCTGTGCTTCCACATTTTCTGTCAAATAGTTCACATGCCTTGCCTGTGCTTCCACATTTTGCAGAGCACAATGAGCAAGGGCCCAAGAGGCATAATAAAATTAAATTCATTAAAAAATTTGAAAAAAAATTAAAAATTTTAATTTTTTACTTTTAGTTTTAGCAGCCTGTGTGGAACGGATGCCTCAAAGAGGTGTCCGCTCATGGACTGGGCGCAATCCATGAGCGGACACCTCTTTGAGGCATCCGTTCCAGCCTTCCAGCGACCAAAATTGGAAATCCACACAGCTCAGTGACTGCGGGTGCCAAGACGGCCAAACATTTATTTAATTATTTCTAATGCCCTTCCCGTGTGTCAGGGTTGGGACTCTGGCATTCCGCATCACACAATGAAAAAAAAAATAACGAAAACCTACCTGGTCAAATTCGCTTGAAGTTGAATCAGTTGAATAATGAGTTCTTGCTTCTCAGAGGGCTCTGATTCTCACTCTCAGTCTCCCACCACTCGCCAGACACAGTCGCACAGAATGAAAAATGCTCGGTGAAAAAAAAAATTCATTTAGTCTTAAGACTTACTTTAGAGTAAGTCATAAAAATTTAATCATATAATAATTAATAATATATTATATTTTAAATTTTAATTATAGTAATATAATATTAAAATTTTAAAATATTTCATGTCTTATAGTTATGATAAATGAAAATCATAAACTTAAAGGCTAAAGCTTTGTTTTTTGAATTTTTTTTAAAAAATCATTATTTTAATAAGGGGACGTAGGGGATGTGGGAAACTTGGAGACGTGGATAAGACTCCGAGGAGACTCCGAGACGCAAAGAAGACTCCTTGTGAAGGAAACGCCGAGGGGACGGCGGGGGGACGTTTCCCTGACGTCCTCGCGTCTCGGAGACGTCCCCGTCTCCGAGACAGCCACTTTTTCGAGGGGGACGCGTCCCCGTGGAACTATGCAAATTTGACAAGTTGTGGGCCAGAAATTGCAAGGCTCATTACAATCATGTGGTCGAAAACCGTGCAAAAAATTGTTTTGTAGAAAATCATGACATGAAGGGGGGCAACAATCTTCTATTGAAAATGCAAAGTTGCATACGTAGTAGGCAAAGAAGGTAACAAAACTTAGTCACCGATTTTTGCATTTTTTCTATGCATTGTGTAATGCCCAAAATTAATTTTTTTGCTTCATTAAGGCATTTTGTAAAATTGGTTAAAGTCTTGTAAAAAATATTGTAAAAAGCCAAAATTTTCTAAAAATAGAAATTTCTAAAACTAGACTTGATTTAGGGCTTTTTGGGTTTGTTGTCAAATGGATGCTGGCAAAAGTTTCTAAAAATAGAAATTTATATTTTTAGAAAATTTCTAAAAATACATTTGATTTAGGGTTTTTTTGGTTTGTTGTCAAATGGATGCTAGCAAAAGTTTTGAAAAATAGAAATTTCTATTTTGGTTAAAAATAGAACCTTTGATAGGAGGGTCCTAACTGATTTTGATTGGTTGAAAATACTTACCGATCAGGCTGGTCCAGTCAAAATCATCAAAAGATCAAGATTTCTTTGGTGGGTCTATTCTGCTTTTTTCAAAAGGCAAAACATGACCTTCGAAGTCATCAATGGAGGAAGGTCAATTGCCAGGTGTCATATTCAAAGTCTCAATGCTGCATAGATGACGTGGAATGGTGAAAGATGGAACCAGAACGGTGAATGGAAGAGGAAAATTTGAAAATGATGAAATTTGTAAAAAAAATTCTAACACTAGAAAGTCTAGGTGCCCCTGTCAAGGAAGGGCGCCTGGCATTTCATGCATTAGCCATTTTTCAACTCCTGACAACGGTGAACACAATCAGCAAGGTGGTAAATGGAAAGCGAGAAAAAAGTTGAAAAATCATAAAAAATGGTTAATTTTGGTGATGTTGGGCGTCCCTGGCCAAGAAGGGCACTTAGAGATTCATGCCTTAGTTTATTTTTGCCATTTTTCGGAAAAATGTGCAATTTGACTCTTCAGCTCAGTTCAGCCACACAGGAATCAGTCAAAAACAATTTTTTAATGCTGGGGAAAGTTGAAGATCATCTCAGTTATGTTTAGGCTCTTTAATGAATCCATCATCCAGTTCAGAGGATCTGTCGGACAATGGAAATTACAAATTAAACGGAGGCATTTCACGCAAAACAAAGAAAGTCAAAGGAAAAGTGAAAATCTCAGAAATTTGACTAAGTTTGGAAGACTTGGTGCCTCTGTCAAGGAGGGGTGGCTAGCTTTCAATGCCTTGAATATTTTTAATGTTTCTCAGAAAACATTCAAACTCCTTTGTCAGCCGGTGCCGACTCTTAGAAAATCAGTCAAATGCAGTTTTTAGGATTGCCAAAGGGTATAATTCATCTCAGATATGATCAGGCTTGCCAGATTGATTGACTTTCAGAGTTTGTTATTCATCGGGTGCTAAAAAATGAAGATCAAATAGGGGTCACTGGCTCCCGGTAGAGGCAAGGAAGTAAAAATTTGAAAAAACATAAAAATTGGCTAAGGTTGGGACGCTTGGGAAACCCTGTCCAAGAAGGACACCCATGGTTTCATGCCTTAGAAAATTTTTGGCTCCAACATGCTTTTTTCCAATTTAGCCTCTGTCAGCAGGTTCGAGGGCATACAATATTGATCAAATGACATCGGATGCTGATACAAAGAGGAGGATCACTTCAACAGTCGTCAAACATGAGATTTCCATGGTTAAACAAAGTTTATCAGTTGGCAGTGCCAACTTGCCGGATCGTCAAAGTCAGAGGCAGGCCTCGTCGGAAGCAAAAACAAGTGAGATTTAAAATGATGAAAAAATGACTAACACTAGAGGAGCTAGGCGCCCCTATCTAGTCAGCACTCCCAAGAGTTCATGCCTTAGCCATTTTTTAGTCTTCATTTTTCGTTGATGAAAATCGTGCCTTCATGCATGCATGCTTTTTGCCCTATAAAAGAGGAATTCACTATTTGATGCAAACGAAGTCAAATAATTTTGCATGCATAGTTTCTATTAGACTCCAAAATAATAGGGTTTTGCATGAAAGCATTTTTATCTCCAAACCTTATTTAAGAAAGCTTTTAGCATTCATTTTTCATAATTTACAAGTTGGCTTTTACAGGAAGAAACAAAATTTTTCTTTTGATCAAGATTTGGAGGCTCAAATGAAGTGTTTTTTCAGTGTTCTTCGTGGATTCAAGGTTGGGAAGCACAGAAGCATGCTTTTTGATGGTCTGACTTTCTAGGGCATCACATTTCAGAAATAGGTGGTCAGAATTTTTAAATTTCATCGAGCTCGGTCCACTTGCTTTTTACTCCTCTTGAAGATTGTGTCATGTCCCCAAATTGGAGGTATGGTGATTTAATTAAATTAATTGATTAAGTTGTCCAAAAATAATAATATATCAAAAGGATAGCTTAATTGATTATTTTAATTAAATAAAGTGGAGATATTAGATTAATTATTTATAAAGTTATTCCAATAAATAATATCTTAATGATGACTTTATATTTAATTAATTTAATAAAGTGACTAAATAAAATAATAGAATAATAAAGTTACGTAAGAGAATAAAATAATATTTTATTTTAGAAGCTTCTTGGAGACTTGTTGAGAAATCTATTTAAGAAATTGTTGGCTAGGCATTTGGACATACTTGATTTGGATTACATTTCTCATTACCTACGTGGTAAGTTGCTGAAGCTAAATGATTAGCATTCGCTCGAGGGTTTGAAGACTCTAGAGTGCCAGGTTCGGTTGTGAAAGATCAATCCTAGCTAGAGTTGAGAAATCCATTCAGGGTTTCTACTTGCGCTTCATTGGAGGATTCAATCAATTACAATTGCTGGTTTATAATTGCATTTCTGAGTTTGTCTGATTCTAGCAGCTCAGGTATTGCTATATCATTTGTGGAGGATTGATTATTTACAGATTTAATGGCCTTTGGCCAAATTTGAGGAGGTTTATTACATTTGGAGGAAATAACTTGCAATTTGAAGAATTTAATTACAGGATTTGTGAACTTCGATCCTGTTAGAGAGTTTGATTATTTTAAAGAATAAGTCGATATTGTACAGGTGATATCGAGATTACTTGGGGAGCATCGACTTACATTAAGCAAGCCATCCACAGGAGTATATTGAATTGGGAGTTTGTCATTATTCTAGAGATCGCAAGGACAAACTCTATTAAGACAAAATCTCCCGATCTCCGGTAAAAGACAAAACTAGAAGAGACAAAATCAGAAGCTGCTCACAAGGTGTAGTAGATAGAAACAAATTCATTGGAGGTAAGCATCGACCATTTTGAAGGAGTTTCCCGTGTATGAAGTCAAATCGAATATAGGTGAAGAAGACGTCAAAGGTAGACTAGACGTCTAGACACCCACCGCTGGAAGATAAAAGAGATCAAGCTTTTGAGATGTCTTATTGACAAGGCGAATAAGGTAGAATCATATTTTCGATTTATATTGCTGGGATGAGACAAACATCAAAAACCGACAACAAGCAGACTTCAAATAAGACAAAGGTTGGTGATTAAGTCAATTCGAATGTGACAAGAACTGAGGACGTCTACAAGAAAAGCGAGTTTCTCATTTCAAAAAAATAAAATCATCGAGCTTCTCTGCTGCGTCTTGGTGTCATTATCCAAAGGAGACGAGAATTTAAAGGAGTTGCTGGCTGGACATTCATCATTGAATCGATTCAAGCTTCAGGCGGCAATCAAGTTCTTTATAGAGTATTTACATCTTTAGCTTCACTCTCATTGGAGTCGATACATTCCTTGTGACTCAGCATTTGAAATTTGCATTTGTAATGATTGGATTTAGTGGCTGTATTGTTGGTAGTTCGTTGCCATAGCTAGAACTTATATCAGCTTTTGTATTTGCATATATATTAGCTTGAGTCTGCATTTAAGTGCTGATCTGGAATTGATGTACAACAGTATGAACTGCATCAATATCTGGAAATACTCATTGTATTGATTAGTGATGGTAAGGCCACATATCTGTGTAAATCATTGGCAAATGTTGTATTCAGTTAGGAGGTACATTATAAAGAGGAGTTTGAGCTTGCCTACTAAGTGTTTGTAGAAATGTAAGTATGTTGTAGCTAATTATCTGCATACATTTTCAGTCAAATTAAATATTGCATTGCATCACACTTCAGTTCTTGTCATTTGAAATAATTTAGTAAAGGCTTCTCTTGCACTTTATCATCACATCAAAAGGAGAAACCAAACTGAAAACATTTACAAGCATTTAGGGGTTGCACTGAAAGTGTTTGACGATATGTCCATGGCTGAAAACTGAAAATTCACGCCATTATTAGCAAGGGACATTACAGATTGGAAAATTTTAAAAATTTGCATGTCGGCCCCTATTTTTTAGATCACACATGTTTAGGAAATCCTCAGCATTTTCAAAATCTGACGAACTAGGTCTCTTCAGAATGAGATTGTCTACAAAAACCAAACCTCAGCTTTTTTCCAAAAATCTGCTTTGTTTGGAGGAAAATCAGCAACCTATTTTTAGCATTTTGTGCAAAAATTTTCCGAACATCGGCATGTTTACAGTCAAAATTCAAGTTTTTCGACATGTAGTACTCTCCAACATAAATCAGAACCAAATCAGTGTTGCGCCACGATTTCCTGAGAACATTCGAAACCAACTTGCATCATGTGTTTTCAGTACTTGATTTGCGTACTTTGGAAGACGTAGGAAACATTGTAGTCAAGAATCTTGGTCAATCCGGGTTGCTTGCAGTAGCTTCAATAACCATCTCAGTGCAAAGCTTTGAAGTTGTAATTGCTTGAGTTAAGCATTACAATCCAACAACACGAGAAATCCAAATAGCAGATGGGCGTACTATTTACACCCTTAGGCCGGACGATGTTGAGAGATGTTTCTCAATACCACCATGGACAAAAAACTGTCATTTCAATTGAAGAATGTGAAATGGTATGGTTAAAAGACAAATACTGGAAAAGAGTTTCACAAAAGTGGCTAAAAGAGAAGTAGAATATTTTGCCAAAGAATGCTGGGCATGGTGAGTTCAAGGAAGAAATTGCAGTCATGATCACTTTGCTCAACCGAGTCACAGGTCAAGCAAATGCGAATAAGTTTCAGCCTTGGATGTTTTACATAATTTCCCAGATTATTCACAAAACCGAATACTATGATTGGCCATCTTTGATCAGTGATAGTCTCCACCGTCAGATGACAGAATTCTTCAAGTCCCATGAGTTCCATATGATATCCTACCTCGTATATCTAATGGCCTTTCAAGGCAAGTTTAGAGGTTTGAATGTCATTGGAACTTTGGGTGTTCAGCATGTGTATGATCATTACCTGTAGTTAAAGTTTTTAGAATCTGAGCGACATTATAGGCGGGTGAATGATGTATTCTTGATGCATACTATGAGAGATTTAGATAGTGAGTTGCATGTACAAATTTCAGTAGATGCCAGATTGGCAATGGAAGAGTGGGCTAATTGGTTTATCCAATTTCCCACATTCTCCTACATCAAGGTATATGGCTTCTCAAGTGATCCAGTCATGCTACCAAGATATCTAGCCGATGAGGTAGTGTTCATGGAATTTCTAAGGCAAGTATACGAAGTACATAGCTTTTTGCGTACTAGGCACAAGACTATGTTTAGTTTCTCAATTGGAATGAGAATTTAGAAATGCAGATCATCAACTAATGCCAAATTGATGGGTGATTAAATGTCAAAGTTTGGCCCCAAGTTCATATGATCCTCATGGAGTCTTTGCATCGCGTGTTGGTCAGAATCATGCACATGTGCCTACAGTTGAAGACTTTTGGGTTAATTGTGCGGATGAGTTCGAAGTGCACAAGTATAGTTACAACAAATTTACTCTACAACAGATGGCTGATTTCTTATCAGAAGATGTGGAAGGTCTTTCAGATGATGATGGGGAAGTCCTACTTCCCATGTATTCTTGAGATCAGATTGATCAACGGCCACTTTCGTAAATTAATTGGTCTGACAAAGAGAACACTTCAACTGGGGAAAGAATGAGCCGAGTTATCAAGAACAGTAATTCGTGAAAAGTAAAAGGATGCGGAAGGTAGCTATTCCATTTGTAGAGCCGCCAATAGTTTAGTCATCTCTACCTTGTTCTTCTTCTAGACCAAAAACCAGAGTGAAAGTGTAGAGTAGGGGGATTCGCTACTCACGAGTTCTCTTCATTCAGAGAGCCTCATGGGGCGAACTGCCCTAAACTACCTCAAGGAACAACGGCGAGAGTTTTAGAATCGGAAAGAACAGGTCATAGAGATTTTCTGGACAAATTGACAAGCTCTCGGCCAAAGGACGACAACGCAGGATATGGACGACAGCGCGGCGCGTTGGCTTCTCGTACGGACCAGAAAGCGAGTTTATCACAGAAAATGACAAAGTGGCTACTTATACTCTAATTCCTAAGAAATCTTAGAATGCAGGAAAGTAACAAAATTGAAATAGAGTGAAGTAGAACTGATAAAGATAAGAAGAAAGAAAATTCTTACAACCACGCAAGCGATGAAACCTCTAGCAAATGAATGTCTTCAAAACCTGCATGCGTAATATTTGGAGAAATTGTTGGGGTTGTATAGGGGTTTGCCTCAATCAAACCTCCGTTTTGGTGTTCCCACTTGCACGGACAGCTAGATAGAAAGAGAGTGTAACCGAAATGGAAAAAAGTGTGTGGTGAAAACAAAACCCACTTCAAGAGTAGAACCCGCACCACCAAGTATGAGCAATAAAAGCAATCCCCGCTCGAGGAGGAGAACCCGTATCACAAAAGAGTGATAAGAGCAATCCCCGCTTAAGGAGGAGAACCCATATCACAAAGTAAAAATGCAATAGAAAGGAGATATAGGATCCCAAGATGCTCACAAGTATGAGATAAGGGAAATGAAGCTTGAAGAGTGAAGCTAACAAAGCTTGAAAGTGCTATAGCAAGCTATATGGAATTGTGCAAGCAAAAGCTGGAGGGTAGAAGGCTAAGGCCAAAGCAAGAGAGAAGCTAGAAGCGGAAGAGAGTTTTAAATGAAGTGAAAAAATAGCATTTAAGGAAGGAAAAGAAGCTTCCCGAGTTGTTTCAAGGCATCTCGAGCTGTTTCCACCGACCAAAGGAGGTGACAAGTGGCAAGCATGCATGAAAACGGTCATTTGAACGTTGAAATGTCGCAAGACGTTGGCGCGGCACGCGGACGTCCGCGTAGCGCGCTAGTGTTTGGCCACATCATGCTACAAAACAACACGAACAGGAGAAGCACAAGGTTTGATGCAAAGCTGACACGCAAGGGTAGCTATTGAAAAGGGGTGTTGAGCATCCGGAGAAGGGAAAAAGGCTGATGCAGGGGCTAAAATGAGCCTACACAAGATGCTAAGGGAGTGGTCACTAAAGCGGATACATAAATGTTTGTGAAATTGCAAGGGGTGCAATTTTACGACTACACAGAAAGCTATGAGCGTTCCTCCAGAAAGTACAAAGAGCGGTAGAATGTCAAGTAGTTTAAAGGAAAAGATGAAGTCTCTCGTTGGGATTCAGCAAGAACAATAAGCAGATGCATCCAAAGATCCAGTTGAATTCGCACCAAAAGTTAAAGCAGTGCCTTCATCTCCTTTCTCTGAGGCTTTCTCCCATTCATGTAGATTAAGAAGCTGATTCACCAGTTCGCAACATCTCAACACCGATTCTTCATTAGGAGTTGATGGAACTAGAACTAATCCTCCCAGAGAAATTAGTAAAGACCCCTCGTCTTGGCTTGAGAACATCCTGGGCAGGAAAATGAGGAAGCCCTCTTATTAGTTAACTTTGCAGAACTTGATAGCATCTACTAGGACACACCAGAAAAGAAAATTAAGAAGCAAGTTCACATGAAGAAGAATTCTGATGATGAGATTATCATTGAGATTGCTGCACCTCCGGAGGACAAGAACGTTGATGAGGTTGAGATTGATGACTTGAAGGTTGTCAAGGCTAATCTCAGTAGAAGCACCCGACATACTGATGAGAATTTCTTTGAAGTTGCGGCAGATAATCTAAAGGAACGAGTGCTCAAGGATGGAGAAGATAAGGCAGCCCTCAAGGCTGAGATTTGGCAACTATGGCAATATATTTCCAATCTCCTTCATGACACTTCACAGGCTACTTTGTTGCTTCCACAAATTTTGGAGTCACCGGTAGATCAACGTCAGCTAAGTTAGTTGCTCATAAATGGGAAGCATATGCGAGATTGGATAGAGGAATTCATCACCAGGGGCAAATTTTTACTTGCAGAGATATGCCAATTGAGGTTTAACGCCCATGATCTTCGCTCAAGGATCCAGGAGTTTGAGCAAAATATGGCAGAAGTGAAACCAATGGATGAAATCATCATTTCTGACTTGAGGACAACTTATGATTCAGTTGTTATAGAACATAAGAAGAGGATTTTTGCTTGGAGAGAACAACACGTCTTTAAAGTAAAAACCTATGAGAGAATATCTGTAGAGTTGGCTGAATGTAGACAAAAGGTTGTTAATACTCTCAAGTTCATAAGCACATTTGTTTCACAGATCCCTTGTCAATATCTTCATGATGATGCCACTTACTTTGATGTCGGTGAAATGCAAACAGAGTTTCAAAATTTTGTCTGCGGCAGTTTTGGTAGTGATCCTATTGCCGGCAAGATGAATCATGTTGTCAGGATATCAACAAAATTTGATAAAGCTGCGGAAGAGATGAAAGAATTTTTGAGTTTGATTGCAGATGGTGAGGAGATGTTGAAAAAGCAGAATATTGTTGTGGATAGTATCAGTGTTCGTAACAAAGAGGCAGTTACTAGCTTGTTGGCGGATATAGTTTCTCAAGTTATCATTGAGTGAGTCACCAGGGGCAGCAAAGATTTCCAAGAGTAGAACTCAAAAAATAAGTAGTTAACTTGATGCCTTTTCCAAGTTAAACTTGTTGTTCTCATTCATGCATATCTATTCTTTGGAAATATGAAATGTATAGTTGGAGTTTTTCTTACTTTTTATTAGTTAATTGATGTGAGCAGGTAGTTAATTATTAGTTATCTTTTGTTTAGTTTTAGAAATAAAGCTTGTAGGTTGGCAAGTCTAGTTGTTAAAAACAAGGAGATTTTAGGGTTTTGTACTCCTTGTTTGTATATAAATAAGGGCAGCCTTGCCCATTTCTTGGGAACCGTTGTTGTGATAACAAATTGCTGAGCCTATTTTGCCTGCAACTTTGCTATTAAGTGTTTGTTCACTTTGTGTCAAGTGTAATCTGGCTTGATCGCATATTGTAAGCCTACCTTTGTGTTACATCCCGATTTTATAGCTACTATTGTATAGGGCAATTGATTGTAATGTTTGAATCTTGATGATGAATAAAACATGGTTGATCTCATTATTAAATGAATGAGTCCTGTTTAAATGATGGTTTCATTTGATTGTTACTTCTAAATGATTTAGTCTTGATTAAATATTGCAAACAATTATGGAATAATGTTATTCTAACTTGTGAGATGTTTTTACCTTGTTATGAGCATATGACTGTCGATGTCATGTCATGATGTGCAGGTATGAAGACTGTTCCTCCAGACAGAGGAGAGACATCATTCGGGGAGGAACTTCGTCGGGTAAACAGTAACAATTACCAAATTGAGCATACACACACATACTATAGATTGAGTAAGCCAAGTCTGTTTGTCGAGATAAGGGTAAGTCGTCTATAGGCTTGTTTATTGACATTAAGGTTCCGAATTCACTTCTTTATGTTTAGGAGATGTGATTGTTTAAACGTTAGACTTGCTATACCATGACCCAAGTATGAATGATGTGAATGTTATGTGTTAATGATTGAATGGGAACGCACGTATTTATATGTACAAACATATCAATACATGTGTACGTTAAGCAGACGGATATGCTCATACACATGTGTCGACATGTATGTACGCATATATATACGTATACACAGGTGTATAAATGTACTCATTCCACCTAATATCTATAGTGAAAATAATATTTAATAATATTGCCTAGCAAAATTACTTAAATATTTATGTATTAATGTATATATTAACAAAGTGATTATATTTATGGATATATATATACATAAATACCTATGTAAATGTATTATATATTTATATATTTAAATATATGTATTAATACTAAGGTAATATTTATATATATATAAATATATATATATACATCAGGATGTAATGTCGGAAAATATATATATTTATATATTTAAAATATTACACTTAATTGAAATACATATATGATTAAATATATAAATGCGTGATATTGAAATGTGAAATGTATAAATTTAATTGACACATAACATATTTAATAAATTGAAATTGAACACAAAAGTAATAGGAGATAAAGGATTTAAATGGTGACATATTTCGATTTGGCTATAGAGAATAATAAACCCAAATGTAGAAATCGAAATTCTTTTGCTGGAAATATTAAAAACAAGAAAAGTCGAAAATTTTATAGAAGAGCATCTGAAAAGAGGAAATATGTTTTTAAACATGAAAATCGCGTGAGAAAGTCGCGCGCATGAAGAAAAACGCGCCAGAAACGCGGGGGCAAAGAACTGGTCTCTGGAAATAGTCGAATGCTAATCTCTTGGCCCGAAATGGCGACGTGGGAACATCTTAACCTTGACCCTTTCATCTGAAACGAACTTCTTGATTTAATTGCTTCAATTTAACCTAAAATCTGAAAAACGCCTTGAGCTGTCAATCCGCCATGTGAGAGTTGAAGAAGTCTTAACTTGCTGGCTTAAAAGGGAGTCGAATCACCTTCAATTTGATGACTTAGGGTTAATGAATCCGCCAAGTGTCTTTTTGACCATTTCTGGGCACTTTGCTGTCAATCAACATGCCTTCTTAAGTGGAAATCTGTTGCAATTCGAGTTTATAAATATAGACGCCATTTCATTATTTTCTACACACCTCTTGCTGAATTCGAGTTTCACAACCTCTTGAGAGCTCCCATATCTATTCTTTTGAGTTGCTGTAATTTTCCCTATTTGCTACATTTCCTGTATGCTGAGTGAAAGAAATACAGTGAGTTTTTACCAGTCAATATCATATTACAGTGTTAAATCTCCTTTTTAAGATTTGAGTGGAGTGAAGCCATAGATGAAATAACCTTTAATTAAAGGAGTGAAAATTGTGAGGAGTGTTTTGAAAGGTCTCCATAAATTGAGAAACTAGCAAAGAAGTCGTTTTTGTTTGGAATTCTAGAAGTTGCTGAAGAAGTGTCACGAAGAGCTGTGTTGGAAAAAGGAGCTTTAAAATCAGGCATGAATCTTCCTAGTATATAAACTTTTATTATAATGTTGTTTCCTTTTACATCTTGTGATTGTTGCTTCAATTAGCTCTAATAGGAAAGAACTAATTTGATGAATAATTAAAGCAATGCATTAAGGAGAAATTGTGTAAAGGATTCAATGATTAGGGGGAATTGTAAAAAAAAGGATTATTTGGATAAAAGAGCTTAAGGGATTAGATTATTTCTCTTACATTAAAACGAAATAATGGAAAAGATAAAAGGGAAGGATTTATTTGCATTTTGAATGGTTATTGCATGTTGTGTATGATCTCTATATATGGAGAATACGTAGACGTACTTATTATCTACTAGGATCGAAATGATGGCAGAATCAAGTGAAGTCTTTTAGCTTAAGTTATTAGGATAACTGAGACAAGTTAAGTACTCCTAGGATAAAGAATTCCTAGTTAGGAGGATTGATACAAGACACTTGAATACTGTTTTCATTTCTAGGAGGTTCATGTGATTGTAGGATGTCTGAGATGACAGTTTCACCCATTGAAGGACAATCCTATGCGTAGAGTAAGGAAGCCTTAAGTCAAATCGGCCCTGAGTAGTGTTTATGATAGATGACCTTCATTCGAAGTACTGAATGAGAATACTTTGGCCAAAGTAGTGAAAGGTACGACATCCACCTAGATGTGAGATAGTTGAGACTACACTGTCAGTTCATTGTGATCCGAGTACTAGATCGAGATTGTGAAATAGCAAGGTTCTAGTTGAGTAGGACACAGCACTATGCTCAGTTGGTAATCGTTAAAGGATACCCTACCAATCTCTTTTGAAGGGAGGGCCGTTCATTAAATGATGTGCGGGGGACCGCATTATAAGTCGTGGTTGGCGGAAAAGTGATGTTTCTCCTCCACGAAGCGGATGTACCAAGATTTGAAAGGAAGGACTCCGGACCTTCTTACTTCTATTTGTGCAAAAGCTTACGAGCTATGTATGTAACTGTATTACTTTTTAACTCTGATTTATATTTGCAATGAAAATGAAATTCATGAGGAAACATATTGTAACTTGTACGTGTTTATCAATAAAGAAAAGAAGAAATTTTATTGTATTATCTTTGTTATATGTTACTTTTACATGTTTTAAGTGAGAAATGGAAAGTTTTTAATTTACGCAGAATTGGGTCGTTACACTTTGCTACAATCTACTGTCCCAGAAGTGTATTTACTATTAGAATTTGAGGTAAGAAATCTCATGCCTATTTTGCTCTGATCTACTTTCTTAATCTCTTTTAGTATTTTATCTTACGTGTTTTGCTTGCATAAGCTCTATTTCAGCTTACATCTTATAAGTACAACGAGTCTTCGAGTGTGTTGTGGAAACGAGTTTTTTTAAGCTTTTGTTAATCAAATTATTCCTTATTTACTTTTGATTCTTAGGCTTTGATTGTACTTGAGTTGTCAGAAGTATCTTTAGTTTAGGCCTAGTTGTAGTTGAAGTTCTGGAAAAGAGAAAATCTCAGCTACGATGCAAGGAGTTTTATAACATTGTGCTTTTAGTTGAGAAATAAAAAGATTGGCAATAGTTTAGTATTTCTTTTTAAGAATAATCAGCGAAGAGGGAGCTTCCTCTCCTAATTTGAAGAGCAATCTAACTGTGCATAGCTGTCCGTTTCTAATCCTTATTCCATAGGTGTGAATTGAAACGCCAACAGTTTTTTGGCGCCCATCATGGGGCACTAGGCATAAAACATCAAGAAAGCTTATGCTTTATGGCACGAGAATGACCATCTGGCGTCCTACTACTCTTGTTCAATAACCAGATCTTACTGCTCCTGTTATACAACCAAATCTCACACGAGTTGAACGTGAGCAATTGGACATTATTAGTAGTCTGAGAAGTTTCGTTTTTGAGAAAAAGGAAACACCTGCTCAGTGGAGAAACACAACTACTATTCTAGATTAAGAAGAACGAAATGTTGATCTTGCAGCCGAAAGACTAGTATTACCACCTCCTGCGTGGCGATAGATAATCTTGGCTTATAGGGTTTATTCAAGGAGGAGAGGCACTACTGCAAATCTATCCTTTCAAGAATCAAAAGTCGGAGAAGCATCCAATGCAAATCCTGAGATCCAAGAAGTTCCTGAAGAACCAAAAGAACCTGTGATCCAATTAGAAGCAATGGGTGACAACAATGATAATGGCAATAACCATGCTAATAATAATCAGAGACATCCACCCCCCTTACCTTTGGGTAACAACATTGGACCATTAGCTTTGCAAGGAAATCATGAGTTACCCAAAGGGTCAAGGAAGCACTTTCCTCGGTTTCACGGCGATGGGACTCAACACCCAAATGAACATGTTTCTGCTTTCACAATGGCTTGCACCGTCTTGCATGTAGCACATGAAGACATTGTTGTGCATCTCTTCGTAGAGACTCTTTTGGGAAATGCTACTAATTGGTTTCATCATCTAGAACTAGGCATTATTACAAGCTTGGCAACTATGAGCGAAAGATTCTTGGCGAGATTCAAGCCTGCTGAAGACAGTCATTAGTTGTTTGCCCAACTTTCAAACTCAAAGATGGAGCTTAATGAACCTATGAGGGAATTTGTGGCAATGTTTAACCCCCTGGTCACACATCTTTCTCATACACTCAATCCATCACCAAAAATTCTGTTGAGCAGTTTCATAAATTCTCTTCCATTTCAGATAGCCTTTTTCTTGAGATCGGCTAATGAAATAGAATTGACAACTGCACAAAAAAATGCCATCAAGATTGAAGATAACATGATCACTTTTGGGAAGATGAAGACGGATTGTATCAAGCCTCTAGTTTAGGGTTCTATAGATCCACTACTACAGAAGGTAGCTAATGAGATGACTGTCCTCAAAAGGCAGTTGCCGACTCAAGGACAACTTGCACCCCCACAATATCAACAACAATATCAACCTCAGCAATTGTACCAGCCAAAGAGAAATAATTTTCACCCTTTCAATAATTATAGGCCGCCGCGGTTTCCAGCACCTCCACCAAGACAAACAATTGAGGCTGAGAAATCTGCGATATTTTGTTCTTTCCATGAGACCGATGAACATACTGGTTACACATGTCCTGAAAATTTAAGAATGAATCAAATCATGGGATACACTGAAGTTGCACCCAGTTCAAGTTTTGTTCTTATACCAAGTTCGAATGTTGTCTTACCTTGGACAACTTCAATGGCAACTTTGCTATAAGATACTTTGATAGTGAACCCATTATTAAAGAAGAAGATTTTCGTCGATACTCTCTTGCAGTAAATCATGATAATTTTTCAACACTTGTGTTTACACATGCTCAACATTTTAAGACACAAAAAGAAGAAGAGAGACTGAAATCAAAGGAAGAAGAGAGGTGGCTTCCACTTCTAATTCTAAGCCTTCACATGAGAATGCTAAAGCGGTTGCTCAAGACTCGTCTTTAGCAAATTTTGACATTATAGATTCCATCATGAAGACAAAGGTGCAGATTTCCCAATTGGAGTATCTTCAGGACCATCCAAAATAGTTGGATTGAATTCTCAAGTTTGTAAAGGAGGCTGTCATTCAAAATACATTGCTTGAATCATCCGTGCCAGTGGAAGAAAAGCCTAAACCCTTCTATATATCTTTGTATATAGGAGGATTCAAATTGAGCAATTGCATCATAGATTTAGGAGCCTCAGACAACGTCATGCCTCTACAAGTAATGAATGCATTGGGACTTTCGTGCACTAAGATACAGGACAAGTGTTATTCGCTTGTGTCTAAGTCGGTGCCATTGGTCGGTCAATTGAAGGACACCCAAGTAAGGTTGGCAACTTGTTCGAAGAAGAAGATAATGATGGCCATCCTTGTAGCTGACATTCCAACTAGCTATGAGATGTTGCTAAGTAGAAGCTTCTGCAAAGATCTTGGAGGAGAGATTCAACTGAATTGGTTGTTTGCATCAATTCCATTGAAGAAAGGTAGTTTCAAGCTAGAGCCAAAGGCCAAATCTCGATTTACAGTGGTGAAATCCTAGGATCCTCAAGCACAAGTACTATATCAAGAAACGGGTCCTAGTATTTATGTTGTCAGAAATAACTAAAGAAAGTTGAGAGGTTGTGTGTTCTACAGACAATTCAACACAAGATCTTAATTTGTGGATTATGCAATTTGATGGGAGGTTCTCAATAGCAAGTTCAAGAGTGGGAGTTGTGATAATTTCTCTCGAAGGTCGTTTGTATTCATTTGTGCATCGCTTGCAGTTCGAATGCACAAATAAGGTTGCAGAATACGAGGCAATTTTACTAGGTCTCAAGAATGAAAAGATATGGGTATCAAACTACTCAAAGTTGAAGGTGATGTAGAGCTGATCATGAAATAGATCAGGGATCAATTTCAAGTAAGGAAATGTCATGTCTCCGAAATTATAAGAGTAAGATATGGATATACCAATAAATAAATAAATAAAATACATAACATTAACTATTATCAAAGATAATATTATAAATGTTAAGTATGATATTGAAATATATTCATAATCATAAATATCCAAAGATAATGTTTTATTACCAAATATAGAATATAAACAAATAATATAATAAAATGAATACAATCTAAAAATATTACTCTAAGACATAATTATCAAATAACCATATATTGATTAATCATATTATTAAAATAATAAATAATGAAAGAATAAATCATTGAAATAATACGTGCTTTATACATCTACGGAATACATTACGAAAAACATTAACAAATATATTCTTGCAAAGGGCCCGATAACAAAAGGATTAATGGACGACTTTGACAAGCGACGGTATTTAGGTCGCAACCCTAAATCAAGCCTCCGATCGACATTGACGGGTTTTCTCTGGGCATCGTGTCTCTACAGGTGAGAAGACGTCTTGTTTGGGACTTCCCCCACCCCCTTTTAACCCGTGTTGGTGATTGTTGCAGGGGCGTAATATATTTGGGATAGAAAGTATAAGGACGCGAACAACCAGTGATCATCTGAAAAGAAATTCAACGCTGGACCAAAAGAAATTCACACGTAAGCTGATAAGAGTCCACCACAGCCTGCCATATATGGCCTGTGCTAGGAGTGGCGACAATACCTGGTCAATAATAAGAGATGGTGCCCATTAATCTAAAGGCTTCCCAGTGCTCATATTACATTGTCGATATAGATATCATAAAATGTCTACAGGGCGATCAAGGCTATAGGTAAGGGATTTCAGTTATTAGATAATGACTCACCATTCATGTTGAAAACTAATTAAGAATAGATAAATGATAATAATGTTCGATCTAAGAATCTGGTATCTACATAAGATATATATATATATATATATATAAGATGAAAGTGAATCTATTGATATCATATGTCTCTCTTATTTGGACATATAATCCATGTGTTGATGATTATAATTCGGTAAATGATAAGTTTGATAAGTTTAGCTCTATATATATATATATATGTATATATGTGATTTGACCTCATAGGTGGTTGACCCATACAGATTATACAAATAATATTTCTATAGCGTACTGCCTACAATGATTCAATAATGTTGCTTGCAGCAATTGAGTCTCATAAGTAATAACAACTCCATTCGGCCACTATGATAATAGAACTCCATTTATGAGATATTAGAAGATGTTTTATGTCCCATATACTTATGTAACACATTATAGAAGAATCATTCATCGAAGTGATGAGAAGAAATGAAAAATTCTTTGACAAGGATGAAATATTTATTCCATCTCTAGTGTTATTAGAATTTATCATTGAATTTATCGATCTCTAACGTTTCTAACGTCCCTTTGAGAAACACTTTGAATACAAGATCTACGTTTCAGCAGCTCCACTAGAAAGGTGTCATTACAGGAAAGATTGCCTTAGGCATTATAGACAAATGGTGTGGAATGCAATTGACTAGTTCGAAGCATTTGACATCAAATACATTCCTCGTGTAGACAATAGTAGAGCAGATGCCCTTGTGGTATCAGCTGCTCTTTTCATACCACATTCTTATTTTCATCAAAATGCATTTGCTATTGACCTCATATACAGGCCAGCTGCCCCTGACAACTGTGACAACTGGAAAGTCTTTGATGACGATGATCATATTGAAGATTTTCTTGGCATGGAAGATAATTTTAAAGGATTATTCTTTGAAGGTAGTTTGTCTCCTTTCAGAGAATCAATCAGAGAGGATTATGAAGCAACAGACTTAGGTATTATCCAGTTGAAAGGCAATTAGATTCCCAAGGGTCTAGTCTCCTTGGAGAACATATTTGATAGGCATGACAAATATGTCCAAGATCAAAGGAACTGAAGACAAGTCCCGGTTTGTTAATTTCGGCAAGTGTTTTACTACAGAAGAAAGTGAGAGGTTCATTTCTTTGTTCAAGCAATATATGTTTTTGCTTGGTCATACCCAAGGAATAACAATTCTTCTAAAATCTGATGCTAAGCCCTTCAGGCAAAAACGACGACACTATAATCTGCGGATTCAAGATACAATCTATGTAGAAATTCAGAAGATGGTGGATGCTAAAATCATTTTTTCGATTCATCATTCCACTTGGGTGTCGAACATAGTTCCTATGCATAAGAAAAATGAAGAGATCCGAATTTGTTTGGATTTCAAGAACTTCAACCAATCATCTCTCACGGATAACTACCCCTTGCCAATCATGGAACATACCTTGCAGACAGTCACTGGTTCAGAGATGCTATCTTTACTTGACGGTTTTTCTGGGTACAATCAAATTGCAATAGCAGAAGAAGATCAGTTCAAGATGGCATTCACTACCCAATGGGGTACGTTTGCCTATGAAAGGATGCCCTTTGGCCTTATCAACATCGGTGCTACATTGCCATGGATTTGGCGTTTGGGGATTTGAAGAACAAAGTAATTGTCGTCTACCTTGTCGACCTCACTGCTTTCTAAAAGAAGCTGGGAGATCATTTTTCAAACTTAGTTGAAGTGTTTGAAAGATGTAGGTATCATAAGATTTCCTTGAATCCTAAGAAGTCCATCTTTGTGGTGATAGAGGGCAAGCTACTTGGTCAATTGTCTCCAAGGAAGGAACTCGAATTGACCCTAGTTGAGTTGATTCCATTAGAAACCTATCTCTTCCAACAAGTAGAACTGGAATACACTCCTTTGGTAAAGTGAATTTCATACGAAGGTTTGTGCCAGACTTCTCAAAGATGATGAAAGATATATCTGCTATGATGAAAAAGATGTCCACTTTCAAGTGGAAAAACGAAGGCAAGAAGGCATTCTTCGAGATAAAAGAAGCTATTGCCCGAGCACTAGTGCTGGTCTGTCCTGAATTTGATAGAATTTTATCCTTTATTGTTACACATCGGAAGACACTATGTCTGCCATACTGATGCAGAAATTGAATGAAGAAACTGAGTCTCCAATTGCTTTCATGAGCAGTAGTTTCAAAGATAGCGAGTCGTGGTATTCTCAGATTGAGAAGAACGTGTATGCAGTTGTTAAAGATGTGAAGAATTTCAGATTTTATATTTTGAACTCCCATACAACAGTATATGTCACCAATGCAATGGTTAAAAATGTGTTAACTCAACAAGAGATGGGCACGAAGAGAGGTAACTGGGTTGCGAGAGTTCAAGAGTATGACTTAGAGATCAAGCCGACCAAACTCATTCGTAGGAGAGGTCTTTGTCAGTTGATAGCAAAGGATGGTGATCAGAAGCACCAGGCCGATGGTGAACATGAACCTGAAATTAAAGAGTATCTTCCTATGGTCCTATTGGTTGATTTTGTGGATGAATGGTATGCTGAAATATGGTACTTTTTAACTTATGGTGAATGTCCAAATCACATGGACAAACAGCAGAAGAGAACATTGAAGTTGAAAGCGCAGAGTTATGTATTTATGAATAACGTTCTATACAAGAAAGGGCTTGATGATACGTTTTAGTTATGCGTCAACAAGGACCAACAATGGCATTTGTTGGAAGCATTTCATAGTGAGGCATGCAGTGGCAACTTTTCATCAAGGGTTACAACATTTAAAACCCTATGAGCACAGTTTTTTTGGCTGACTATGTTTTGCAACGCATATGTTTGGGTGCACAGATGTCAAATGTGTCAACAATTTGTTGGCAAGCTTAAGTTGGCAACCATTCCACTTAGGCCAGTTGTCATTAATGCTCCATTTCAGCAATGGAGATTAGATTTTGTAGGTCCTATCAACCCACGTTCCATTAAGGGGCATATTCATGTCCTGACAGCTACAAATTATTTCACAAAGTGGGTTGAGGCTATTCCAACCAAGCAAGCTACCTCGGAAGTTGTGTGCAACTTTTTTGAAGGAGAATATTATTTCGTGCTTCGGGGTGCCGCACAAAATTGTGACCGACAATGAAACATGTTTTTCATCTAAGGAGATACTGGAATTTTGTTTTGATCATGGAATCACTTTGTCACACATCAAATTATTATCCTCAAGGCAATGGACAAGCTGAGTCGTCAAATAAGAACATTGTCACAATCATACGCAAGTTAGTTGATTCCAATCAACAAACTTGGCACAAAAGTCTCTATGACGCTCTCTGGGCTGACAAAATTATTCCCAAGAGAGCCATTGGTACTTCACCCTATATCATGTATGGTACAGAGACTATGCTACCTATTACACTGGACCTATCCGCTTTGCAACTAGCATCCGCAGTAGAAGATGGTGAGTTCAAAGATCTGATTGAGAAGTGTATCCTGTACTCAATGAAGTTGGAGGAAGAAAGGGTGGAGGTTGTTGATAGAATTACTCAGCATCAGGAGCAAGTGAAGAAGATTTTTGATAAGAAGGCTCGTCGGCAAGACTTTGAGATCAGAGATGAAGTCCTGTTATGGGGCAAGAGACATGAGCCCAAGGGAATGCATGGAAAATTTGATTCCTTGTGGTTGGGGCCGTTCAAGATCCACGAGTTTGCAGGGGAGAATTCCTACATTCCCTTGCACCTAGATGGAAGGCTCTCCCTGCTGCCATACAACGGGCAATATTTGAAGCATTTCATTGCTTCGAGAATGGAGTGATTTTCATTTCAGTTTTTTTCTTTTTGGTAATGTGTTTCCCCTTTCCGTAATATTTCCCTGTGTTATGTCGTGATGTGTTTCCCTGTTCTGTAAAGTTTTTGTCGTGTTTTAGGTGATCTAGGAAGTTCCAACTTATAGGTCATTTTAGGAAGTCCTATCCTAGGTGATTTAGGGAAAAAGTTTTGTGATAGGTGATTAGGAAATGGTCCTGACTCTATTGCCCAACTAATAAGATGCTAGTCTATGCTTAAAAGTCCAGAGATTCTTGGTTCTCCTATGTCGTAAGTATCTAACATGGTCCCCAGACAGAGCCAATTGTAATGCCCAAAATTAAAATTTTTGCTTCGTTAAGGCATTTTGTAAAAGTGGTTAAAGTCTTGTAAAAAATATTGTAAAAGTCAATTTTCTAAAAATAAAGATAGACTTGATTTAGGGTTTTTTGGGCTTTTTGTCAAATGGATGTTGGCAGAAGTTTCTAAAACTAGAAATTTCTATTTTTAGAAAATTTCTAAAAATAGAATCGTTTATTGGAGGGTCCTATAACTGATTTTGATTGGTTGAAAATACTTCTCGATTAGTCTGGTCCAATCAAAATCATCAAAAGATCAAGATTTCTTTGGTGGGTCTATTCTGCTTTTTTAGAAGGCAAAACATGAGCTTCAAAGTCATCAATGGAGGAAGATCAATTGCCAGGTGTCAGATTCAAAGTCTCAATGTTGCATAGATGGCGGGGAATGGCTAAAGATGGAACCAGAACGGTGAACAAAGGATGCAAATTCGAAAATGATGAAATTTGTAAACAAAATTTGAACATTGGAAAGTTTGGGTGCCCCTATCAAGGAAGGGTGCCTGGAATTTCATTCCTTAGCCATTTTTCAGCTATCGACAATGGTGAATGCAGTCAGCAAGGCGATGAATGGAAAACACGAAAAAAGTTGAAAAATCATTAAAAATGGTTAACTCTGGTGATCTTGGGCGCCCCTAGCCAAGAAGAGCGCCTAGAGATTCATGCCTTAGTTTATTTTTGCTGTTTTTCAGAAAAAACATGCAATTTGACTCTTCAGCTCAGTTTAGCCATGCAAGAATCAGTCAAAAACAGTTTTTTATGGTTGGGGAAAGCTGAAGATCATCTCAGTTATGTTCAGGCTCTTTAATGAATCCATCATCCAGTTCAGAGGATCTGTCGAAAAGCGGAAATTGCATTTCATGCAAAACAAAGAAAGTCAAAGGAAAATTGAAAATCTCAAAATTTTGACCAAGTCTGGAAGACTTGGGCACCCTTGTCAAGGAGGGGCGCCTAGCTTTTAGTGCCTTAGAATATTTTATGCGTTTCTCAGAAAATGTTCAAACTCCTCCGTCAGCCTGATTCCGACTCTCGGAAAATCAATTAGATGCAGTATTTATGGTTGGCAAAGGGTATAATTCATCTCAGATATGATCAAGCTTGCTAGATTGACTAACTTTCAGACTCTGTTATTCATCGACTGCCCAAAAATGAAGGTCAAATAGGGGTCACTGGCTCTCGACAGAGGAAAGCAAGTAAAAATTTGAGGAAACATAAAAATTGGCTAAGTCAGGGATGCTTGGGCACCCCTGTCCAAGAAGGGTGCCCAAGGTTTCATGCCTTCGAAATTTTTTGGCTCTGACACATTTTTACAATTCAGCCTCCGTCAGCAGGTTCGAGGGCATACAATCACAATCAAATGACGTTGAATGCTGATACGAAGCCGAGGATCACTTCAGCAGTGGTCAAACATGAGATTGCCATGGTCAAACAAAGTTTATCAGTTGGCAGTGCCAATTTTCCAGATTGTCAAAGTCGGAGGCAAGCCTCACTGGAAGCAGAAACAAGCAAAAGATTGAAAATGAGGGAAAAATTGACTAATACTGGAGGAGCTAGGTGCCACTGCCCAGTCAACACTGTCAAGACTTCATGCCTTAGCCATTTTTCAGTCTCTCTTTTTCGTTGATGAAAATCGTGCCTTCATGCATCCATGCTTTTTGCCCTATAAAAGAGGAATTCGTTGTTTGATGCAAAGAAGCCAGATATTTTTGGATGCATAGTTTCTATTAGACTCCAAAATAATAGGGTTTTGCATGAAAGTGCTTTTTATCTCCAAACCCTATTTAAGAAAGCTTTTAGCATTCATTTTTCATAATTTATAGGTTGGCTTTCAGAGTAAGATAAAATTAGGTGCTTTTTCAATGTTCTTTGTGGATTTGAGATTGGGAAGCACAAAAGCACGCTTTTTCATAGTCTGATTTACTAGGGCATAACATTTCAGAAACACGTGGTTAGAATTTTCAAATTTCATTGAGTTGGGTCCACTTGCTTTTTACTCTTCTTGAAGATTGGAAAATTTTAAAAATTTGCATGTCGATCCCTATTTTTTAGGAGATTGTGTATGTTTGGGAAATCCTCAACATTTTCAAAATCTGAAGAACTGGGTCTGTTCAGAACGAGATTGTCTACAAAACCCAGACCTCAGCGTTTTTGTGAAAATATGGAATTTTTTTGAGGAAAATTAGCAACTTATTTTTAGCATTTTGTGCAGAGCTTTTCCAAACATAGGTGCGTTTACAGTCAAAATTCAAGTTTTTCGACATGTACTCTCCAACACAAATCAAAACAAAATCAGTGTTGCTCCACGATTTTCTAAGAACATTCGAAACCAACTTGCATCATGTGTTTCCAGTACTTGATTTGTGTACTTTAGAAGACGCAGGAAACATTGTAGTCAGGAATCTTGGTCAATCCAGGTTGCTTGCTACTTCAATACCCATCTTAGTGCAGAGCCTTGAATTTGTATTTGCTTGTGTTAAGCATTACAATCCAACAATACGAGAAATCCAATCAGCAGATGGGCATACTATTTGCAGCCTTAGATCGAACGATGTTGAGAGATGTTTCTCAATACCACCATGGACAAAAAACTTTGTCATTTCAATTGAAATATGTGAAAAGGTATGGTATGAGCAAAAAGACAAATATCGGAAAAGAGTTGCACAAGAGTGGCTGAAAGAGAAGCATAATATTTTGCCAAAGAATGTTGGGCGTGGTGAGTTCAAGGAAGAAATTACAGTCATGATCACTTTGCTCAATCAAGTCACAGGTCAAGTAGAGGCGAATAAGTTTCAACCTTGGATATTTTACATAATTTCCCAGATTATTGACAAAACCGAACACTATGATTGGCCATCTTTGATCAGTGATAGTCTCCACCGTCAAATGACAGAGTTCTTCAAGGCCCATGAGTTCCATATGATATCCTACCTTGTATATCTAATGGCCTTTCAAGGCAAGTTTAGAGATTTTAATGTCATTGGAACTTTGGGTGTTCAACATGTGTATGATCATTACCCACAGTTTAAAGTTTTCAGAATTTGAGCGGCATTATAGGCGGGTTAATGATATATTCTTGATGCATATTGTGCGAGATTTAGATAATGAGTTGCATGTACGAATTTCAGTAGATGCCAGATTGGGAATGGCAGAGTGGGCTGATTGGTTTATCCAATTTCCCACATTCTCCTACATTAGGGTATTATGGCTTCTCAGGTGATCCAGTCATGCTACCAAGATATCCAACCGATGAGGTGGTGTTCATGGAATTTCTAAGGCAAGTATACAAAGTCCACACCTTTTTGCGTAACAGGTGCAAGATTGCATTAAGTTTCTTGGTTGGAATGAGCATTTACAAATGTAGATCATCAGTTGATGCCAAATTGATGGGTGATGAAATTTCAAAGTTTGGCCTCAAGTTTTTCAATGAGAGGCATTCATATGATCCTCATGGAGTCTTTGCATCGCGTGTTGGTCAAAATCATGCACATGTGCCTATAGTTGAAGACTTTTGGGTTAATTGTGCGGATGAGTTCGAAGTGCACAAGCGTAGTTACAACAGATTTACTTTATAGCAGATGGCTGATTTCTTATCAAAAGATGTGGAAGGTCTTTCAGATGATGATGGGGAAGTCCTACTTCCCATGTATACCCAAGATCAAATCAATCAGCGGCCACTTCCGCAAATTAATTGGTCTGACAAAGAGAACACTTCAACTGGGGAAAGAATGAACCAAGTTATCAAGAACAGTAAGTTATTCCTGAACAGTAAAAGGACGCGGAAGGTAGCTATTCCAATTGCAAAGCCGCCAATAGTTCAGTCATCTCTACCTTCTTCTTCTAGACCAAAAACCAGAGTGAAAGCTATGAGCGTTCCTCCAGAGAGTACAAAGATCGGTAGAATGACAAGGAGTTTAAAGGAAAAGATGAAGTCTCTTGTTGGGATTCAATAAGAATATTAAGCAGATGCACCCAAAGATCCAGTTGGATCAGCACCGCAAGTTGAAGCGGTGCCTTCATCTCCTGCTTCTCTGAGGCTTTCTCCCATTCATATAGATTCAAAAGCTGATTCACCAGTTCGCAACATCTCAACAACGATTCATTCATCAAGAGTTGATGGAACTAGAACTGATCCTCCCATAGAAGTTAGTAAAGACTCCTCGTCTTGGCTTGAGAACATCCTAGGCAGGAAGAGGAGGAATCCCTCTTATGAGTTGAACTTTGCAGAACTTGATAGCATCTACTAGGACACACCAGAAAAGAAAATTAAGAAGCAAGTTCACATGAAGAAGAATTTTGATGATGAGATTATCATTGAGATTGCTGCACCTCCGGAGGACAAGAACGTTGATGAGGTTGAGATTGATGACTTGAAGGTTGTCAAGGCTAATCTCAGTAGAAGCACCCGACATACTGATGAGAATTTCTTTGAAGTTGCGACAGATAATCTAAAGGAACGAGTGCTCAAGGATGGAGAAGATAAGGCAGCCCTCAAGGCTGAGATTTGGCAACTATGGCAAGATATTTCCAATCTCCTTCATGGCACTTCACAGGCTACTTTGTTGCTTCCACAAATTTTGGAGTCACTGGTAGATCAACGTCAACTAAGTTGGTTGCTCATATATGGGAAGCATATGCGAGATTGGATAGAGGAATTCATCACCAGGGGCAAATTTGTACTTGCAGAGATATACCAACTGAGGTATAACGCCCATGATCTTTGCTTAGGGATCTAGGAGTTTGAGCAACATATGGAAGAAGTGAAAGCAATGCATGAAATCATCATTTCTGACTTGAGAATGACTTATGATTCAGTTGTTACAGAAGAACATAAGAAGAGGAATTTTTCTTGGAGAGAACAACACTTCTTTAAAGTAAATACCTTTAAGAGAATACTGTAGAGTTGGTTGAATTTAGACAGAAGGTTGTTAATACTCTCAAGTTCATAAGCACATTTGTTTCACATATCCCTTGTCAATATCTTCATGATGATGGCACTTACTTTGATATCAATGAAGTGTAAATAGAGTTTCAGAATCTCATCCGTAGTAGTTTTGGTAGTGATCCTATTGCCGATGAACATGTTGTCACGATGTCAGCAAAATTTGATAAAGCAGCGAAAGAGATGAAAGAATTTCTGAGGTCGATTGCAAATGGTGAGGAGATGTTGGAAAAGCAGAATATTGTTGTGGATAGAATCAGTCTTCCTGACAAAGAGGCAGGTACCAGCTTGTTGGTGGATATAGTTTCTCAATTTATCACTAAGTGATTCACCAAGGGCAGCAAAGATTTCCAAGAATAGAACTCAAGAAAAGTAGTAGTTAACTTGATGCCTTTTCCAAGTTAAACTTGTTCTCATTCATGCATATCTATTCTTTGGAAATATGAAATGTATAGTTGGAGTTTTTCTTAGTTTTTATTAGTTAACTGATGTGTGCAGGTAGTTAGTTAGTTATCTTTTGTTTAGTTTTAGAAATAAAGTTTGCATGTTGGCAAGTCTAGTTTTTCAAAACAAGGAGATTTTAGGGTTCCGTACTCCTTATTTGTATATAAATAAGGGCAGCCTTGCCTATTTCTTGGGAACTGATGTGATAATAAATTGTTGAGCATATTTTGCTTGCAACTTTGCTATTCAGTTTTTGTTCACTTTGTGTCAAATGTAATCTGGTTTGATCGCATATTGTGAGCCTACCTTTGCTACAATCTGTTGTCCTAGAAGTGTATTTATTGTTAGAATTTGAGGAACAAAATCTCATGCCTATTTTGCTCTGATCTACTGTCTTAATCTGTTTCAGTATTTTATCTTATGTGTTTTGTTTGCATAATCTCTATTTCAGCTTACATCTTATAAGTGCAATGAGTCTTCGGGTGTGTTATGGAAACAAGTTTATTTAAGATTTTGTGTTAATCAAATCATTCCTTGTTTACTTTTGATTCTCAGGCTTTGAGTTTACTTGAGTTGCCAGAGGCATCTTTAGTTTATGCCTAGTTGTAGTTGAACTTTTGGAAAAGAGAAAACCTCAGCTATGATGCAAAGAGTTTTATAACCTTGTGCTCTTGGCTAAGAAATAAAAAGATTGGCAATAGTTTAGTATTTCTTTTTAAGAATAATCAGCGTAGAGGGAGCTTCCCTTCCTAATTTGAAGAGTAGTCTAACTGTGCATAGCTGTCTGTTTCTAATCCGCATTCCAGAGGTGCGAATTGAAACACCAACACATTCGAAAGAGGTCGTGTTTCACTATAATCATAGAAGGTTGTAAGGGAAAAGTAAAGAGAACAAAAAAAAATAATCAAATTTGAAGGTTGGGTGCGACCATTGAAGGGCACAATGTATTTTTGCATTTATCTGTGAACAAAGCAATTTGAAAAGTTATTTTTAAGGGCATGTGAGCTAAAAAAGAAGGTTGTGGTATTTTTGCATAGTTTGAAGGACATTTTTGTTGCAGTCACATTGGAGAATCACATGATAGTTTGCTACTTTGAAACTCTAGTTGGGAGTCTTTCATATCAAAGTTGTAGTTGAGGGTTTTTATATTTGCATTAAAAAATGATTTTTAATCCAAAGTTTTTATATGGGTTTGAAAAATTTTTTGAGTTCACATTTTAAAAAATTTGGGATATTTTTTTTTTTTTGAGAATGGAAATTGACTACATCTAGTAATTTAGATGTAGAAAAATCATCCAAGGAAATTTGAGATAATTTGAATAAATTGTTTGGAGGAAAAGTAGTTAATGCAAAATTTCCTCTAAAGCTTCAGCTATTCAAATTCAAGTTGTATAATGTAGTCACTATGTCTAGCCACGTAAGCAATATGAGATCTGTCATTAGACGACTAG
Organism: Sequoia sempervirens; assembly: GCA_007258455.2. NCBI lineage: Eukaryota > Viridiplantae > Streptophyta > Pinopsida > Cupressales > Cupressaceae > Sequoia > Sequoia sempervirens. Next base: position 14,145,623 of record VDFB02000016.1, on the reverse strand, counting down.
CAAAAGTCAATGCTATAGTTGATGATGAGGATGCCAAAGCCATTTTGTTAAACAATCTGCCTTCTAAATATAGGAATGCCATTTTACTCTTAGTCAGACACATCCTCTAGAAGATATGATTTCAGCTCTTTTAGTCGAAGAATACATAACAATTGCAAGAGATACAAAAGACAATTTTCATAATGAGAGTACATTATACATAATAAATGATTGTAGAATATTAGATTAAGACAAATGGGAGATTGAGTGTTATTGCTGCAAGAAAAAAAGTCACATGCCTAGAACTATAGAATTTGAGCCAATGATGTTCTCAAAGGAAAGCTGAAAGACAAACCAAATGAAGTTAATATAGACATTGTTGAAGACCCACTGGATGTTGATAGGGGTGAAGAATTCGTTGCTGAAGAATATGTGTTTTAATAAGCCCATGCTTTGAAACAATAGAGGGATTTGATGTAGATGGGGGTCACCATGGATGGCTGCCCAATAAGTTTAGGAGTTTGTGGATTTTAGGAATTATACAGGGTCATGAGATAAATTGATAGAGCACTACAGATGTAGCTCAACATTGATGGTTGTCTAGTAATATGGGAAATTTGTAATTTGAGAGTTTAGGGAGGTGGAATTTGGGATCTTAGGTATTGAGCTTGGGAGCCACACCTTTATGAGGGTTGCAAAGCAACTTGATGGAGTTCTACTTGATCCAAGAACAATTTTTTAAAGAAAAGCTTTTGGAGAATATATGGTTTTGTTTGGTTCTGATGTTTTTAATTTTCAATTGGTGTGTTAGTATGTTTTATTTTTAGTATAGTGAGCCTTAAGTGAGGGTATTAGAATAGAAGGCTTACCTTTTATCATACAATCACCATTGTGACACAGTGACTTAGTGGTGTGTAATAATATTATCTATTATTAGTATTTTGAACTGTGGACAAGTATCACATTTTTAATTATTGGTTACATGATCAAAATCTATATGAGGATATGTACCTCTTTGTAATTGTCACTCCAATATTTTACAACAGTATATTGTGATTATTGATCTTTTTTTAATAGTATTCACTAAAAGAAAAGAAGAAAGGGGAATAAGAGGAAAAGAGAGTAAGAGGAAGTGGAAAATATAGGAAGAGGAAGAAAACAGTTTTCAAGGTATCAAATTGATTCTTGACTCCAATTTCTGAGCTTGTTGTTCAATGTACCTATGTACTTTGCATGATGGATTATTTATTTTTCGGGCATCTTCCAATATAACTATAAATCACATTTTATATTATGTTTTTTATGATCATGAATCTATCAAATAGGTTATGAAATTAATGAATTGCTATTGTGCTATTTAAAATTTTAACTTCTTTTGATTTGTTTATGTTAGTTTTAAGTGATTTTCATTTATTTGTAATTTAAAAATTCATATTAATTTTGATTATTTTAATAACAGCTTGTTCTTAAAATTCAGAATTTTTTTTGTCTTTCCTTAAAATCCATGCCCCATCCTCAAGTCTCGAAAAGAAACTCATAAAAGCTGCATTACTTTACTAAACTTCTGTTTTGTTTGAATAAACAAATTTACTGTTTACTTCCATACTTGTTTTATATTTTCAGTGTTAATTTGGTTAGCTCAAAATGATCGAATCTGCCATTTGACTAGTTTTGTGAGGTAGATGTAATAATGTTTTAGCTTAGAGTATTTTGGGAATTTCATTGATAGTATGTGAAAAAATGACAATTTTTCTCTACTTTGTTCCATCTTGAGATTTCCATAGCTTTCACATTTTTATCATAGGAATAAATCACTCCTTAAATAGTTGAGGTGAATAGTTGCATTTTTTTGGCTTCTTTCCATCATGTGATGTGCCTTTGCTTGAAAGTTAATTGGATATTTACTCATATAATCATATTACAAACGGTATTGATTATGTAGATTAACCAATGCTATTTTATTCACACAGGCAACATTACATAGGCAAATTCTTTATATGGCTGGTCAGCTGGGGCTTGATCCTCCTACGATGCTGCTTGTTTCTGGAGGTGCAAGTGGGCAGATGCAGCAAGCATTAATTAATTGTGAAGCAGTGGTGAAAGAATTTGGTTGCAATTTTGTCTCTTCTTTAATCAGTCTTACAGTGTACTGCCCCACCTTCCTCACATCGTGTGAAAGAAGTGAAATTTGCAATACTTTAGTGAAATTTATGCATAAGGAGACAACATTGGGTGGAGATTCCAGCAAAATCTTAAAGAATTCTGAAAGTAATCGACCTCCTATTCTTTTCATTCTTGCCTCTATGCTGCCAAAAGGGTAAGTATCTCCCATTATTCTTACTTTCAACTTTAAATTGATTTTTTATACAAGCAAATTTCACTATTAATGTCTTATCGTGCAATTTTAATGGAGCATAGACTTATATGATGGTAAAACTGAGCTATATGTTATATTAGGAAACTATAATCATAAGGAGCTAGAAACAAAATTAGTTTGCCTTCATTACATAGTGTAATATCCCTCCTGTCTCTGAAGTGCAAAATGCTATGCAGCTGCTATAAAGTTATTTTTGGTTTTTGAGGTTTTTTTTTTTTTTTTTTTGTATTTTTGATGATGATTGCCAGGAAAAGTAAAGCAAGAGAGATATACAAAACAGATGCAAATGAACAATGCCAATAATCTGGAAATTGATAACTATTTTGATATTGGATTCTTTATTGAGAATTTACATAATAATCATACCCGGATATTAAGAAGATTGATAATCTTGAATTCTGGAAATTATGACAGCAATATGAATGCCCTTGGAATGATCGACCTGCTGCCTTTAATGGTTTCTCCAGCCAAATAACCACAGCAAATGCCTTTAATGGCCTAGACGCCCAATTTAGCAATGATAACAGTCCAAAAGGAAAGGTGTTTTCTGCCTGAGTTCACACGCCCAGCCTGGAGGAATGGTATGGCTGGCAGAAGCTAGAATGTACAGCCTGGTCACAGCAGGGAATAATGGCTGCAGCTGATGATGTTTGTTTCTCACAATGGAACCCTTCAAACCCTGCCAATACTTCACCAATTTTGCTCAATGTTGACTCCAGATTGAAGCCAATCCTCAAATGCAACCTTAAGATGATGTTGCACACCCTCAGGAAGCTGAACAAAGAAGAAATCACGTTCTCCAATGTCTGAATATTGCTGGAAATGCAGAAACCCTTGGTCTCTTCTCCTCACAAGCCAAATTCTGCAAGTGTCATTTGTCAAATGCTCAAAAGATGAATCGATTTGCTTTTGTGGAGCCTTGTATACTTCTCATAAAAAGCATGACCCCCAAGGTGGCACTTTTAATCATTAAAATATATTTTATGTTGCTTTGACTTTATGATATGACTCATAAAGTGGGCGCCCTTATCAATGTCTCATTAATTGCACTTTTTTAAGTCAAAATGGCCCCATTGACATAAAGTAAAGTTATAACTTTATAATATGCTTTTAAAATATTAATTATCATTAAAGCCAACTTTAATAATAATATCTCCCTCAATAAACATTATTTCGCCATCCCCATCTGAACTTGGATGTCAACACTGAATCCACAACATGTCCAGGTGCCTTACTATTAATAGCAATACTAGACTCCAACCTCGAGGTGACTTACTATAAATAGTAAGTGTGTATAACTGAGTCCCAAAACACCAACAAAGGCCAAACCTGAACAATACCTTGCTCTGGAGAAGAATAACGCCACCAAAGGACTAGGTATCTAACCCACAAGACCCTCTATCCAACTCCATTAGCCTACGAGGGTCAAATAATAGGCTAAAACATCAGGAAACTGAACGAGGTAAAAAGGGGACATTACACATAGGTAAACAAATCTCTTTGATTGAGTCCCTAAAACAATATATGTAATAAGTATTATATTTTCTATCAAGATGGTTTTTACTAGTTGCCTGAGTTGTAAAGTCATCTATGAAACAACAGACATGTTACAATCATCTCTTTTAGTACTATCAAAATTCACTGCCCTTTCTCTTGAACAAATGAAAGGGATGACTATGTATCTAGAAAGAAATTAGAAGATCCAAGCTACCCCATTATAGATCCATGGGTCTGGAAAAAGAGTTAAATGTTTATAAATATTTCAGAAGAAAATGTGTTTGACCTCATTTCAAAACTGTCTTGCAAATAATAAAAAAATGTGTTCAGTGTTGTTTGTTTGAGCACATAGGTCATCATTTGCTAAGCCCATATTTCAAGTTCATGCTTATCATCTGATCCTTGATAGGAAATCAAACAACCAGAAGCTTGATTTTGAAAGATTGTTTGTGAATCCAAATGAGCTGATTTATAAAGCTATATGAACTCTGCAACCCGAGCAACCAGGGCATTGCATCTCAAATGGTGGCTATCAATCACCCTAATTTTCATCTTGGTTCTTATATAAATGGTGCCACTAGTTTTTGTCCTCATCCTTTTACACATGTAATGTGTCACTATGATAGATGGCTTTCGAATATGGCAATTTCTGATGTCTCTAGACTGGATCTTCTCTACAGTTTGATTTGGGAATACTTTGAAGAGGTAAAGGAAAATGCTACAGCACTAATGCCTTCTTTATCCCTTGAAATAATAAAAAATGGATTTTAATCATTTTTTTATGCTCTGACATGCATGCAAAACATGGAAGCATACTGAAGGCACAAAAAATGTTTGTTTATATTTGTCAACCGAATGTTGACCAGATGACTTCAATGATTGCTGGTTTTCTAAAAAAAGAATTTCTGATAAGCCGTAGACATTTTCAAAATTTTCATCCCTAGAGATCCGGAATCGATTCTAAAGATCCATTTATTTATGGAGGAAATGAGCATACAATGGAATGTGTGTGCATGATTTTCTTATTTAAGGAAGTTAAATTTGGTTGCAACTTATATTGTTTAATTGAACTATATGTTTAGACATAATAACGTCTGTAATATTAATACATATGTCTACACATATCTCTACCCCACCTTAATGACTAATTAGAGACAACTCCAAGCTTGTTTGTAAATTTCACAAATTGATCAGGTCCAAGTGATTCAGTCTTTATATCTGTAATTTGTACTCGTGTGGCACAATGATGAAGACAAATGTTCTCAATATTAACTAGTTGTTGAATGTAGTGATGATGAACCTCAATATGTTTTGTTCCAGCATGATATACACTGTTCTTCATCAATTGATTATTACAGTACAATGGAGTTGATGTCACTGGATTCAGTTACAAGTCATAGAGTAGCGGTTGCAACCATGCGGCCTCACAATCACAACTTGCAGCAATCTCCTTGTACTGTTGTTTAGTAAGGAAAGATGACTATATGGTGGTGATTTCTTTGCCATGAAACACTTCCTATGTATATGTAAGAGACCTGCTGTCTCTAAACCCTCAAATTTATGCTGAAAGATGATGATTTGTTTTAGGTTTGGCGTTTTTGCAATTTTGTGTGGGTTTTGACAATAAATGATTTTTGAATGAATTTTAATATAAGCAACCAGCTAGACATAATTCATTGTAACAACAAGAATTCAAGCATAATATTCTTCTAAATAGGCTGCAAATAACTTTCATTGATAATAGAGAGCTTACAAAGCAAAACCCATACTAAAACATGCCTAAGATTTTGATTATGAGCTTTTACAGAAATCTGGAAATTATTTCAGAACCTGGTAATTATGGCAGCAAATATAAGGCGTATGGCTTGCTTGATATGTTAACCTTTCCACCTCTAAAATCGAACCAGCAACCTCCCTTTGTTAAATCGCCACCATATGATGTGACATGGGCCTCCAAAAGAAAGCGAATTGACTCCTTGACAAAAAACACGCCTTGGCTGCCAGGGCTGTACAGATGGATGTAGAAAGGTACGGCCTGCAATTTGAATGCTCCAACTGTTAATAATGGCAGCAGTTATTATCTTTCAGATCTGCAATTGAATATTATTTGAAACCCTCCTAAAATCCTCTTGAACTTCACCAATTATGCACAAGTATGATTCCTAAATGAAGCCACTCTGATTAGCAAACTTCAGCTGATCTCTTACAACCTCAAAATGTTGCACACTGAAGAGTTTTCATTCTCCAATGGCCGGTAATCTGCAGAAGCCCTTGTTTCTCACAAACTCCAAAGCTTTCAAGTTTTTAGACAAAGTTGAATGATCAATAGAATGAATTCGATTTGTCTCCAAGGCTCTTTAAATACTTCTCTTAGAAGTTCGACCCCCAAAAAGAAATTAAATAACATTTAAATGTTATTTTAATATTAACTTCATTGACTTAGGACAAATGATATTAACCTTGGCATCCCTTTTTAAATGAGTATTAATTACTCATGACCCTCAAATGGCCCCACTTTATTATAAAGTTAATTTATAACTTTATTATTTAACTTTAATAATTAATCATCATTAATGGCCATTAAAATATTAGTATCTCTTTAAATACTCATTATTTTGACAAGCCGTTTGAACTGGAGGTCAAAACTGCCAATCACCATGTGACCAGGTACCCTGCTAAAAATAGCAATGTCTAAAAGATGACTTACTAAAACTAGTAAGTTTGCCAAAACTGGATCAATAACCTCTGCAAAGGCCAAAACCTGAATCCAGCTGAGGAGTAATGTCCCAAATCACCGAGTAACTGCCACAGAGGACTCTCTATCCATAATTGTCAGCCTACGAGGGTCAAAATAATAGGCTAACCCCTCACAAACAGGACCAAGCTAAAAAGGGGACATTACAGTATAACCTAGTATAACCTAGCATTACAGTAATTTACATGATGTTTTAGCATGTTATGTGGCTTTTGTAAGTACTTGATCAGGTCTGAAACAAAATATTGTGTTCATGATTGAAAAGATAATCATAAGGGTTCATAACTGCTTATTTGTTGAGTATTTGGAGGCATATATGTTTGTTGTTCATGTTTGATTGAAATCAGAAAATCATATCAGAACCTAGGGTTTGAACAGAAAAATTGAAGTGCAGAAACTAGGGCAGAAATTTGAGTTTCAAAATCAGAAATTTAGTGCAATATCCTAGTTAGGATATTCCAGTGGTATCAAAGATTTGATCCTACCAGCCTGTGGTGTTAGTATTCGCATATAAGATTTCAGCGGTTGGTTGATGTGTCTTCTACATTTGGAACTATGGATGCAATTATGTTTCATGGATATATTTGTACCAGATTTAATGAATATCTCTCTCTTCCTACGAAAATTTGAGATGTTCTCATATTCAATCAATTTTTGGGTGGATCAGAAGAAGACGACAGAATGCTTGTTCGTGACTTGTGTTAGTTAACAGATTTGTCCTTCGAAAATGAATGAAAGAAAATGACTCAAATCGCCTAGAAAGAAGAACAAACAGCACTAACAGTTGGAGAAGTTGCTATTGGATTGGCAACTTTCCTCTGTATTTTAGAGGTACAGCTCCCTCTTAAGATGTGTAATGAATGAAAACTCAAGGTATGCTTTTAACCCGAAAGCAGAAAAGGAAACTAACACCTACCCATAACCATGAAAGTAGATGCGAAAGATTAAAATTTAAATTAAAATGAATGTAGAAAAATGACACAAAGTCCATTCACCCAATACCCACATATGAGAAACAAGAAAATAATGAGCAGCAAATTCCCCTTCAACAAATGAATTATCTTGAATTCAAAGCTTCAAAAATAACACATACATAGTCCAATATAACAGAACAAACACTGAAGAATAACTACAATGACACAAAGATCATTTGCAATTAAAGAGAACATGAACAAATGCACAGATTGAAAATATCCCCTTTATTCTCCAATATCAAAATAAGAGTTCACAGACTCCAACTTCTACTACAGAAAACTTGTTAAAAGAGAAAACAAAACTGCCCCTTTCCCCTGTTCCCAGAATAGCCAAAAAAAAAGAGATCTCCCTGAATTTTCAAATTATATATTTATAAAATCACCCAGTAGCCTTTCGGTTGCCCCCAACCGTTTCTTTGAAAATTGATTAAAAACAAAATTATCTTTTTCCTTCCCGTAACAACTTCTTTTAACTGATTTTGGATTTACCACATTAGTAACTATGAGAAAGAAAGATATTTCCCTGACTTTTCAATAAGTCATTTTGATTTGTTTCATTTTTGATATCTTTGTCTTTCCCTCGGGAGGCTAAGTATATGACTTATTTGAAAGATTTATTTTACTATAGTGTGAGTGGTGTTGTGACCTTTTCACACATCGCCCCATTCAAAATGGGGACCCCCTAATTTTTGCTCCATTCTTGTCTTTTGGCTTTGGTTCTCTCTCTCTCTCTCTCTCTCTCTCTCTCTCTTTCTGTTGTCCGCTTTCCGGGGATGTTCCCATCTATGAGCTTAAACGTGAAATTTTGGCCAAGTCTGAAAATTAGAGTTTGTATTTCTCTGGTCAATCTAAAGTCGAATGAAGTGAATAAGTTGGAATCTGAGCTTCACGTTGCAGTCAGTTTGCTTCCAGTAGGTTCCCAGCTAAGTTTCAGTGAATTCCGACTACTTACTATTTTTAGTAAGTGTGCAATTCAGGGCGTTCTCTCAGCACTTTCGAAGTTTCGATCGTTACACTGCATCCAGAACATGTTAGGCTGCCCGTCTGCAAATTTTGAGCCAGAACAGACAACTGCCTATTTTTAGCAAGTTCAGCTTCCGGAGTAGATTTTAGGGTTTATATGTGAAGTTTTCAATGCATGTCTGGAGATTCTTTCTGGGTTTTCTGAAACCTACGCCTTGGTATAACATGCAAAATGAGACGATGACTTTCAGAATTCAGCCTTTAGAGGCTATTTTTAGGGGTTTGCATGTTGAAATTTTCTTTGCATGTCTGAACATTCCTTGTGGGTTTTCTGAGGGCTTCACAACAGTGTAACATGCAAACCGGGATCATGACTTTTTTAGAAGTCGTCTTCCGAGGCTATTTTTAGGGTTTGCATGTCAGAGTTTTTAACGCATGTCAGGTGGTTCCTTATGGGCTTTTCAAGAGCTACGCGGTGATGTGACATGCAAGGCAAGATGATCAGTTTTCAGAGACTTACTATTTTTAGCAGTGCATTCCGGCAGCTGCCCAGCGCATCAAAACCACAAACAAGGTGAAGTGCAACAGAAACGAGGTCAAACGGAGGTCATTTGATATACATGCAAGTCAAATTAGGGTTTCCAGCTTCGGGACCCAAAATGAGGGGTAAAATGCCAGAATTTTCGAAAACCGGTGTATCCCATTGCGATCAGCATCTTTCAAGCTATCCACTGGTAAAATTTGAAGGCAATCGAAGCACTTACTATTTATAGTAAGGCATTCTAGAAACTGGCTAAAAATAGTAAATCAACAGCAGGCGCAAGTGTGAATGGGCAAATCTACCGATGAGGGTCACAGCATTCAAATTTCAAGCCAAACGGAGTTGGGGAAGTGTCAGAATCAGGCAGTTGCTATAAATAGTAAACCACCTTCAAAAACGTGCTATAAATAGCAGGTCAGCTCGAGATGGCAGTGTGAACAGGCTAACAAGGTCATGAAGATCCAGTGATTAAAATTTCAAATCAATTCGAGCTTCAGAGATATGAAAATCAAAGGACTTACTATTTATAGTAAGTATTGAGCTGGCAGAAGGAATGAGGAAAAAATGCCTAAGTCTGGAAAATATCCTCCTTCACATGCAAAATGCGCCCATACTTGAAAAGGAGTCAAAGGAGTGAAGGCGTTGAAAGTTCATCCTTCTCCCTATGTAAAATGCGCCCATCCTTCACCATGTACTAAATGCGCACAAGGTGGAATGAAGGTTGTTCCTTCGCTATGTGTGAAATGCGCCCAAGTGGGCTAGGAAAAGGACCAAGTGGTTGACTTTCTTCTCCCTCCTTTGAATGCGCCAAGTCTAGGATGAATTTTAGGTGAAAAGTGGTTAAGTGAAGGTGAAGTTGATGAAAAGAGTTACCATGGCGTGGTGAAATCCTCTTCAGCATGTGGAATGCACCCGAGGTAAAGTGGATGGAAGTTGACTATGGAAGGCGTAGGAATAAAATATCCCCCATGATGTGCTAAATGCGCCAAGATACAAGATGAGAAATAAAATAAAAATGGCTAAGGCGTGGCTAATGTCCTCAATTTGCTAAATGCGCCAAGGTGAAGGTAATATGAATGGGAAATGTGCTAGGTGAAGAAAATTATATAAGTGAGTTGATAAAAAATTTCTTCACAAGCAAGATGCGCCATGACTGAGAATGAGTGGAAATTTTCTAAGGCGAATTCCTCCTTGATGCCTAATATTGATGAGATATTTTTCCTAAGTGTTAATATTTAAAATTTCACTTCCTTAGGAAAAATACGCCTGAGTTGGAGAAGATGTGAAATTTTCAGAGGCATGAATGAATTGGCAATGGAGAGGTCAGAGGATGCCAGCTTCATGAGGATCATGAGAATTTTCAAGTCAGAGCAGGAAAATATGACTAGAGATGAAGAACTGGATTAAATTTGATGAAAAATACTTTTCTAAGGTTCAAAATTCAAAAATTAAATGAACCCCTTTATTTGTAGACCCATGAATTCAACACGTTCTGAAGGAAATTTTCTTCTAGGTATTTAAGATCTTCAACGATGAATGGATTTTAAAGTCTTCTGCACTTCGCCAAGGCTTTCAAGATGAAGATTTTGATCGGCATTTGAATTATGAAATTTTCCTAAGGAAAATTTAAATTTTTCTAAGGCAAAGTGGATAAAATGTGTTTTCAATGGTAAAATGCCTTAGACGATGAATTTGAAATGGATTGCCTAGATGAATTTGATCAAATTCTTCGTGGGATGAATAAAACTAAGTGTCAAAGCTTGGGCTGGTGAAGTAAATTTCTTAAAGAGTGAATTTGAAATGAATATCTTCAAAATGAATTAAAATACTAAGTACACCAGTCAAGATGAATCTTTTGAAAATTCTAGAAGGTCAAGATTCTAGACGCCAGGTGACAAGTGTTGAAATTTCCAGAGGGAGGAAAATTCGAATTCTTGTTGTGAAGTAGTTGAGATTTAATGAATTAGCTAAACTTGGCTTCCTTCTAGAATTTGACTTGCCTATATGAGCTGAAAGTTTATTCATTTTTCTCCATCAGTTGAAGAAATTGATTCTAGCTCTGAAGTTGAGATTGCAGAGGAAAGTTTGTGGCTAAGTTGAGTGTTGAGGAAGTTCGAATTGAAGTTTGAAGCTGAACTTTAAAAAGTGTGAAATTTGAAGAAGTCTAAAGTTGCTGAAAGCAAAGTTGGCCGATTTTCTAAGTTGTGAACTTGCTTGTAGAAAACTTTCTAAGTGTTGAAAGTTCGAAATTGTTAGAGGAGAAGTTGAGGTTTGCAAATGAAATATGATGTTGCAACTTCTCAATTTTAGAAGTCGACTGGTAGCCCCTGCATTTTATTTTATTTTTTTATTGCTGACGGCTGTTTATTATTTTGCAGGATGGCTGAAGTAAGAGCAAATGGTAGAGATAGCAATGTTGCATCCAGGCAGGCTGTTATCAAGAAGCTGACCAAGCCTTTCCTGCCGGAGTCAAAATTCACTTCGAAGTTGGGCAAGCTAGCTGACACAAATTTGGGTTCTTTCAACATGGAGGCTTTTAAAAGTTGAATGATGGGGGTTGGCAGTCATCGTCCTTCAGTCACTTCGCACAATATTGTTCGAAGTGGGCTGTATGCAGCTGCTAGTTTTCCACCAGCAATTCAGTGTCCAGAGCTGGTGATGGAGTGTGTTAATTGCTACGATCCGGATCACAGGTCTATTGTTTCACCTGATGGTAGATTGTTCGCCAACCTCACTCCTGCAGCTATCGGCGAAGCATTTGGAATCCCATCACACTAGAGGATGATTTACAAGACAAGAGAGTGTGCTGAGCGAATGTATGCTTCAACGTTTGAGAGATGTGCGGAGATGATCAACTCTCGCTGGATGAACAAGCCCAATCCCTCTCGCACGAAGTTGCCGAAGCAGATAATATCAGATGATTTAAAGCAGGAGTACTGTGACCTGATCATGATGCTCAACAGAGTTGGAGGCTGCCCCTAGGTGTTTATCTTTGAGCCATGGATGTTCTATTACATCAACCTCGTGCTGGAAGGAAAAGAGCACATCAACTGGGCGGTGATGATTAGTGACAATTTGCATGAGCAGCTCCTAAGTTTGAGAAGGACAAAACATTTTACATGGGCTCCTACATTGTTTACATGTTGGCTCGTATGACGAAGTACAGGGGAATTTCATACAAGGAGCTAATTGGATGTCGCTCTCATCAATTCAAAATCCATGAGGCTTGTCCATAGCTGCACTTGACAAGCACGACCAATTACAAGCGGGTCAATGATGCCTTAACCATGCATATAACGAGATCACTTTAGCAGAGGACTCATCATAGGATCTCGAGGGAGACTAGGAATTGATAGAAAGGTATGGGTGCTGGTTTATTTAGTTTCCGAAGTTTACTTATATCAGGCTGCAAGGGTTTTCTTCATACCCGTATAGATTGCCTAAGTACCCAACGAATAGAATTTTGATGCTAGAGATATCTAGGCAACTTGTTGCCTATGATAAGATTCAGAAGAGAAAGAAGAAGGGAGGGATTGACTTCCCGATTATCATGGGGAATTCAGATGAAGTGTGTCCTTCACTTCAGGCAGCCAGGGAAGCTGAGAATGAGCTTCAATTCTTCCACTTTTCCTATCACACCAGCAGGCAGTATTACGATCCTCACAGGAATATTAGATGGATACTGTCAGAGGAGTTTATTCATAAGGCAAATATTGAGGATTACTGGGCTAATACATCAGATGAGGCTGAGGTCAGAAAGAGGATGTTCTCGAGGCTACCAATAAGCATGATTAGGGAGTGTGAAATTATTCCAATGCCAGACCAGGTGGACGAGGACATGAATGTTCTCCATCCAGATTATGAAGCAGTGAGAGACACGCCGCTTCCACTTCTAGATTGGTCAGAGCCAGAGATTGCTAATTTGGACACACTTTGTATACCAGTCCTGACTTTCACCAGAGCATGGGTCGAAAGGCATGTGAGCAGATTGAAGAGTAGGTCAATTCCTTTGACTTACAACTTGATGGGAGATCATAGGACGCTGACTACCAGCAGGAAGAAACAGATTACCCAAGGTCCAGAATCTCGAAGGAAGGAGCCAGTTCAGCCAGAGCCTCTAAGAGTTGTGATAGAGTCACCCACGCCATTGGAGACACGTTCTCCAAGTATACAAGAGGTTTCATTATTTGCTGATTAGAGAAATGCATTGAATCAGGAGCAGGAATTACATGAGGAAAATCAGCCACCACGGAGAGAATCAGTTGGCCAAAGTGTTAATGCGCCTACTAGAGACGATCAACAGGAAGAAGATGAGGAAACTGCTACCGACACACACTTCCAGCATGAGCTTGAGGCGGCTCTAGAGGATGATGCACTTTTAGGAGATACTCAGCCATTAGAGGCCGATGTGCCTCGACAGAATGAAATTGAAGTAGAACAGGTCCATGAGGAAGAAGCTAGAGAGGAGCAATCATTTGATGTACAGCAAGTGGTACCTGATTGGCTTAGAGATAGAATGAGAAGGAGCCCCAGTGAAGAGGTTGATCCAGCGGTAGAGATGGAGGAATTTTTGAGTAGGATTAGCGCGCCTCCAACTAAGAAAAGAGTTAGGAAATTCTCGAAGATCTCAACAGATGAGGATGGCTCTCACACCCTTCACGTTGTTGTGCCTAGGGTTGATTGTGATCGAGATGAAGCAGTACTGGAGAATTACATGATCACCGCTTTGGAATTGGGTCGTCCCACAGGAGCACAAATCATTGAGGAGTGTTATAACTCCTATCGGGCACTTAAGGACAGATTGCTCAGGACTGAGGGGAAGTACAAGAAATTGAAGAAAGAGCATAAGACTTTGATAGGATACATGCAACATTTGTCTCGTCCTTGTGGGCAGGAGATTCCGACACTTGAGCTTCCAGCCGAGTTATCTAGGGAATCTGTTAATGGCCTAGAAGATTTGAGGAAGATGGCACAGGAGGCAGACAAATGGGTTACAGGTGTTCATGCCGAGACAGAGAAATTCATGGAAGATCTTGCTCATGCTTACCAGCAAGCTTCCGGCATTATGGCACGAATGGAGGCAGTTGATCAGGCCTGGGGTGATGCTTATGTCTATTAGAGCAAAGTTATTTAGCGTTTGGAAGCATTGATGCATACTCCTTTGCAGATGCTGATTGATGGAGGAGTTATTCAGGAGGGTGATAGGTACGATTTTACCAGCTGGTACTCTTCAGTAGTCACAGGACTTGGGTTCTTCGATGCAACACAGGCAGATTTAGCCAGAGTCAGGAAAGCTATGATGAACATTGTTGATGGAGTCCTGAACACCTTGGAGGCAATCTTTGCTAGATGGCTGAATTCTGATGAGGTGACTACTGATGGATTAAGGAGTAGGCTACCGCCTTTCTTTTCGGAGGTGAAGACTTTTGTGCAGGATGACTTTGAAAATATTTCGACTTTCTCCAGCTTGATTCAAAATACACAGGATGCTCTAGCCGCTTGGAGAAAATCTTGCACACGGCATGGACAGTCAGTCACGGTGTTGGAATTTCAGCTTGATCATATTCCACCGATCTCAGTTCAGGAGGTTGAGGCTGTGCTTGCCAGGTTCATTGATTTTGCAGCCAAGGAGAAGTAGAATGGAAACGCACTTCTGGATGATGACCTTCTGGAAGCCTGATTGTGGGCATTAATTGCCTTTACTATTTTGGGAGTGAGTGGGAATCTTTGATTCATTTATTGTACCACTCCCCATTCTGACAGTTTTTAGGGTTAGGGCTGAGGTGGCTTAATCTAAGCCATTCATTTGATTGTAATCTGAGTTGTCCATTGGATTGGGCTATCTATAAAAGGGGCACCCACCCTCATTTCTAATTCATTAGAATCAGATTAGACATCAGACTAGAGACTAGAGCAGAGAGATTGATAGTATAGTTGTGTAGCTTAGCATAGCATAGTTTGGAGGAGAAGGAAAGTTTTCCTTTGAAAACTTTTGTAAGAGATTGTTGTGAAAACTTTCATAATAAAAGATCTTTCATTGATGGTGAAATTCGTCTTTGTTGTGAATAGCTAGCGAGGTTTCTTCATCCCTTCTACTTCAAGTAGCGTAAAGTAGCTTTAATAGCGTAGTTTTTATTTCATGCAAGTAGATGTTAGCTGTGGATTTGTGGTGTTAATCGAGGCAACTTCATTTTAGTCCATACCACTAGCAGCTTGCTGACGGCAAGTTTGCCTTGTGTGGTCAACTGGAGCATTTTATAAGCCTAACTTCAGTTATAATTCACGCCTTGGTATGCGTCGTCTTGACGGTGTCTTGATGCTGATTTGTAACTTGAAAATTTCTTGCTATCCCCTTGAAGATTGCACCAACTTTGTGTAAGTTGTCCAACGTGAGGTGGAGCAGAGTTTGGTTGAAGTATGCCGAAATTGATCCCGTGTCCCGTCTTTAGATAGAACATATATTTTCTTATCCCTATACTCATTTACATTCCACACATTTCTAGTTAGTTTTAGGAAAATTCATACCCCAACGCTAAATCATTCGCATAAAATCCCCTTCCAATTATTAACCGATTGTCAACTGCAAACCTTTTGAACAATTGTGTAAGTCCCCTCGTAAAAACAACATATCACAACGAACCTATTGAGGTATTCCAAAGCATTTCGGAACCTTGGAGTTGAACGTGCGATCTTTCTTGCAATCTTAGTGCACGGAATTCTTTGATCAAGAGAGAATGGAGTAGCCTTCGGATTACTTTGTTCTGCTGATTGGTGCGGTCACAAAAATCACATCAACAAGTGGTATGCCATGTTAACTGAAGATGTGTCCATGTCATTTAGACCAAGCTTCTTATTCTGCTCCCATGATCTTTCAAATTCTTCACACCCAGCAAATCCTTTTTGCCAATAATGCCTTCTATAATCCATCTGCTTTCTCCTGATTTTATATATTTTGTTCAATCTCAAAATTGTTCACCATGCCTCGAACTGATATCACAGCACCCTTAGCGCAGTCCAGTCTGGCCTGCATACCGGCTTCATTCCAAAATTACAACAAACATCTTGAAAAAGATCCTCGTGCCCATGCCATTTCTAAGAAGACTCTTAACAAAATGATATTCCCTTCTTTCTGAGCACCACAGACACTGGTTTTAAGTGCTTGTCTATATCCAACTCTTCCTCAATAATTTTGGCTTTATCATTACCTTCCCAACCTTGGTATAAAAATGAATGACACCTAAAACTCTTGACTGAAGGCTCCTACCTTACCTCACCATCTTTCATCAATTTTCTTATATTTGCAACGTCAATCCACTTGCCAGCAGTAACAAATATGTTCGACAAGGTCACATATGCTGCACTATAATTGGGTTCCAATTCCATAATGAATTTTGCAACATGATTTCCTAGCTCCACATTACCATATATTCTGCAAGTTTCAAACAAACTTTGCCATACAAGAACAGTGGGTCGAAATGGCATTTTGTAGATGAGATCCTCTGCCTCATCCGAGAATCCAACGCGAACAAGTCACAAGATCGGGTAACCAGGAGATTTTAGAACTTCCCAACTGTGATTGCTTAACTAGATGCACAATGTGATTGCTTAACTAGCGTTAGAGTATAACCCACACCATAGTGATGCTTCAGAAAAGGAGAACTACCACAACATCGCAAGGAACCATTTGCCATTATAACTATACGATCACCTAATACATCGGCCGTATCCATGGAATGAGGAGTTAGTAAAATCACTCCCTTTTCTTAAATCGTTTGATCAATTGCCATGTTGAACGCATTGAATAGGGATCCACTCCACTAATTGGCTCATCTAGAATCACCACCTTAATGTTGCCTATAAGGGAAATTGCCAAAGATAGTTTCCTCTTCATACCTTGTGAACATCCTGCAAACATTGTAAACAAATTCATGAGGCCGCGGTATTCTTTTGAAACATTTTGTCAAATAGTTTATGTCCCTGCAAGAATACTTCGAATAGCAATATATGTCAAAATTCTGCCTTTTATTATATTTTAATAGTTATCCATACTGTGCTCAAAAGCTCACATCTCGACATAGGCGTAGCAATTCCTTTGATATGTCAATATGTGGCAACTCTATTTCCAAATCTTCCATATAGAGGAAACATCCGAGGCAATCAATGGTGGCCAAGATATATTTTCTAAGGTATTGATCTGATAGAATGGTGAATTGCTTACCAGAGCAGCAGAATGTATATTTTGAAGACTGTTTATATTCAGAACGAAATGATTGAGATGGCCTAGCTAAAGAACTAAGAATGAATTATCCAATTCAAGCCTTGTTATTGAATTTGTCAAATATGCATGATTTTTCACTATAATCCCTTTCACTTTCGATGCATGTTGGTGCTACACAACCATTGTTGTACCCGGATGATCTTCGAAGTTCTACAAACTAGTCATCATGTAGGTTGTATCTACCCAAGCATTTCCACCATTTCCCAAAGCCATATACAAGAAAAGCATCAATATTTTACTATGTAGAATGAGACTTGATGATCTTTGTCTTCAACATATCATTTCAACACACATATCTTGAGCATCCTTTGTCTATGAACATGTTTGTATTGATCAAATCCCCAACTATTTCATTTAATTGATTTGATGGCATTAAATCCACCTTTATTTGCAGCCTTAGATCATAATTTAGAAGAGAAACTACAATAATCTTGTGTTCGAGCCTGAACCTTCTTTAAAGCTTTCTAACAAATCCATTTTGTGCATATCCTGCAATCTAGGCATCTTGAAGGACTATCTATCTCCAAAACAGCTTGTGCGCATTGTATTTTATCAAACTACCCACGTACCCCCTGTGAGTGCTTCTGCAATTCGCATCCATATCTGATTAAGTAGTTCAAACTATAATATTTGATAATGATGCTCATTATATTATGCTTTGACAGATGTTCCTCCATTTCCCTGCTCGAAAACTTTCAAAGTCACTTTCTTACAACTATTCTGCAAATATTTTGCAACCATCGCAATCAAGGGATCCTTACTCTCCTTCGAACAGGCTATGAGCATGAAAAAGCGTTGGTCGAGGTTTTTTAAGGACAGCTCGAACTTTTCATGTGCTTTGTAAATGCTTCCTCTGCTCACAGAGGGTGATGGGAAAGGTTGCGGATTGGATTTAACAGTAACCATTAAAGATTTTCCTAGGTCTTTTCAACAAATCTTCTTACTGCACAACCTGGGATGTTGGCAGGGATGATGATTTATGAACTCTAAAGATGCCCATTAATGAGAAGTCGGGGAATCGGACGTTATGAGAACTTCATAACCAATGTCGGGGGTTCCAAATTTTACAAAACCTCCGACTACGAATGGAGTCGGGCGATCGAGGAAAATGATAACCTACGAACCTTGAAGTCGCACCGCTTTGAAGTTTTGTAACTTTTGAGACGTCCGACACAAACGGGCCCACATCAAACATTAATTTTAGTATCAATAAAGTTATCTCATTGATGAAATTGGACTTTAAAATGAGAGAAATAAATCTATTCCCCATAACAATATCGTTATTCATTTTCTGTCCTTGAAGATAATGTTAGACTTCATAAAGTCATAAATATCTTGAAGGCCCTTTGAAAACGCACTTTCAGCTGATGAAGAAAACTCCATATTTTTCTCATAACGGCTCCGATTTGTGTAGAATTTTGACAGCATGAAGATTTGGGCTCCCCGAGCAAAACCCAGAAAGTGTTTAACCTCCAACAACTCAGAAACCAGATTTTTGCTCCGTTTGTAATTTGCAGGCCGGGAAATGTGAAGCTATAGATCTTCCAAACGGTAAGACATATTGGCTCAAAAATAGGGTAGTCCGGCTGGAATAAGGTTAGGAATATGCCCATAAAAGGAATTTGCATCAGTTTTAATAGATTTTCAAAATTAATCATTTTTCGGGATTTAGCAGGCTCAAGGGCATATACGGGAATGCACAAAAATTGAAAAAATTTTAAATTTCAAATTTCAGGGTAACAACTTGCAGCCTACAAGTAATTATGAGGAGGATAAGAATCAGTCAGCATGCAGCCCTAAGGAAGACATGTTCAAAAGTTCACTTCAGCCCTATGAGGACAAGGGCAAAGGAGATTCACCTATTGAAGCTACAAATGATGAGCACATGAAGATTGAAGAAGATACCGCCATGGAGATGGTCAAACCAGCCATGTTGGATCAACTACATGAAGTTATGGGTTCTTGTGTGTTTCATTAATTGAGCCTAGCATTGCTTCATCACATTTACATCATTTTGGCAAGGAATCAAATTGCGGTTTGGGTGCCCTTAAGTTGGATGTTGCCCATACATATGTGAGCAACTCAGAGATTTCAGTATGTAGTGAACAAAGTGAAATGGAGAAGATTGATTTGACATTGCAAGATTTGAAGGATCCCTTGGCAATTAAGGAGGTTATAGCTGTGCATACTCTTTCTAGATCAGCCAATGAAGAAGATCATGATGTAGAAGACTCTACTCATTACTTTGATGGAGATCCTTTGATGGACCATGATGATGACCTAGTTTCCACACATGGATGTAATGAAAAGAGGCCATGAAGGAAGTTGATTTGGACGTGCAAATTTATGAAGACCAAACAAAAATTTGGCACAGTGGTGATGGATCTCATAAGTCACATCACTTGGACGGGAAATTGAAGGTAAATGAAGGTAAGATTGTGGCAGCCCTAGCTCATTTTGATCATGTTCATAAGATGATTGCAGGTTTGTGTTGGAAGGCTCTAGGGAATCATGTAGATTTTGAAGGAGGTATAACTCTTGATGACTTGCACGAACTCAAGGAGGCCTTGGTGGTAGTAAATTCAAACTACCTACACTTACTGACAGAGATCATCTCCTCATGCTTGGTGAGATATACTTGGATGCTTTGGGAAAAAAATAAGAGGTGGACAAGCTCACCCTTGAGCTTGAGGATGCAGTGGATTCCTTGAGGAGCACACAAAGATCACGAGGATAAGCTTTGTTGGAAGACAAAGGGGGGAGACATGGAAGGAGGACAAAGAGGATCCCATGATGAAGTCATGAAGACAAAAGAGATCTATACACATGAAGATTTAGTTTGCAGCCATGGGACAAAAATTATGGCACATGACACTTGATTTCCATTGAAGACATCCCTTGGACCTGCACTAATGAATGAGCACCCATTCATGGAAGTAGAGATGATTGGGATTGAGGAAGACATCACACTGTCATGTCCCATTTTTGAATTTCAATAGAGTTTATAGATGAGATTGCAAGAAATCAATTTATCGATTTAATGGTCATTCTTCCAGCCTAAACGATTATACAAGGAAACATTTTGTTTCTTGGGGTGGTTGATGCAATGATTGTTCGGCAGTTAGTATTGTCCATGATCAACGTCAGATATTATCTAGAGAGCTATCGATAGTCAAAGACTTATTTCAGGACTCTCTTTGTTATATGACCCGGCATATAATGGCCCATCGTGTATCATTTATAATAGGAGTCTCGACCATTATATGAGTTTGGATTAATAAGGTAGCAAACACTATATGAAGTATTGGGTTTTCCCATTGATCGCCTATAATTGAATGGCTTGCAACTTGTCTCCCAGCAACGCCACCTGATATGGAATGGAGTTCCTAAAAACAACATTAATCTCTTCGCTTCTTCATATTTCCAACTATAGTCTTTATCGGCTTTATCTATTTTATTTGCCACATTAGCATTATTGCCATATGTGAGAGACTTGTTCGTAGGAGTCAACGGTCATTCTATTAGGTTTATAGTTTGTCGACCATCCATTGGAGTTACGTCCATACAACAATTATATAAGAAATTAATGAAAAATCTAATTAGTTAATAGACCGATATTATTGCTAATTGAGAAGCCGACTCAGAATTAAGCGATTCATTAATTCCTAAAAGCTAGCACTAATCAATCTATCAAATGCAGCAATTATAGTTGTGGACAAATTAAGGTCGGAAATAAATAAAAGGCAGCAATATATTAATGAAGGCATCGATTCACTTCAAAGGGCATGGGTAAAGGATGCCACCTTAACATAGAGGCATGAGTGCATATAAAAGGAGTAAGGCATGTAAAGGAAGGAATAATCATGGAATCGAATTTTCAGAAATATATATAATAATACTCAGGTTTGAGTGCTCCTAAGGAGCCTATGGCCAATCAATCAAAGAAGCATGTTTAATCAACATATTTAGATATAGCATCCATTATAAATTGCATGAATATAGAGCTAATTTTAAAAACAACAATCTAAAGCACAATTTTAAGGTCTACATTAGAAACAACTTTTATATTTACATCTAAATTTCCATTATCAAATTAATATTTAATCAGACTTCATTATTTAGAGTTTATTTCTGCAATGTCCTGTTTTTAGCTAGTGTTAGAGTTTGGTTGATTAGCCTATCTTCAAGTCCTCGTAGGCTAATGATGGTGATTAGAGGGCCTTGTGAGGGAGATATTTGGTTCTTCAGATGGCAGTTTATGGTGTTTTCTTCTCCGATACTTGGTGATTTAGGGTTCGCCTTTTGGAGGTGCTTTGGGCTCCGTTTATGCATACATACTATTTTTAGTAAGTCACTCAGATGTTGGGGTTTAGTCTTACTATTTATAGTAAGGAACCCTAGTGAGCAGAGGAATTAGTGGGCTACCTTCTGGTGTTGACAGAATTAATTAATGTTGATTATTGATGGAGTTATGATATTTTAATTATTATTAAAGTGAATATCATTTAATGACTTTAGTGACTTTATATTAAAGGCTTATTTCATAACATAAAGTCAAATCATTTGGTCATTAAGTTGGGCACCCACTTGAGATACATTATAATACAACAAAAGCAAATATATTTCATTATATTTAATGACACAAAGGTGCTTTGGAAATCGTGCCACTTTGGGAGAGGTATAAAAAGCTTTGAAAAAGCATTTCATTGATTATTCATTCATTCAAACACTTAACAAATTTGAAGAGGTTTGGTTGTGAGAAGAAAACAAGGGTTTGCAACTGCAGATTGATCTTGGAGAATGTAGCTCTCTCAGATTGTGCATTCTACAGGTGTGAAATGTTGGAAATATGTGATTGATGTCAAAGGTACAAAAACGAAGTTTGCTATCATTAATGTCAAAGGAAGAATGAGGAAATTGTTGGATATTGTCATCAATGAGTTAAAGTAAAGTGAGAAGATTAAGCATGACTGAAGATAACATATTTAAAGAACAAAATGTGATTATGAACAACATTTCCTGAAACAATACATTTAGATGTATAACTTATGGTCTGATCTGTGCATATAAACAATGTGCACTTTATGCATTGAATTGAGGAAACCATATATTGTTGGGCAAGTGTGAGAACCTCAGAATTAAATCCTTCTTCAAAACCTTCGCAATAGTATTGTGTTATTAATTGGTTTTTCATCTAAACATGAGTTAATAAGTCACAGAATTCCAATGAGAGAAGGTTACTATCAGACTTTGTGGTATTTATTAAAGCTTGAGCCATAAGACGGATATGAATGATAACGTGGGCAAAGACTTCAGAAGAACAAATGCCTATCGCAGCTCCTAAGGATTAGAGTCGGGATTAATTATAGGAAGATGCAAAAATATTACTGCATCATAAAATCACAAGGGAATTAGACTTGGACGGCGTCATCATTTAAAGTATCTGCCTTATCCATTCTTTAGAGTGAACATTGTAATGAAGTCATAGAAATTGATAAAGAATGAAGACAGTTTGCATGATAATAACATTGGGTGCTTTAATATTGAAACAGGAAGCCACAATGATACTTATATTAAAGAACAAATGAGACAGAAGCTTTTTCCCGTTCCAAACAATGCAATATCATTAATCGACCTGGTTAAAAGAAATGATCAAAAAGGAGAAGAAACATATCATAATACTATTTCATCATTAATAGTATATGTTAACTAAAATGTGCAACTAAAATATATGAAATGGTGCGATGGAAAAATATTTATAAAAACAAAATCTGAAGAAGTGTGATTATCTTCTTAAAGATAAAAATGTCAGATTTATTAAAAATTTAAATGGTGCGATTTTTAAAGGAAAACAATAAAGATTAAAGTCAGATTTCAAAAGGTTCGATCTATTTGAAGGCAGCAGTTCAAAGAGACATGTTGCTCAAGTAAAAGGTTGCAATGTTTGACCAAAATACATATATGATTCAAATCAGATTTGCAGAAAGCAGGGAGTGTGAGAGAATGGTGATGTGAAATCAGAACATAAGATTATATTTCTTGTGTGGGCATTAAAGTGATAGCATACATCACAAAGAAAGGATTGGAGTGAAGTAAAAAGCAGAATTCAGATATTCAGTTTATCATAAGAGGTCGATGCCTCTTGTTAGCCAAGGTTGGTGCTTTGGAAGAGGGAGTTGGTGCTCCTTGTAGGTTGGTGCCTACTAAACCAACTTAGGGAGTTGGTGCTCCTTGCAGGTTGGTGCCTACAACCATTGTAAACTTATATAAATATAAAGTACATTATTTGTACCGTGGTTTTCTCCCGTAAGGGTTTCCACGTAAAATCTTGGTGTCAACTTGTTCTTATTGTTATATTCTTGCATAGTTGTTATTGTGATTGATAAAGTTTTAAATTGGTAAAAGTTGTGTTATATTGATTCACCTGCCCTCCCCCCCTCTTAGTATAATTGTGTGCTCATCATGAAGTACCACCCAAGGTTTTCATCTATAGGTGGCTTCACACAGAAGTCACATTTATGCTTGATTGGAGATAGTTTATTCAGATTTTCGGAGGTCATTAAGTGCAGGTCAGAATCAATGAAGGAATGATCATTGTTGATAGTTCTTATTGTTGTTTGCACTCTTTTTGGTAGCCACGTGGGAGACAAAGATCAGGCCGGACAGTCCTTTTGCTAGGCCATACTTCATCAAGGTTGGGTGTGGTGTTTCTAGGCTGAAACGCCTAAGGATTTGGGGTGCCATCTTCACCAATAGGGGCAGCTAAAACAATCATTCCAATCAGCAACCAAATAAAGGTGGAGATATTAGTGTATTGCCTGAGGCGTCCATATATGAGGGTTTCCAGGTTGCTGTCATAGATTTTCAGAATTGTTATAGTGCTTGGCTCTCCGAGTATGAGTTTCTTGTAAATGTAATGCAATGATAAATCTAAATTGAAAGTATATTGCATTTTCTTCCATAGTTCATTGTTTGCAACTGTTTATATATTTCATTGCATTTATTTGCATTTCCTGGCAACAATTCTCAAAAACACAAAATCACACAAAAAACTATAAAACCACAAGCAAACACACAGGCAGTTTTCAGTTAGTAAATATCCATTTGGAGGGGGGATATTTCAATTTCATTTATAACTTAGAAACTCATTTAATATTGGATGACAATCTGTGTCAATCCAATAAGGAATAAATCGAAAATCTATTGGTCCGGAGCACTGGTCATTACACACACTAAAGCATGAGGTAAGCACTGATTTTCTGATGTATGACAGCAGTCCCTTATCTTCAAATCATCATGTTATGATAGCCAAGAGGATCATCCTTAAGGCTTATTATTTTCATGGACAAACTCATGTTGGACTGGCACTTGTTGGAGAACACACAACAATGAGGAAGGAGAAGTTTGAGGTGATTGAAGTCACTACAAAGAGGTATGATGAAAGTTCTGATTTTCTATTTTATGACGACAGTCATATTTTTGTGTATAACCATGAGATAGCAGCTATGTCACATGAGAGGAATGGCGTTGAGCGATCTCCCAATGTTGGCACTGAAGATGTGAGTGTCAAATATAAGGGATGTATTCTGGATTCAAGCCACAAAGGTTTTGATTTTGCATACCATATTGTAGAAGATGTGAAGAAGACACAACATATGTGTGAGGAGCGGTTGCACAGATCTAGGAGAGCAAAGATGTTGGTTGGCCAAGCAAAACAACACTTGTACAAGATCAAGGAATGTTGTGTAATGTCCCCTTCCTAGGCAGTTCAGGTGTTTGAGGGGTTAGCCTATCATTCAGACCCTCGTAGGCTAATAGATGTGTTTAGAGGGTTGCTTTTGGCAGTTATGCCGAGTTTTGGGCCTTTGTAGAGTCTTACAGAGTAATATTCAGGCACTTACTATTTATAGTAAGTCAGGCCGACAGGGGTTACTATTTCTGGTAGGGCACCTAGCTCAGCTAGTCTTCTCAATTTTGACCCAGTTTGACAGTTTGATGAGCACATGAGGAATAATGGAGCATTTAATAATAATTAAATGATTATTATTATGACTTTATATTAGAAAGTCACTTTAAGTGAAATATTAAAATTATTAATTATTTAAATGGCTTATTATAAAGTATTTTAATGACTTTATAATAAAACAGGTGAAATGATTATTAAATGAGTATTTATTACTCATTAAAGGGGATGTCATTTATTGATTAATGTGCGTAAGTTCAAAAAGGGAGAATTTTATATTATTAAATGCATTTAAACTACTTTTTTGAGGGGGGGCAAACTTTTGAGAGAGGTATTTATTTCTCAAAGACAAAATAGAACTCATTATTGATGGATCATTCAAATTTTGTCTTTGCTCTCTAAGAACATTGGAGTGTGGAGAAACAAGGGTTTCTGCAATCAGGTTTTGGAGAACGTCAACTCTTTAGAATCAGACATACTGAAGCTGTGAAATACCAATTGAAGCTTGTCCATTAGGGTGACTTTATTCAGAAGTCATATTTGTGCTTACAGAGGAAGAATCTGTAAGGGTTTTGAATCAAAAAGAGGTCAATTTTCAATCTCATTCATCAGATCTCAAGCATATTCCTCCAGCCGTATGGCTTTCTTTATTGCAGCCAGGCCGTACATCTCCAGCACTTAGGCGTGTGAACTTGGGAGCCAAATCGCCTGTTTCTCTTGGTCTTTTCTACTTCCATTTGGGACGCACATTCCTTTGGTAGCTTCTGCGTCATTCCTTGGCTGGATATCATGCAATTCAAGCTTCTCAATCTATTGTTCCTTTGCTGCAATAAACCAGGTTTCTTAGTCATTATTTCAGCTGATTTTTACCTTGCATGTTTGCCTTTTTATTCGCAAGATGTAGATTCATTCTTGTAATCATTTTGCAAGCTAAATAAAGCCAATCGCCATGGTTTAGATGATAGTCTACTTCAATATTTATCTTTCCAACATTATATTTAATTTGGTATTCATTTATGTCAAAAATCGCATAAACCCTCTTATTGCAAAAACTACAAAAAAATTACAAACACAACAAAACAAACAAAAACTTGCATTTTCGTCAGTGGTTGGGGTTGAGAGACACCTGGTCTCTTACAGTGGTATCAGACCACAGTTTTCTTGCCATCTGGTGCTTTTTTAGATAAACTTGTGCTTTTTCGATGCTTTTTCATGAGTAGAGACATTATATTCTACAGCAAGGGTAGAGAAACAGGCAGAGTAGAGGATTGGATAGGTCCACCTATTCCAGAAGGTGAGACAATATCAGGGGTTCTGTGTATACAAAGATCCAGTTCTAGTAGCAGTGAGAACAGTATTACCACACTCATGGCAGATCGGGAGATTCCGACAAAGTCTTGTAGGGATTCAGGGAAAGAACCTGTCGAGGGTGAGATGTCTGAGACTGAGTTCAGACGAAGACATGACAAATTATGGACATGATGTCTTAGTTGATGGGCATGATGAGGCAGTATGTTTCGCCTCAGCAGCATTACATACAAATAGGGCAGACCAGTAGGACTACAGGCATAGACCAGCCACAGGTGTCAGTACAGCAACAGTCGTCACCTATCTTTCATGAGTGTAGGCCTAGACAACCTACCTTTATTACTAGGGAGGCACCTCCGACTTTGGAGGCAGAGCAGCAGGGTCACCAACCAGAGTTTCAGCCACGGCATGGTACATCAGTAGCCGACGTGACCAGATTCTTTGGAGAGTACTCGACATTGGCTCCTGAGATCAGGCAGTCCTTGTCATTTCATGAGTTCATGGATGTGCATAGACCTAGGGGTGGAGGTAGATTTGAGTGCAGAGCTCCTCAGTACCAGCCACCACCACAGGTGAATCGCGACCTTCAGCATGCAGTGAGCAAGATTATCTTGCCTTATTTTGATGGCTCAGATAAGAGTTCAGCGGGGTCTTGGGTACAGAAGTTAGACAATTACCTATCTTTGAGACTTATGCAGGAGAACGAGGCCATTGAATTTGCCACGCTACATCTTAACGGATTAGCACATGACTGGTGGCATCACGGCATGTACACATTGGGTCATCACACGGTTACTACTTACCAGGAGTTCACGAACAAGCTCATAGAGCACTTTGATAAGAAGGATCCATAACTTTACTTTACAGAGCTAGCTTAGCTCAGGCAAACAGGTAGTTTGGGTGCCTACATTGGTGAATTCCAGAGGGTTGCAGTCATGGTGACAGGTATTTCGGAGAGAAGACTTGTCATTCTATTCATTGAGGGATTATATGAGCCAATGAGAGGTTGGGTCAAGGCATTTGATCCTCCTACCCTTAAGGAGGCAATGAGGAAGGCACGCAGTATGGAGCTTACAGCACCTCGCAGCAAGTTCTCTTCAGGCTCATCACCCTATTCAAGGCCTAACTGATCATTTGATAAGAATAGAGCATTTGACAAGAAGAAGGATCCACCTGATCCACAGAGAAGGAATGCACCACCTTTCGACAGGGAGACATTGAATGATTTACGAAAGAAAAAGTTATGTTTTTGGTGCAAGGCACCTTATGATGATAAACATGTATGCCCTCTTTGTCCTAAAGCAAAAAGTAACCAAATGGAATGGTTTTATGAGGGAGAAGAGCAATCTGATCTGTCAGACCAGCAAGCTGATTCAGAGCATTCAAATGATGAAAAGTCTGAAAATGATAGTGAAAATGAGGGAGGAAAGAAGTTACAGGAGGCACACTTGACTAGTCTTCAGAGAGATGGATCTTTTAGGCTACGTGGGCTCCTAGCAGGTCAGAAGGTGATTACTCTACTTGACACTAGTGCCACTCATAACTTTATAGATGCACGGTTGGTAGAGAGACTAGGCATACAGACTGAGGAGTTTGAGGGTATTCGAGTCAAGGTGGCGGATGGGTACACCCTCAAATGTGATAGGAGAATACCAGATCTTCCGATGCGGCTTAATAACTATGAATTCAAGGCTGAATTCTACGTTGTGAATATGGGAGATACTGATGTGGTACTTGGGATGGCTTGGCTTCATGATTTGGGTGAGTTCACACTCAATCTTCGAGACATGGAAATGAAGTTCAAGGTAAATGGGAAACGGCATGTCATAAAAGCCATCAAAGAAAGTAATTTGAAAGTGGTATCTTTCAGACGGATGGAGAGGCTCATTCGTCATGATATGGTGGATTGGGTTGCAGAGTGTATGTTGTTACCAGCACCACAGGAGCATCAGAAGGTTGAGTACCACCCTGACATTCAGGAACTGAGGACTAAACACTCAGACAGGGGCATCGAGCACATTATCGAGTTGGAGGGCGCAAAGCCCATTATGATCACACCATACAGACATCTGAAATGCCTCAAGGATGAGATAGAGAAAACAATCAGTGAGTTGTTGGCTATGGGGCATATTAGACCTAGCAAGTCACCTTTTGCTTCATCGGTTGTATTGGTGAAGAAAAAGGATGGATCACTACGGATGTGTATAGATTACCGCCAACTTAATAAGAAAATAATAAAAAACAGGTACCCTATACCCCGCATCGATGAGTTGATTGATGAGTTGCACGGTGCTATCTTCTTCACGAAGATTGACTTGAGGTTCGGGTACCATCAGATTTGGATGAGGGAGCAGGACATATAGAAAACCGCTTTTAGGTGCCATTGCGGTCACTTCGAGTTCTTGGTTATGCCTTTCGGTCTAACCAACGCCCCTGCTACCTTTCAGGCAGAGATGAACAGAGCTTTCAATTCTCAGCTACGGAGATATGTGTTGGTCTTCTTCGATGACATTCTGGTGTACAGTAGGCCATGGGAGGAGCATTTGGCTCACTTGGATACAGTTCTAGGTATTTTGGCTGAGTCCTTGTATGCGAAGGAATCCAAGTGTGAGCTAGGCATGGTTGAGCTGTTGTATCTTGGGCACATCATCAGTGCCAAGGGAGTCAGTATGGACCCAGAGAAGGTCTGAGCTATAGTAGAGTGGCCAATACCAGAGAACCTTACCCAGCTCAGAGGATTCATTGGGTTATGTTCCTTTTACAGACGATTTGCTAGTGGGTTCTCACGACACGTTGCACCCCTTAGTGATCTGACAAAGAAAGGGGCATTTGCTTGGTCACCGCAGGCTCAGGAGTGTTTCGATAGATTCAAGGTGATTATGACTTCGTGTCCAGTTCTAGCACTGCCAGACTTTACGAAGTCTTTTGATTTGTATTGTGATGCCTCGGTAGAGGGCATTGGTGCCGTATTGATGCAGGAGAGACACCCTATTGCTTTTGAGAGTAGGAAGCTTAGGGATCCTGAGAGATTTTATAGCATTTATGACAAGGCGATGTTAGCCATTATGCACACTTTGGCTAAGCTTAGGCAATATTTGGTGGGCAGTAAATTCAGTGTGCGTACAGATCACAATAGCCTGAAACACTTCCTTGGACAACGAGATTTAAATGAAAGGCAGCAAAAATGGGTCAGTAAATTGCAATCATATGATTTTGATATCACCTTCATTAAGGGGAAGCAGAATGTTGTAGCCGATGCCTTGTCTCGCAGACCTCAGTTGAATGCTATGGCACCGATCTCCGAGGATTGGAGGCACATGATTATCGCAGAGTATGCTAAGAACCAATGGGCTTCTAGCATTGTTGATGGGACAGAGCAGGATAGTAGATACACCGTTGTGAATGACTTGATCATTTACAAAGGGCGGATTTTTCTAGTTCCTTATTCAATGTTGAGGGATACAATTCTGAAAGCCTTTCATGATCTTCCTATGGCGGGCCATCCTAGTTATTTCAAAACATATAAGCTGGTACGGGAATGGTTTACTTGGAAAGGGCTAAAGGCCGATGTTCTTCGGTATGTACGAAAGTGTTCTGTTTGCCAATAGAACAAATAGGAACATACATATCCTGCTAGATTGCTTCAACCAGTTCCAATACCTAACAGGAAGTGGGAATGTTTATCAATGGATTTTATCACGGGCTTGCCGAAAGCCCAAGGGAAAGATTGTATTTATGTAGTTGTTGATCGGCTGACAAAATATGCACACTTTTTTCCGATCACCACTACATTCACAGCATCGCAGACTGCAGAGCTCTTCTTCAGAGAGGTATTCAGGTTACATGGTTTTCCTCGGACTATAGTCAGCAATAGAAATAGTCGGTTCATGAGCAACTTTTGGCAGGAGTTGTTCCGACTTTGTGGAACCGAACTAACACCTAGTACCAGCTACCATCCACAGACAAATGGGCAGACAGAGATTGTCAAAAAGTGGGTAGAAGGATATCTGCGTAATTATATAGCTGGACAGCAGAGAGCCTAGGTGAGGTGGATATACCTTTGTGAGTATTGTTATAACTCTACTCACCACATGACTATACAGATGACGCCCTCTATGGCATTATACAGGTATGAGGCACCCAACCTTTTGGATTTGGTGTTGAGTGACAACAGAGTGCCCAGCGCAGGTGATATGTTGTCGGATCAGCAGGATATTATAAGGTCTCTCAGAGACAACATTCAGAGGGCACAGAATCAGCAGAAGCAGTATGCTGATCAGAAAAGGGTTGAGCGTTCCTTTGCAGTGGGTGACATGGTGTATCTCATGTTACAGCATTACCGTTAGTCCACTCTGCGGAAGAATGGTGCAAAGAGGTTGAAACCTCGTTACTATGGTCCATTCCAAGTCATCAGACGAGTTGGCGAGGTTGCATATGAGTTGGATTTACCAGCGGATAACAAGGTTCACAATGTGTTTCATGTTTCTCGCCTGAAGAAGGCGTTGGGTCAGCATGTGATCCCCTCTCCAGTACTGCCACCCCTTGATGACGAGGGGAAATTGATACTAGTGCCTGAAGCCATCCTCGATGTTAGAGAGAGACACCTTCAGAGGCGGGTCATCAGAGAGTTTTTGATAAAATGGAGAGACTTGCCGGTTGAGGATGCTACCTAGGAGTCAGAGGAGATTTTACAGCATCCGGAGTTGAGATTGCTCGAGGACAAGCAATTTCAGGGAGGGCGGACTGTAATGTCCCCTTCCTAGGCAATTCAGGTGTTTGAGGGGTTAGCCTATCATTCAGACCCTCGTAGGCTGACAGATGTGTTTAGAGGATTGCTTTTAGCAGTTATGCCGAGTTTTGGGACATTACTCCATCAGTTGATTCAGGTTTGGGCCTTTGCAGAGTCTTACAGAGTGATACTTAGGCACTTACTATTTATAGTAAGTCAGGCCGACAAGGGTTACTATTTCTGGCAGGGCACTTTGCTCAGCTAGTCTTCTTAGTTTCGACCCAGTTTGACAGTTTGATGAGCACATGAGGAATAATGGAGCATTTAATAATAATTAAATGATTATTATTATGACTTTATATTATAAAGTCACTTTAAGTGAAATATTAAAATTATTAATTATTTAAATGGCTTATTATAAAATATTTTAATGACTTTATAATAAAAGAGGCGAAATGATTATTAAATGAGTATTTATTACTCATTAAAGGGGATGCCATTTATTGATTAATGTGCCTAAGTTCAAAAAGGGCAAATTTTATATTATTAAATGCATTTAAACTGCTTTTTTGAGGGGGGCCGAACTTTTGAGAGAGGTATTTATTTCTCAAACAAAATAAAACTCATTATTGATGGATCATTCAAATTTTGTCTTTTCTCTCTGAGAACATTGGAGTTTGGAGAAACAAGGGTTTTTGCAATCAGGTTTTGGACAACGTCAACTCTTCAGAATCAGACATACTGAGGCTGTGAAATACCAGTTGAAGCTTGTCCATCAAGGTGACTTTATTCAGAAGTCATATTTGTGCTTACAAAGGAAGAATCAGTAAGGGTTTTGAATCAAAAAGAGGTCAATTTTCAATCTCAAGCATATTCCTCTAGCCGTATGGCTTTCTTTATTGCAGCCAGGCCGTACATCTCCAGCACTTAGGCGTGTGAACTTGGGAGCCAAATCGCCTGTTTCTCTTGGTCTTTTCTACTTCCATTTGGGACGCACATTCCTTTGGTAGCTTCTGGCGTCATTCCTTGGCTGGATATCATGCAATTCAAGCTTCTCAATCTATTGTTCCTTTGCTGCAAATAAACCAGGTTTCTTAGTCATTATTTCAGCTGATTTTTACCTTGCATGTTTGCCTTTTTATTCGCAAGATATAGATTCATTCTTGTAATCATTTTGCAAGCTAAATAAAGCCAATCGCCATGGTTTAGATGATAGTCTACTTCAATATTTATCATTCCAGCATTATATTTAATTTGGTATTCATTTATGTCAAAAATCGCATAAACCCTCTTATTGCAAAAACTACAAAAAAATTACAAACACAACAAAACAAACAAAAACTTGCATTTTTCGTCAGTGGCTGGGGTTGAGAGACACCTGGTCTCTTACATGTTATAACCAATTGGATGAAGCAAAGAGGCAAAGAGAGTCACACCTTAGATTTCTATTTCTTCCAAGGGAAGAATGCAAGACTCATTGTACTTATAGATTCAAGTTGAAATAAAGATTATATAAGTAGAACACATAAAGCAAAATTTGAGACAGTAGATCAGAGCAGCAAAGCAGGCATGAGATTTCCTTTCTCAAATTTCTAACAATGATTACACTTCTGCGACAGCAGGTTTGTAGCAATAACAGACTTACAATTTAGTGATCAAACCATAATACACTTAACACAAACTACACATGAACTGAACAATAATTTGCAGCAAAAGGAAATCCTGCAAACTTGCTCTTATAATAAGTGAATCAACACTGAATAACAAAGTTGCGGGCAAAAGTAGGCTCAGCAATTTTTTATTGCAATAACGGTTCCAAAAAATAATGTGCAAGTCTGCCCTTATTTATACACAAACAAGGAGTAGGGAACTCTAAAATATCCTTGCTTTTACAACTAGACTTACCAACACGCAAACTTTATTTCTAAAACTAAAACAAGAAAACTAACCACCTGCTGAAAGCAAAAAGCAGGGAAAGCTCCAACTATTACAATTTATTTTCTCTCTTTCACAAAGAATAGATAAGCATGAGGCAAGAATAGCAAAAAAACTCAGAAAAGGCATCGAGTTAATTGCTGCTTTAATTCTATCTTTGGAAATCTTTGTTGTCCCAAAAAGATGACTCATTTCTCTCCAAAAAATCTGGTAACTGCCTCCTTGAACACTATTTTCTATAGGAGAATATTGCTTGTTTAAAAACTTGAATTTTGACTGTGAACACGCCTATGTTCGGAAAAGTTTTGCGCGAACTACTGAAAACAGGTTGCTGATTTTTCTCAAAAAGCAGATTCTTGGAAAAAAGTTGAGGTCTAGGTTTTGTAGACAATCACATTCTAAAGAGACCCAGTTCATCAAATTTTGAAAAATTCAAGGGCTTCCCAAAAAAGCGCCGAAAAAGCAGCTTTTTGGAAATATAAAATTTTCCAACTCTTCAAGAGGAGTAAAAAGTAGATGGACCCAGATCAATGAAAACGGGAAAAGCTAACAACCTGTTTCTAAAATGCGATGCCCTTGAAGATTGGACCATTAAAAAGCGTGCCTCGGTACTTGCCAATCCTGAATCCATGAAGAACACTGAAAAAGCACTCTGTTTGAGCCTCCAAATCTTGATGAGAAGAAAAGGATACTTTTCTTCCTCTGGATACCAACCTGCAAAATATGAAGAATAAATGCCAAAAGCCTTCTTAAATGGAGTTTGAGACGAAAAAACGCTTTATTCTACAAGCTTTAAAACTTTGAAGTCTCCGGAAACAGAAATGTTGAATGTAGACACTGTTTCAAATGACGAATGACAAAAACTGAAAAATGGCTAAGGCATGACGTCTTGGGTGTGCTGATTGGACATGGGCGCCTAGCTCCTCCACAGTTAGCCATTTTTTCACGTTTTTCAACTTTTGCTTGTTTCTTCTCTCGACATGACCTGCCTCTAACTTCGACGAGCTGAGAATCTGACATTGCTAACTGATAGAATCTGTTTGACCATGGCAAGTTCATATTTGACCACTTTTGAAGTGATCCCTAGCTTCATACCAGAATTTGACATCGTTTGACCATGATTACACGTGCTTGAAACTGCTCTGGAGGTCGAAATTGAAGAAAGCATGTTGGAGCTTGAAAATTTTCTAAGTGTTAAAACTTTGGGCACCCCTAGCTAGTTGGGGCGCCCAAGCATCCTAGACTTGGCCATTTTTCTGAAATTTTCATTATTTTGCTTTCTTCGTTCCGCGCGAAGCTATCTACCCCCGTTTGATCTTCGTTTTTGGGCAATCGGTGAACAACAGGGTCTGGAAGTCAGTCAATCTGGCAAGCCTGATCATATCTGAGCTGAATGGTACCATCTGTCAACCTTCCTCATGCATCTAACAATCTTCCGAAAGTTGGAATGAGGCCGATGAAGAAGTTTTCAACATTTTCTAAAAAACGCGGAAAAATTTGTAAGGCATGGAAGTTTGGGTGCCCCTCTTGGCCAGGGGCGCCTAGATTCTCCAGACTTAGCCAAAAATTTGATATTTTCAACTTTCTTTTGACCTTCGTTTTGCGTGTGTTTTCGCCTCTGTTCGATCTGCAATTGTCGGCATCTGATGGATCCTCTAGTCTGGCTGAGATATTCATTGGAAAGGCGGAAGAATTTTGAAAAAGATGATCAGTTTTGCAAACCATAAAAGCTCCCTTAGACTGCTTAAAACCCTAGGCGCCCCTGGTTGATTGGGGTGCCTATGTGTGCCAGACATAGAAAAATTTGAATGATTTGAATGATTTTCAATTTTGCCCTTTTGATGCAACACCTCTGTTTGATCTGAGATTCTGGCCAGTTGACAGATCCAGTGATCTTGCTGATGGATTCATTGTGAAGATTGAAGAAATCTGAGAGAAATCTCTTGGAGGTTACAAACCTGTTGATGTGATTTTTGTGACCTCATCAATCAGCCGAAGAACAAAGTTGTCCGAAGGCTACTCCGTTCTCTCTTGATCAAAGTATTCCGTGTGCTAAGATTGCTAGATAGATCACACGTTCAACTCCAAGGTTCCGAAATACTTGGAACACCCTCAGTTGGTTGATGTGTATTGCTGTGTTCTTACGAGGGACTTACACAATTGTTCAAGCTTCTCGCAGTGACAATAGGTAGATGACTTGAAGGGGATTTTGTGCATATGATATGGCAATAAGTTCGTTTTCCTAAAGCTAATCAGAAATGTGCGGAAAGTAAATGAGTATAGGGCCTAAGAAACTTATATTCTGTTCTAAATGCAGGACATGTGGAGCTCGATTTCGACAGACTTCAACCAAATTTCACCTAGCCTCACATCGGACAGCTTCAGCAAAATTAGTGCAATCTTCAAAGGGATAGCAAGGGATTTTCAAATTACAATTTAGCATACATATACCATCAAGACGACGCATATAAGTATACAAATCACAATCGAAGTTAAACTCAAGATAATTTCCAGTCGACCACGCAAGGCGAACTTATCATCAATAAGCTGCTAGTGGTATGGAATGAAATGAAGCTACCTCAATAAAACACCACATATCAACGTAAACTACTTGCATGAAAATTATGCTACTTGGATCCGAAAGGAAGAAGAGACCTTGCTAGCTATCCATGACAAAGACGAATTCCACCATCAATGAAAAGATCTATTATTATGAAAGTGTTACACAACAATCTCCACAAAAGTTTTCAAAGGGAAAACTTTCTTTCTTCTCCACACTAAGCTATCAAACAAAAATGCTAACTCTGCTCTACTCTCTAGTCTCCAATCTCTAACTCAATTCTAATTCTAATCTAATGAATTACAAATGAGGGGGACTCCCCCTTATATAGGTAGCCCAGTCCAATGGACGGCTAAGATTACAATCAAAAGAGTGGCTAAGATTAAGCCACCTCAGCCCTAACCCTAAAAACTGCTAGAATGGGGAGTGGTGTAATAAATGAACAAAGATTCCCACTCACTCCCAAAAATAGTAAAGGCAATTAATGCCCACAATCAGTCTTCTAGAAGATCCTCGTCCAGCAGTGCATTCCCATTCTCCTTCTCTCTGGCTGCAAACTCAACGAACCGCCAAGTACACCTCAACTTCCCTGGGTGGGCAATCTAGTGGAACTCTGCACCGTGACGACGTCTCATGTCGTGCACAAGATTTTCTCTAAGCACTAAGGAATCCTGCGTGCTCTGAATCAAACTGGAGAAAGTGGAGGTGTTCTCAAAGTCATCCTGTGTGAAGGTCTTCACCTCTGAAAAGAAAGGCACCAGCCTACCCCTCAAATTATCAACATTAACTTCATCCGGATTCAACCGCCTAGCAAATATGGCCTCAAAAGTATTCTGAACTCCATCAATAATATTGGCCATAGCCTTCCGTACCCTGGTTGAATCTTCCTGTGCTGCGTCGAAGAAACCACGTCCTGTGATTGCTGAAGAATACCATCTAGAGAAATCATATCTGTCATTCTCCTGAATGACCCCTCCATCAATCAGCAATCGCAACGGAACATGCCTCAATGCCTCAAGATGCTGAATAACTTTGCTCTGATAGACAGAAGCATCCCCCCAAGCATGATCAACTGCCTCCATCCGTGCCAAAATACTGGAAGCCTGCTGAAAAGCAAAAGCAAGGTCCTCCATAAACTTTTCTGTCTCAGCACGAACTCCCGTGACCCACTTGTTTGCCTCCTGTGCCATCTTTCCTAACTCCAACAAGCCACTGATTGACTCTCTGGGTATCTCAGGTGGAAGCTCTATTACTGAAATTTCTTGCCCACGAGGACGAGACAACTGCTGCACATATCCAATCAAAGCCTTATGCTCTCTTTTCAATTTCTTATACTTTCCTTCCTTTTTGAATAATCTATCCTTGAGGGCGAGGTAGGAGTTATCACACTCCTCTACAATCTGTGCACCTGTGGGGCGTCCTAAGTCCAAAGTTGTGACCACATAATTCTCAGGTACTGCTTCATCTCGGTCACAATCAACTTGAGGCACAGCTACATGAAGAGTGCGAGAGCCATCCTCATCTGTTGATATATTCGAAAACTTTCGTGCTCTCTTCTTCTGTGGAGGTGCATTGATCCTATTCAAGAATTCTTCCATCTCAACTGCTGGATCAATTTCCTCACTGGGGCTTCTTCTCATCCTATCCTTAAGCCAATCAGGCATTGTATACTGTATATCAAAGGGCTGTTGTTCCTGTGCCTCTACTTCTCGAACTTGTTCAACTTCTATATCATTCTGGTGAGGCTCATTGTCCTCAAGTGGCTGAGTGTCTCCTGAAACTATATCATCATCATTCTCCATAGCCGCCTCTAACTCCTGCTGAAACTGAGGGTCTGTGGTAGTCCCCTCATCATCCTGCTGATCAACTCTACTAGGTGCGTTGACGCTCTGGCCAACTGACTCTCTCCGAGGTGGCTGATTATTTTCCTGTACCACTTGCACCTGGTTCAATGCATTTCTTTGATCAGCAAACAAGGAAACCTCCTGTATACTTGGAGAACGAGTCTCCAATGGCGTGGGCGATGCAACTACAACTCGTGGAGGCTCCGGTTGAACGGGCTCCTGCCGAACTGGCTCCTTCCTTCTGGATTCTGGACCTTTGTGATTTGTTTCTTCCTGCTAGTGGTGGGTGTCCTATGATCTCCCATTAGATTGTAAGTCAAAGAAATTGACCTACTCTTCAACCTGTTCACCCCCCTATCAACCCATGCTCTAGTGAATGTCAAAACCGGAATAGAAAGTGTGTCCAAGTTAGCCACCTCTGGTTCTGACCAATCTGGGAGCAGGAGTGGAGTATCTCTTACCGCTGCATAATCTGGATGGACAACGTCCATATCCTCATTCACCTGGTCTGGAACTAGAACAACTTCACAATCCCTGATCAGAGTAATTGGCAACCGAGAGAACATTCTTTTCCTGACTTCAATCTCATCTAATGCATCAGCCCAATAATCCTCAATGTTTGCCTTGTGCTTAAATTCCTCTGACAATACCCATTTGATGTTATTATGTGGATCATAGTGCTGTCGGCTGGTGTGATACGAAAAGTGATAAAATTGA
Organism: Sequoia sempervirens; assembly: GCA_007258455.2. Taxonomy (NCBI): domain Eukaryota; kingdom Viridiplantae; phylum Streptophyta; class Pinopsida; order Cupressales; family Cupressaceae; genus Sequoia; species Sequoia sempervirens. The sequence goes on along the minus strand of VDFB02000016.1, from coordinate 14,107,203 downwards.
AGCTCACTCTCAGCTTCTCTGGCTGCCTGTAATGAAGGACACACTTCATCCGAGTTGCCCATGACAATTGGGAAGTCAACACCTCCCTTCTTCTTCTTCTTTTGAATTTTATCGTAGGCAACCAATTGCCTAAATATCTCTAGCATTAAAATTCTATCGGTTGGGTACTTAGGCAACCTATATGGGTACGATGAAAAACCTTGCAGCCTAATGTAAGAAAACTTCGGAAACTGTATAAACCAGCACCCATACCTTTCAATCAATTCCTGGGCCTCTCTAGAGATTCTGTGATGCATCCGCTCCTGAAGCAATCTCGTGATGTGCATGGTGAAGGCGTCATTGACACGCTTGTAATGAGTAGTACTAGCCAAGTGTAGTTGTGGACAAGCCTCATGGATTTTGAATTGGTGAGAGCCACAACCGACAGGTTCCTTGTAAGAAATCCCTCTATACTTCGTCATACGAGCCAGCATGTAGATGATGTAAGAGCTCATATAGAACGTCTTCGTTCTTCTCAGGCTCAGGAGCTGCTCGTGCAAATTGTCACTGATCAACACAACCCAGTTGACGTAGTCCTTTCCTTCCAGTACGAGGTTGATGTAATAGAACATCCAGGGCTCGAAAATAAATGATTGTGGGCAACCTCCAACTCGACTCAGCATCATAATGAGGTCACAGTACTCCTGCTTCAAGTCATCTGCAATAATTTGTTTTGGCAACTTCGTACGGGAGGGCTTGGGATTGCTCATCCAATGAGTATTGATTGTCTCCATGCATCTCTCGAATGCAGAAGCGTACATTCGCTCAGCTCGTTCCCTGGACTTGTAAACCATATTCCTGTGCACCGGAATCCCGAAAGCTTCACCAATGGCTGAAGGAGTGAGATTAGCGAGCACTTGTCCATCTGGTGACATGATTGACCTGTGATCTTTCTCATAATAGTTGGCGCACTCCATCATCAGCTCCGAACACTGAATGGCTGGTGGGAAACCAGCAGCTGCATATAACCCACTTCGAACAATATTGTGCGAAGTGTTCAAAGGTCGATGACTTCCAATCCCCAACATTCTGTTCTTGAAAGTCTCTAGGTTGACGGAGCCCAAGTTGGTATTTGTCAGCTTGCCCAACTTCGAAATGAATTTTGACTCTGGCATGAATGTCTTGCTCAGCTTTTTTATAACTGCCTGCCTGGATGCACCATTGTTATCCTTGCCAGTTGCCCTTGCCTCAGCCATCTGCAAAACAATAGACATTCATCAGCAAATTAATTTATAAAATAAATAAAACATTTTGCAGGGGTTGCCAGTCGACTTCAAGAACTTGAGAAGCTGCAATGACATTTCTTATTCGCAAACCTCAGCTTCTTCTTCAACGAATTTTGAACTTCAATACTTAGAAAAGATTTCTAAGTAAGCTTTAACTTCAGCAACTTAGCAACTTCAAGCCTTAGTAAAATCGCCCACCTCACACTAGCAATCAGCAACTTCGCACTTTTAAACTCTTTGCAATATCCTCTTCAAATCGAAATTCCTCCACTAGCACTGGCAACTTCAAACCTCAGCAACAAATCAAGCTTCAGCCACAACCCAAGCAAGTGCGCACCTTCACCTTCTTCAACTTCAGATTTTCAAAGCTCAGCAACTAGAATTTAATTCGTACCAGCATACCTCCAGCAATTAGCAAGTACGCCTCTCCAACTTCAGCAATAGAACAAGTTCGAACTTCAGCAAATTCCTCCTTGAAATTCGAATTTCTTTAGCTATCATTCACTCAAGTCGTCCTCAGCTTCTTGTACTTGCAGACTTTCAGCAACACTTCAGCCTTAGCAAAAAAACTCGAACTCCTCAAGCCTCAGCAATACTCAGCAACACCTCACTTAGAGCAAATCGAATTCTTCAGCTGTGAAAAACAAGTGAGAAACTTCTCAATTTTATAGCCAAAAATTGAATTCTAGAAGGAGCCAATTATAGCCAGTACATTAAATCTCCACTACTCCACTTCAAGAATTCGAATTTTCCCTCTCTGGTATTTCTGACACTTGTCTCTCGACGTCAGGAATCTTGTTTTTCTAGAAGCTCAACTTTGACTGGCATCTTTTAATTTACTTTCGAAAAATTCTAATTTAAATTCATCTTAAAATCAATTTAATTCCCCAGCCGAAGCTCTATCTTGCAAATTTTAAATTTGAATCATCTCTGACGCTCTGGAAAATTCATTCATGAAAAATTCGATCGAAATCATCTAGGCAATTCACTTCAAATTTGTTGTCTAGAGAAATTTATCTTGAAAACACATTTTATTCACTTTGCCTTAGAGAATTTTAAATTTTCCCTAGGAAAATTTCACAATTTGAGCACTGATTAAATTCTTCACCCAAAAAAGTGTTGGCGAAGTACCGAAGACATAGAAATCCATCTATCATCACAAATGTCCAGTACCCAGAAGAGAATTTTCTCCAGAACGCTTCGAATCCATGGGTACCCAACGAACGAGTTCATTTAAATTTTTAAATTTTGAACCTTAGAAAATATTACTCCATCAATTTAAATCCGTTCTTCATCTCCGTGAACATCCTGTTGCTCTGACTTGAGAAATTTGAATTCATCCCGTATTGCCATTATCTTCTGACTTCATCTTTGAAAAAATTTGTTCGTGCTTCAAGAAGAAAAATTCACCACCTTGAGCTCTAGGCGTATTTTCTAAGGAAGAAAATACTTTGCCTTAGAAAAATTTCAAATCATTTGAAAATTTTTCCTTAGACAAGTTTTGCCTTAGAAGTCTTTAGCTTTGATCACTTGCTTGTGAGAGAAAATTTATTATACTTAGAAGATCCTCCTCAGAGAATTTTCTTTCAAAACACATCACGCCCAACATGCTTTATTTTATTCATCACTTTGCATTTTATTTCACACTTGGAAAATATTTTCACTTGAAGCTCCAACACCTTAGAAAAAAATTTCATCACATCATCTTATATTTCATTTTACACTCTAGGCGCATAGCATACTTGAAGAAAATTTAAAACCACGCCTAGCAACTTTGTTTCACCTCACACCTCTAGCATATTTAAATTTCTCCTCTTTGTGTCTTGGGCGCACATTACCCTTGCTAGAAGACTTCACTTCCAACGCCTAGGCAACATATTCACCACCTTGCAATATTTTCTAACGCCTTGGCACTTACCACCTTGGGCGCATTTGACACTTGAGGAAGGATAACAACCACGACTAGCATTCACCTTGCTTTGACTACGCCTTGGAGTATTTTACTCACCTTTTACCTCATTCACCACCCTACATTCACTTTTACAACTTCAACTTGGGCGCATTTGAGCTAGGCAGGAGGATGAAACATCTTTGACTTTCTTTGACTTTATGCTGAATGGGCGCATTTTGGCCTAGGAGGTGGACGAGTTTTATACTTAGAATTTCCTCCATGCTTCTTTATCAACTTGGGCGCATTTCACCCAATGAGCAGGACGAAACACTTAGCCATTTTTTTTTGTCCTTGCCAGTTTATCCATGCCTTGCTATTTATAGTAAGCCCTCTGATTTTTGCATCTCTGAAGCTCAGAATGATTTGAAATTTCAAACGCTGCATCCTCACGACCCTGTTACCCTGTTGACACTACTATTTTTAGTCGGCCTGCTATTTTTAGCCCATTTCTGAAGGTGATTTGCTATAAATAGTAACTGCTTGCTTCTGATAGCTCCACTGCTTCGATTGACTTGAAATTTGAATGATGCACTCCTCACCACGTGACCTGCCTGCTGGCATCGGCGCATGCAACCGATTTGCTATTTTTAGCCTGTTTCCAAAATGACTTGCTATAAATAGTAAGTGCTCCGTTTGACTTCAAATTTCACCGTGGAAAGCTGAAGGATCTTGATCGTGGTGGTTTACGGTTTTCGAAAATTCTGACTTTTTACCCCTCTTTTTAGGCCCCAAAGCTGGAAACCCTAATTTGCTGCATGCATATCAAATGATCTCTGTTTGTCTTCGTTTACTGCGCATTACGATCATTTCGTGATTAAACTCTGGGAGGACTGCCGGGATGCACTAAAATAGTAAGTTCCTTTGAGTGATTATCTCCATTTGCATGTCATACCACTGCGTCTCGAAAAACCCACAAGGAATCATCCGACATGCAAAAGAAACCCGACATGCAAACCCTAAAAATAGCCTCTGAAGGCTGAACTCTAAAAGTCATTATCTCACTTTGCATGTTATACCATTGCGAAGGTCGCGAAAAACCCAGAAGGAATATGCAGACATGCGTTGAAAAACTCTGCATCTAAGCCCTAAAATCTGCTCCGGAAGCTGAACTGCTAAAAATAGAAAGTTGCCTGTTTTCGCTCAAATTTTGCGCATGAGCGGCCTGATGTGCTCCGAATGTGGTGTGACTGTCGGAATCTCAAAAATGTTGACGGATTGCCTGTGATTGCACACTTACTAAAAATAGTAAGTACCTCAGAATCTGATGAAAATTTGCTGAGAGCCTGCTGGAAGCACACTGACAACAATGTTAAGCTCTGTTTTCAATTTATTCACGTTGCTCGACCTCGGACTGACCGGAAAGATGAAACCCTAATTTTCAGACTTGGTCAATTTTACGCTTAAGCTCAGTGACGGGCACAATCCTCGAAAGGCAGACATCAAAAAAGAGACAAAGAAAGAGAAAGAGAGAGAGACCCAAGCCAAAAGACCAGAATGGAGCAAAAATTAGGGGGTCCCCATTTTGAATGGGGCGATGTGTGAAAAGGTCACAACAAAACCCTAAATCCTACTTTTGATGATCTTAAATGTTGGGCGCCCCTAGCTGACTGGAGCACCCAACTCGTCCAAAGTTTTTATTTTGAGTTTTCTTCAACTTTCTTCACCTCACGTTCACCACCTGCTTTCACTGTTGACCATGCATTGAATGTTGAAAATTGAAAATATTCTAAGGCAAAGAATCCTAGGCACCCTACTTTTAAGATTTTTCAAATTCCTCTCCTTTGTTCTTCGTTCCTCGAGCATCTTTCGCCATTTCTTGATCTGTGCAATGTTTGAGACCTTGAATCTAACCCCTGGCAGTTGACCATCCTCCATCGATGACCTTCAAGCTCCTCATTTTGCTTTTGGAAAAGCAGAACAAACCTGCTAGAGAAAAACTGATCTTTTGACAATTCTGACTAGACCAGCCTGATGAGGAAGTATTTTCAACCAATCAAAATCAGTTTGACCCTAAGTAGGAATTCTATTTTTAGAAATTTTCCATTTTTAGAAAATTTTGCCAGCATCCATTTGAGAAGAAACCCAAAAAACCCCGTCAAAGTCTATGTTCAAAAACTTTCTAAAAATAGAAACTTTCCTAAACAATAGGGCCAAAAAACTGAGATCTGAGTTTTGTAGATAAGGTCACTCTAAAGAGGCCCAGATCCTCATATTTTGAAATTTTTGAGTTTTTAACCAACATGCGTGACATGCAAATTTCCATTTTCTGACCTTTTTGAGAATTTTTACAATACTTTTACCACTTTTACAAAAATGCCTTAATGGAGCAAAAATTTTAATTTTGGGTACAACACATACAACTATCTGAATTACAAGATGGGCCCCATGTTTATGAGATCAAGAAGGTAAATTAGATAATCAGGGTAGTTGTTCCAAGATTCTTCAATATCAAGTCTTTAAAAATGTGAACAAGGCTAAATGAAAGACGATTAATATGAAACTTTCATAAAAGACCAACCAATTTGACCATAAAAGCAATAAATGGGAAAAAATCACGATTAGTCGTGATTAATCATAATTAGTCACGATTAATCACAAATTAGGGAAGTAGCCAATTTTTTCTTGGATCAAATCATGATTCTCTAAAAAAATCATTGAGTATGATTTTCCATGGGCTTTTGGTGTTTAGATGCATTTAAATCGTGAAAAGATTGTGGAAAAATCACCAAAAACTCCCACTGTCCTATATGATTTAACTATGCGATTTTTTCCCTTTTTGGAACCTATGACTAGGTTATAGTTTATACACTGTTTTCACGTGGCATATTTAGCACAGCTAAACGTGCAAGGGATTTTCTCTCTATATTCGACAATCTATTCAAGTTCAACTAATGACAATTTTTTACAATTAATTCAATCATCGAATGCTTCAACTTATAGGACACATGATTACTAATTCTGGTCACAGATTTATAGCTTGTGGCCCTACTCAATCTTCCCAAGATCTTAGCTTTTGGCATTGAATATTGGATCTTCTTTTCATCTATTGTCCTCGTTTCGATAATGTGTACTCGCAATAGAGAAATTGGTGGCAGGAGAGTCTAAGCAATGCAAAACAACTTTTACAACTTGATGGGGCATCCATGTGTATGTTACGATGCCATTTGGTCTAACAAATGTTGGAGTTACATTCTAGAGAGCTATGGATGTAGTATTTTTTGATCTCATTGACATCATCATGTTTGTATATCAAGATGATCTTACAACATTTTTTAAGAAAGTAGAGGATCATTGTATACACCTAGAGAAGATATTTAGCAGAGCTCTGGAATATGGCATCTCTTTAAATCCCAAGAAGTGCATGTTTGGGATAATTGAAGGCAAACTCCTTGGCCATATAGTTTCTAAAGATGGTATCAGAATTGACCCTAAGATAATTATTGCTATTGAAAAAATCCCTTAGCTATAGGCAATTAAAGGTATGCAAGCATTCTTTGGCCAGATTAACTTTGTTAGAAGGTTCACCCCAAATTTTGCTGAGAAAACCAAAAAAAATTCAAAAATGTTGAAAAAAGGGGAAAACATTTCTTGGGGTAAGGAAGCCACAGAGGCTTTCCAAGAGGAAAAAACAACAATCAAGCAAGCACCTATGCTAAAATCACCAAATTTTTCAAAGCCTTTTCAATTATTTTCCTTTGCTTCCTTTCACACAGTTGTTGCTTTCTTGTTGCAAAATAATGAGGGGTATGAACCATAGTTTGCAAACTTGGACTTGCCGCGGACTTGGCAGCCCAAAAATATGACTCGGAATCGGGACTCGGCATAGACTCAGGAAAAGACTCGGCTAGGACTCGACAAAAAAAAAAACCGTAGTTTTACAAAAAAACAAGAACAAATTAATGCATTTAGAGAACATAAGAGCCTAATTTGATTATCAAACACTCATAATTCAAAGATTACACATGTCATATGATCATCAAACACTCAATAATTGAAATTTCATCATTCATAGTCATCAAATACTCATAGTTTCAATGTATAACAGCATCATAAGTTTATAAATGTTTACATATAATCATGTCAAAAAGAGGAAAACATTAACAACCACATGTAATCTACATCTTCCTCTTTCCCCTCCCAATGGTACTCAATTTTGGAGGCCTAGAACTAGAAGGTGCCCGTGCTATAGTATCCGAACGAGGACTAGGAGATCGAGCAGGGGAAACATGATATTCAAATGTGTCTTCGTCATCCTCCATGGCATCCAATCTTGCTGCTTCTTCTTCTGCTGCTGCTCTCTCTAATTCAGCAAGATCCTCATCAGTAAGGAAGACATCAGCCTCATCATTTTGTTCATCAATAGTCCATTCACCATATGGATCAATGTCATCCAAGTCGATGGACTCGTGTGAAACACCCTCCACCTTTCTAGTTCGAAGGCGAAGGTTGTACCGAACAAAAACTAAATCATTTAGGCGCCGCTTGAGTCATCCTGTTCCTCTTCTTTGTGTGAATGTTCTCAAATAAACTCCAATTGCGTTCACACCCAGAAGCACTGCATGGCTGTGACAAGACACGTATGGCTAGCTTTTGAAGATTTGGTGTGCTAGCACCATAGTTCTCCCACCATAGATCTACAAAAACATGTTTAAAAAATATAAGTATTAAGAAATAAGAATAAAGTAAACAATCTATATGTAAGAATCAAGTTTCTAATTTCATTTTTTACCTGGTTGTTGTTTTCCTCTCCTTTCAATTGCTTGCTGGGAGGAAAAGAGTCTCCCCTCTGCACCCTTGTAGACCTTGAATAGATAAAAGAAAAAGTAAATCAAATATAGAAAATTCATAGATAGTCAAGGCTCAACATTGCAAATTCATAAATAAGATGTAACAAATCTCACCTCCAACTCATCAAGCACTTTATCTCTCAGCTCACGATCAGGCACCATCCTATCAATGCATATGACAAGACCTTCCATGACCTCCTCATCCGCCTTAAATGTGTCCAAGAAGTAGAACTTTGGATTCAAGAAGTAGGCAAAGGCATGAATCGGCTGGTGGAGTTGGTGTGTCCATCTCCGATCAATGATGCGCCATATGATTTCATATTTCCTTTTGTTGCCGCCATAGTAATATGATATGGCCTCTTTGGCCCTATCCATGGCCTCATAGATGAAACCCATTGGCATGCCATCTCCATCCACCATACGAAGAACCCTCACCAAAGGTTCTGTCACCTAAAAAAATGAAAACAAATGTTAAATTCTAACAAAATTAACCCCTCAAAAAATAAAAACAGCAAATAGATTATCATGTATAATTTTTTTTTGTGTGATTGCTACTTACCCCCATCAACTCCTCTCCATTTTTGATGAATGTCTCATCAAAAACTATGGCAACAATCCTCTCCCCTTCAGGTCTATTGGAAAATGAGGACTCCTTCCAAGCATCGGACACGAACATTTGCTTGAGATGACCAATGGCACCAAGAATGCTTTGCAATGTGAGGAAGTGGCTAGCAAATCGTGTCACTCCAAGTCGCACAAGGTCTTTGCCATTTGTGAATTTCCTCATCAAAGAAAGCACCCAAGTATGGTTGTAGATAAATTTTGTACACTTTTTGCATTTTCAACCACTCTTTTGACCCATGAAATCTTCCCAATGTCCTCTAGCAATAGGTCTAAGCAATGTGCAGCACACGGAGACCATGTATTTGTGGGATACCTCTCCATAAGTAGTCTACCTGCAGCTACATATGCAGCTGCGTTGTCCATAATGATTTGGACAACATTATCAACTCCAACCTCCTGGACCACCCCATCTAATAGATTGCATAAAGTCTCAGCATTTTTAACTTCATGGGAGGCATCTATTGATTTTAGAAACACCAATCCACCATTAGAGGCCACTAAAAAGTTAAGAGAGTTCTATTTCGTCCATCTGTCCACCCATCAGATAAAATGCTGCAACCTTTTCTTCGCCAAAATTTCTTTTGCTCATCAACCACAAGCCGTGTATTCTTTACGGCTTCCTCTAGCAATGGCCCACTCAAATCTCTAGATGATGGGGTCTTAATTTCTTAAACCCCTTTCTTGCAACTGTAAGGGCGTTCACCAAACCTTCCCAATATCGGTTGTTTGCAACATTGAAAGGTAGATTATTGTAGTACCAAAAGTTTGCAGCAGCCATCCTAGCTTCATGATGCTTTTCCTTATTCCAACCGGTACCTTCAAGTGAAGGTTGTGCTCCTGGAACATTACGTGGAATAAAATAATTTGGTCCTAATGAAGGACCCTGACTAGCACTAGCAGTAGAAAAGGAACCATCAGGACTCTCACCAAAAGATGAATGTGGAGCACGGAAGCTTGGACTTGCAGCAGTAGCACCATGGGGCATAGATGGTGTAGAATGGGATTGGGATCCACTCATCGTTGCTGCTAGGGCATCCTTTGTTTTTTGTCTTTCATCTTTTTTTAGCTCATATTCAACAAGAAGGGCCTTCATCTCTCTAATAATCTCAGGAATAGTAGTCTTGCATCCCTCCACATTTTGCCTAGGTATTCTAGCAAGGTGGTATTTTAATCTGTTTATTCCTCCTGTCATCCATTTTTGGCATTCATTACATGTCACTTCACCTTTTTTATTTCCTGGAATTCCATACTTCCATGCAGGGTCTTTTTTCATTCCCTTTGGATTTGAAGACGACATTGTTGTTTCAAGTTCAACATGGAAAACAAAAAATCAGCTAGGGTTTGCTAAAAAATCAGCAAATAAATGTGATTCAAAGTTTCAAACATTTGCAAAAGAAAAAGAATGCAAAACCAAGCTAGAAATAGTAAGAATTAGGCTATTAAGGAAAATAGAAAAAAAATTGGCAGCATTTCCCCTTATTTTTCTTGATTTTTTTGATTTTGAATGCAAGAAAACAAAAAAAAATAATTGTTAGATCACTTACCTGGCTCTATTTTGATCTTTTTAGTTCGTTCTCGTTACTTCAATCAACCCCAAATCAATTTGCAGACCTGTTTTTCACAATTGAGAGTGTTAAAATGAAAAAAAAATTAAAAAGAAACATGGGTTTTTAACCCATTTTAAGACTCAGCCGTGCAGGAGAGTCCTGGGTCGGGACTCCCGAGTCCTGAGCTTGGACTCGGGAGTCCCGACCCAAGACTCGACTCTCGAGTCTGTGGCGAGTTGACTCGGCTGGGCCACAGACTCCCGAGTCCGCAGAGTCTGCAAACTATGGTATGAACAACCTATTTCATTCTTCAGTAGGTCCCTCCAAGCAGCAGAATTAAAATTGATGACATGGAAAAGCAAGCATATGCATTAGTAAAAGCATGAAAAATTCCAGGCCTTACTTGGTAGGAGCCACAGTTATTGCATTTATTCTCCATGCTGCTATCAAGGACATTTTTACACAAGAAGGTGGTGCAGATGGATCAATAAGATCTAGGAATTCAACATTGAAATTCAGATCATAAAATTGGTGAAAGGGAAAGGGTTGGATAAGCTCATGGTTGAGTCCAACTTAGAAGCTGCCCAGGTAAATAACTTTGAAGAGAAGGTGCCTCTAAAGGAATGCGTCTCCAGTCTTCCCTATGGTACAAAAATGTCATTGAGTACCTGCAACATATGACATGCCTTGAAAATATAAATTATAATGGGAAAAGAACCCAGAAGTTGCAAGCAATCGAGTACGTTGTCTTAGAAGGTGATCTATGTTGGAGAAACATGGATCGTGTCTTGTTAAAATGTTTAGATGAAATTCAAGCTACTAAAGTGTTGTTTGAAACACAGTGGAAGTTGTGGAGGACATTTTATGGCTAGGACCACAGCCAAAAAATACTTAGAGCGGGCTACTAGTGGTCTACCTTGTTTGCTAACATTCAAAAATTAGTTAGGCAATGTGATGCATGTCGAAGATTTTTTTGGTAAGTTAAAGTATTCTGGAACATTGCCTTTGAGACTTGTGAATGTAGAAGCTCCATTCCAACAATGGAGTATTGATTTTATTGGTGAGATTGCAGAGAAATCTAGTGAAGGATATAAATGGATTTTAGTTGCTACAGACTACTTCTCTAAATGGATTAAAGAAATCCCCACTAAGAAGGCTACTAGTAAAGTTGTTAAGGACTTTTTGATGGAACACATAGTTACAAGATTTGGTGTTCCAAATAAGTTAATCACAAATAATGCTATGTGTTTTAAATCAGAAGAATTCACTGGTTTTTGTTCTAAGTATGGAACTAACTTATCCTATTCTTCTCCTTATCACCCACAAGGAAATGGACAAGATGAGTCCAGTAACAAAATTTTGTTGAAGATAATCAAAAGGATGATTGGAAAGAATAAGAAGTATTGGGATTCAAAGCTGAAGTTAGCTTTGTGGGTTGACAAAGTGACTATCAAAAAGTCCACTGAGAAGTCACCTTATGAACTAGTGTATGGCACGGATGCAAATATGCCAATGAACAATCTTCTCTTGGTTTATAAGTTTATCCAAGAAAATGATAAGGATGTTTCAAATGCCATGATGTGTAGAATTAACCAACTGATAGAACTAAGTGAGTCCAAGAGAAAAGCCCAATCCATCAATCTAAGAAAACAACAATAGGTCAAGTATCTATTTGGTATAACAGCTTCTAGTAGGAGTTTTCAAGTTGGTGATCTTATATTAATGTGGAATGCAAGATTTCAAGATAAGGGCAAGCATGGAAAATTTGATCCATTATGGATGGGCCCATACATCATCAATAACACTTATAAAGAAAAAAAAAAATTTGGAAAGTATAAATGGAGAGTTGTAGGAATTGCTAGTGCATGGACAATTCTTAAAACCCTATTTCTCATGAGCAGTAAGTTTTATTTCCATGCATAGTTTGTATATTTGTACAATCCTTTTGGTTTGGTGTGCTTTGCTTTTTCTTTTGCTTTGGTTGTTTTGTTTGTTCCACATCTGGTCTGCATCCTGGAGTCTTCTGCAATCTCATCATGCTACGCTGAAGCATGTGTCCCTCAACAAGAGCCACTATTGACACTATTTTCAAATTCTAGAGGTTTTAGGGTTTAATTTATGTGTGGTTCATGTATTTTGGTTAAAACCTTAAACCCTTTCTCGTGGCCTATTACTTTATGTTCTATTTGATTGATCACTTGTTCAGCCCGTTGGGAACTCTTTAAGTCGTTCCTACATGTTCTTCTAATCATTTGTTGATCAGCCCCTAATTCCTAGTTATTGGCTTTACCCTTTTCGTCAAAAGCACTATTTAATCACTTAAGTCACTTTATTATGCCCAATGAAATGGTCCCCACTCAATCTTTACTGGCATATATGCGTCATAATGTTATTGACACACATTATTTCACAGTGCATTTTCTCAAAATCCGAACAACTTGAAGTTGGACTCATGTGCAATGCAGCCAAATGTTTTCCACTATATATTATTATCGTGTCTTATGTGCACCAATGCTTTTCCAATGTAATAATGTGTCATCTTTCAATTGGTAGTGCAAGTGTTTCTTTCAGCACAATTTGGTGAAAGTTGATTTCTTGTAAAATTGTGCTATCATGCTCACTTGCCGCATGTCTTCTCTAAGCATTGCTTTTCTTGTTTGTATAATAGTCAAATCAAATAGAGATAGCATGATATCATTAGAGAGCATTTCCTGCATGTTCTTCTAATCATTTGTTGATCAGCCCCTAATTCCTAGTTATTGGCTTTACCCTTTTCGTCAAATGCACTATTTAATCCATAGTAACGAGACGCGGACGCGGCTCAGACTCGGCGAGGGCGACTCGGCGCGGGACTCGGCGAATCCGGACGCGGACGCGGCGCAGACGCGGAAAAATGAATAAAAGTTGAAAAACCCTAGAAATTTAGAGATTTTTAAGGATTTAAAACTTGTTTCAAGCACCCTTTATTGAATACAACACAAATAAAAGCAAATTTGATCACATGCATAAGTATACAACGATTACATAAGTATAAGGTACACATTGTAGTTGCGTTGCTGAAGGAAATAACATACTTAGATATATAAAATTAGTCAAATGTATACAAAACTCATGGAATATGAAATCCATGACATCAAATGTTCCATACAAATATGAAATATGAAATATGACATCAAATCAAAATGTTCTATGACTCTATGCCCTATGGCATAGTGGAGCCAGCATCCTTCCTACGAAGGCGTCTAAAGGGCCTGGATGATGTTGCAGCTGCAGCCATAGTCTCTGCCTGTGTCTGACTCTCCATGCCACGCTCACCAACAGCATCTATGCCTCCTCGTGCTCTAGCCTCCTCCTCAGCCATGGCTACAACCTCGGCCTCTCTCTCTGCCTGGTCCACCCAATCAAGGTCCTCGTCACTAAAGACTGCATCTGTAGCCTCAGTGGTCCACTCAGACTGTGGATCAACCTCGTCTAGATTGATCGGGGTTTTGTCATGGTCAAAAAGCTTCCTGTATCTGAGCCGAAGATTGTAATGAACATATACCAAGTCGTTCATCCTCTCCACTGTCAATCTATTGCGCTTCTTGGAGTGTATGTGCTCAAACATACTCCAATTGCGCTCACAACCAGATGAACTGCATGGCTGGCTCAATATACGAATGGCAATATTTTGCAGGTTCGGTGTATCAGAACCAAACATATTCCACCAGCTATCTGAGATGAGAAAAAGAAACAAAATCAATCTCATTTCAAGTTTCAAGTTCAAGTTCAACATTTAATAATAAATTATAATATAAAGAGATGAAAATTATGCCCTTAAATATATTTTTACCTGGTAGTAATGTTGTCCTATTATCTTTGCACATTTGACGTGCAAAGAAGTCTCCTGTGCCTTAGTGAAGGCATCTATCTCCTGCACCACCTGTGTAGTAACAGCAGGCAACATCCGCTCCAATGTCGTGTAGAGCCCACTAAGAATTTCTCTATCGCGGAGATCGTGATTGGAATTGGAAGGCGGATTCAGAAACATGCGGCTGCATGGATGGGCCTATGAAGTTGGTTTTGCCATCTCCTATCAATGATATCCCAAATGGGACGATACTTCTCCTCAACTCCACCATAGACTGATCTAATGGCCTCTTTGGCCCTATCCATGCCCTCATATATGTAGCCCATTGCGGGCTTCTCCCCATCTGCAACTCGTAGGAGAACTAGCAAGGGCTCAATAAACTGCAAAGTGCAAACATGTTTCACAAATAAGTGTGAATGAAAATAAACAAATAAAAATAAGATATGATTAAAAATTAGAACATAATAAAGAATTAAATTTTACCTTCACAATCTCGTCCATTGGTGTCCAAAACCCTTGCTCATCAAAAATGCAATCAACCGCAGCAATCCCTGCAGTGCTTGTAGAAAAGGATGAGGAAGACCACTCCTCACTAGTAAACATGCACCTCAAAGCTGCCCTTGACCGAATCAAGGATTGCATCGTAATAAAATTTGTTGCAAACTTGGTGATGCCAGGACGAGACAACTCCCTCAACCCCGTGTATTGCCTCATAAGGTTAAGCACCCATGTGTGGTTGTATACAAATTTGCAAACGTTTTTTGCTGCTTCCACACATGTTTTGATCCATGGGAGCTTCCCAAGATCCTCCAACATGAGGTCAATGCAATGGGCGGCACATGGAGTCCAAAATATAGTAGGGTGCCTCTCCATCAATAACCTACCAGCAGCAACATAATTTGCTGCATTGTCTGTCACCACTTGCACTACATTTTCTTCCCCCACATCAGCTATCACCTCCTCTATAGCCTCACACAGATATGTGGCATTTTTGATTTGGGCAGAAGCATCAATGGACTTAATGAAGACGGTGTCACCTGAAAAAATAAGCAAAACCAATTATTCAATAAATTAAAAAACATAAATCAGCCATATTAAATTATGTGATTCACTAAATAAAATTCAAATTCCAATGCATTGAAGGAAGTACAATTACCTCCAGAGGAAACTAGGAAATTAAGCAACGTCCTATTTCTCCTATCAGTCCAACCATCAGTCATGATGGTGCAACCAATCATGCTCCACTGCTTGCGTTGCTCCTCTAATTGTGCTTTCACATCTGCCACCTTTTGAGTCAAAAGTGGGCCCTTTAATTCATCTTCGCTAGGGGCTTTGAACCCCGCCCCACATATGGTTATCGCATCAACCATGTTTTGCCAGAAAGGTGACCTATAACATGTCATAAATAAATTGATAAGTTACATAAGTATTGTAAAATTTGAATTCGATAATGAGATAATGAGATACATCTAGATTCTAAAATTTAAATATAAATTTTAAAACAATTAAATGAAAAAGAATTACCTGGCTACATGGAAGGGAATGGTGCAGTAGTACCAAAAGTCTGCAATTGCCTTTTTGGCTGCATCATGTGCGTCCTTGTTCCAACCCATGCTCTCAAGCGACGGTTGGGAACCAGGGGTAGTGCGTGGTACAAAATATGAGTCCACCCTAGATTTACGAACTCTAGGGCCAATGCTAACACTGCCACTACCACTAGCAGTAGCAGCGCCACCAGCACTAGGAGTACGCATAGGCATTGCTGATGCAGAAACAGAAGCACTACCACAAGCACTAGCACTAGGACGGTATGGAGGCATGGAAGAAGCATCTCCAACAGCACCAAGTCCCTGTCCAACTCCAACACTCAGCAACTCCTGTTTCTGTTTCTTTTTCATTTCTTTTTGCCTTTCAAAAGTTTCTAATTGCACCTGCACTTCACGAACAACCTCAATAGGTGCTACAGGGCAACCCACTGC
Source organism: Sequoia sempervirens (assembly GCA_007258455.2). NCBI lineage: Eukaryota > Viridiplantae > Streptophyta > Pinopsida > Cupressales > Cupressaceae > Sequoia > Sequoia sempervirens. Next base: position 14,091,200 of record VDFB02000016.1, on the reverse strand, counting down.
ATCATGGGCGGGTATGCGTGCAAGATGATATTTTAATCGATTTATGCCTCCATGATATATTGTTTTGCAGTAGAAACATTTGGCGTCTCCTTTTTTCATTCCGGGAAAGATTTCAGCATGTTTCCAAGCAGGGTCTTTTCTGACTGGGGTATGAGACATTGTGAAAATAATAATATGGTATGATTTGCAAATGAATGTGGCTGCACAAAATAGGGTTTCTAAAATTATTTAAGTTGCAAGTAGGGTTTGTAAAAAAAATATGCAAACTCAAAAGAATAGTGATTTTACAAATTACAATGAAATATTTGTTAAAAAAACACAAAAAAATCAATTAAAATCGAACTTACCTCTTAGATTTAGCTTGGAATGCAATAGAAACTCCTCCAAATCACTGGTAATGAGCTTTCAATCCACCTCCTTGCTGGTATGAAGCTCCCTAAATGATATATGCCCTTGGATTTGTCTTCAACAAGTTGCTGGTTGCTCTCTCTTCTCCTCCTATTTTTTTTCACAACTCTCTCTTCTCCTCCTATTTTGCCAAATGAATGAAATGAGTGCCCTTTTAGGGCGAAATAGAAGATATAAGTCAAAAAACAGAATAAAAAAATGTTATCTTTTAATGTGTTTTTGGCCTTTTTGGCCCGGCCGCTCTGCCCGGGACTCGCCTCCACCGTCTGTCCGTCTCAGGGGTCCAGACGACCGCCAGCACAGCATAAGGCAAAGGAGCTTAGGGGCAGCGGCGGACCCTCGAGAGGACTGTGGCGTCCTGAGCTATGATTTAATCACTTAAGTCACTTTATTATGCCCAATGAAATGGTCCCCACTCAATCTTTACTGGCATATATGCGTCATAATGTTATTGACACACATTATTTCACAGTGCATTTTCTCAAAATCTGAACTTGAAGTTGGACTCATGTGCAATGCAGCCAAATGTTTTCCACTATATATTATTATCGTGTCTTATGTGCACCAATGCTTTTCCAATGTAATAATGTGTCATCTTTCAATTGGTAGTGCAAGTGTTTCTTTCAGCACAATTTGGTGAAAGTTGATTTCTTGTAAAATTGTGCTATCATGCTCACTTGCCGCATGTCTTCTCTAAGCATTGCTTTTCTTGTTTGCATAATAGTCAAATCAAATAGAGATAGCATGATATCATTAGAGAGCATTTCCGAAACATGGCATAGTTTCATTAAAGTTGAAAGACTTAAAGTTGCGCCCATGCGCTATAAGGACATGTGGTACACAGTTAGTGTGGGCTCGGTTATGAAAACCAAATGGAGGCAAATAAAGACAAAAGGTGATTGCACAATGCATGGCTGATTCTCATCACAATGCATATTTCTTATGATGCGTAGGTTTTAAAAGCAAATGCAATCCAAATTTGCGCTTGTGCACCATGAAGACATGTCTCACCACCATGTAAAAGTAAAGGCAACTACACAATTCCATTTGAAGAGCCCAATAGTGAAGGTGGGGCCGACCCCATGACATGGAGGCTACTTTACAAGTGGCAAATTCTTATTGCAACGCCCATGGCCTTTGTAGCGCAACTTGGTAAAGGAAATTGTGCTAAGGAAGCGATGTGCGCCCACCGTTGATTATGACAACTCCCATCAAGATCAATGATTGACATTCAAACATGAAAACGGCTATGGCAATTTCACAATTTTCGTGCATTCAAGCGATAATTGTAGAAGTGGCAGTTTTCTACTATATGGTTGATATGCATGAATTGATTTCATTCGATTACTCATTCATACGAGATAAAAATTGTTTGCGAGAAGTTAAGTTGTTCGAGCTGCTCCAAAGGCTATGTCTACAAAAAACTAGGGTTTCTGCAAATTGAAAATGAGTAGGTCAAAATTCTCATTGCTAGAACTTTGCAAATAAGGTTTTCTACATTGTGAAGGTACATTTAGGGTTTGTAAAGAACTCGAGATATTTTTGTTGGAAAATTAAACCCTAATTGTGATTTAATCATAAACCTTAATTCTATCATAAAACCCTAAAATGAGTTGAACATCCCAAACCAATAAAATGAAAAGGGGATTGGAAATGGATATAACTAGTTAGCTCCCAAGTTCATCAAAAAGGTCAAAGCATGCACAAGGGTCTAGAATTCTTTCGAAGAAATTGATTGATAGAGTTGAGGTTGTTAAAGATGTAGCTATTCCAATCCAAGGCTAGGAATTGTTTATGTATGGTTCAAGAGGTGCAATACTGCAAGGCCCATCTCAAATATTTGGAATTAGGTTGTTGGTAGGCTAGTAGTGCCCAATTTATTCGTTAATGTAGACTTGGTAAGGGCCATTGCCAATAATTATGATGTTGATTCCAAGGCAATTTTGCTCAAAGGTGAGTAACAAAGGTGGTATACTCACTACATTGGATAGGAATTTCATCTATACAGTGTTCAACTTGAATTGAATGGCAAATATTCCAATAGGTTTTAACTCACTATGCAAAGAATATTTTAGGGATAGGCACAATTACAACGTAATGTGGTTACTGTTCGCAAATGGTCAGTGCTCCCATCAAGATTCGTGACATGGACTAACTGCCTCCTGTGGATCCCTTAACTCTAGCAGTTGTATCGTGAAATATCACCCTTACAATTTTTTTCAATTTTAGCCACAATACTTCACCCGTTAGCGTTAGTGTAATGTTCCCGTTTTTAGCTCTACACTTTTCAGTGACTGATGGCCTTTTCCCGGTGCGTTTTCGTCTAGTTAGAGGCAGAATTAGGGTCCCCGACTGTTTGGTGGGTTCTTTTGAAGATTCAGGATTTTGCTTGTTGGAGTTTGGGTGTTTGGATTCTGGATTCCTTCTGGGTTTTCAGAAAGCTTCGCAGAGGTATGACTTGCAACTGCGTCGGGCAACCTTTTTGGACTTACTATTTTTAGTAAGTTATGACGGCTACATCCTGGAGTTTGGGATTTTGGATTTCGGATTCTTTCTGGGTTTTCAGAAAGCTTTGCAATGGTGGCGCATGCGCTTCAATTCGGGTAACTTTCAGAATTTACTATTTTTAGTAAATTCTATTTTTGGCAGTGGACAAGCTGGTTTTAGTTCAGTTGATTCTCTCCTTCTGACAGTTCAGTTGGTATTGATGTCTGGCATTTTGGTGCATTTCTGGAGAGAAGTATTTTAATTAAAAATTGTTATAATTTAATATTGGGACCCCTTGGCCTAATGAGACAACTTTATGTTGTTTTTAAAAAGGGTACTTTTGAGGGTGTTTATTTCATTAAGAAATATTTGATGTTCTTCAAAAAGAAAAGTACGCGACCCTTGGAGAGCTTGATATTTTATTTAAAAATGTTTTATATCTCACTTAAAATGGGGCGCCACTTTATGCTTGGTCAATGGTCAAAACCTAAAAGCATCTTGAAGTTAGGGCGCACCTTCTGGAAGCTTCTGGAGGGTCTTCTCAAAGTTATAAAAGGGAGCTTTGGGACTTCATTTCTCATCTTATGTCTTCAATATTGTTATGCTGCTAAAATGGTAACAGGATTGCTTCGAGGAATGAATGCCTCCTAGCTTGGCTCTTCTTCTTGCTTGAAAGATAGCAACTAGTTGAGAGATAGTTTGTAATAGATTTGTCTTGCATTTTAGTTGAGTATCTTGCATTTTTGGAGTTCTAGTTTTATCATTTCAATCTCATTTTGAAGTTGTTGAATATCATAGCTGATTGTAAGAATTGCTCATATCTCATGAAATAAAAATATTATTGTTCTGGGCATTGCATAAATCCTTTTCTCTATGTGGGGTGACCATTCTTGCAAAGTTGCAAGTTTTTTAATGAAGATTTGGATTTTTAAAAGCAAAATCGCCTCTCTCTATTGGCTGTACCATTCTAGTCTGCCTGGCAAATGTTTAAAAAAAAAAATACTTCGATTTGTTAGTTGTTTCTTGGTCTAGTCCTCATTGCCATCATTATAGCTTTCGTTTGCATCTGGTCTCATGTCATTCTGGCAAGTATTGAGTGAGTTGTGAGTATTTTGGTGAGTTCTAGGGTTGCTGGTCTGTTATATCAGTCATAGATAAATGCAGATTTGTGAGGAGTTTGAGTCCAAAGAGGGTTGTCAAGCATTGAGGAAGTCTTACAAATTATTGCAGCATTAAAGAATTGGATTACTAGGCTTTGGCAAGATTTCTAACATATTGTAAGCTGATTAGTAGTACTATCAGCTTTTCTCCTCTCTATCTTTTAGTTACTTTATTGTACTTCCCGCTGCATAAGTGGAAGAGGCTGGCTTGCCGCCTATTTACTTTCAGTTAATAGTTGTAGGGACCCTCTAACCATATGCTCGCCATCACTTGGCGCCATCCTTGGTTAGAGTTACTTCAGCTCATCTTGCATCTAGATCCTCTGACCATATGCTCGTTTGTCCTAGACGCATTCTTGGTTAGAGTTCCCTTTTAGTTTGCATTTGCATTAGATCCTCTGACCATATGCTCACACCTTGCCCATATCGGGATCCTGGTGTACATTCTTGGTTAGAGTTGCTTATGCAATGTTTTGGTTTTAGAGCTAACCTTAACGGGTGCGTGTTGATTGTAATTGCATTTGAAAAAACAAAAAAAATTAGTCTAGTTCACTACAGTGGTATCAGAGCCAAGATCCTGCCATCTTGTGCCCATCAAGGTTCAGTTGATAGTTGAATGACAGAGAAATCAGTTCTACACCAGAGGTCAGAACAAAGTTCAACTCAGTTTAGAATTGGCAGTTAAACATGGCTATCAGAGAAGAGATAAAGCTGGAACAAACACTTTTTGCGACAGGAAATAGACTTGACAAAGAATGTAAGTCAAGGGAAGATGAAAAGAATAATCTTCAAATATTGGAACAAGGTTTGAGACAGGTGAAGCAATCACCTTCTGAACGGATGCAGTTGGCATTATCACCTGCAGTTCACCTTTTAATTCAACCCTATTGGCTGGGACATCCAAATGAAGAAACCAAGCTGCTGATTACTTCTTGCTTCATGGAGTTGATGAGAATTGTGATTCCCCTGATGCCTTATGATGATGAAACTATAAAGAAGATTCTTCATAGAATTGTTGAATGTTTCCAAGATCTTGATGAAACTGGAAGCGGTCTATTTTCTAGAAAGATTGCTATCTTAAAAACATTTTCAGATCTCAGGATAAGTAACTTGCTATTAGACTTGGAAATGCATGATCAGATTTATCACTTGTTTCGTTACCTCTTCATATCCACTTGGAGCAAACAGGAAAAGGATGTTATTGCAGCTGTGAATAATATTCTTGTTCTCACTATTAATGAGGCTGATGAAATTCCACTTAGTGTCCAATCCTTCCTCTTGGACGCATATGAACATGAAGAAGAGGGTTCCCCTATGGCTGCTATGCTGATTAAGGGATTGTTTAATCAATGTGAGGAGAAATTGAAGCCACTTTTGAAGAAATTAGAGCAAGATGCAGGAAAGATTAGTGGTCGTGATGACGGAGATGAATCCAAAGAGTCCATACCAGATCATGTTGACGATTTGGTAAAGATGGATTCTCTTCAAGTTGCTGTCCCAACTTCTCAAGAAGTTCTACACGAAGACATCAGCATAATACTTCCTCATGGTGAAGATAATGACGGTGAAGTTTACAAAACAGCAAGCAATGAAGATTCTTCATTTCACTATGGTGGTGACATTTGGTTTGAGCAGCAAACTGAGCCATGGGAGAGAAATAATTTTGATATTATCAGCTTAAGTGATTTGGGAGTTGACTTATTTAAGGAGTCATCACTTCTGGGGGAGCAAGATAAGCTTTTTCGTGTTGATCGTCTTAATCAACCCACTAGCAATTGGGACCCGGGTGTGTTGGCACCAATGTATGAAAGAGAACCTTTGTGGGATGAATTTCCCTTTGATCCTAATGAAGAACAAAAATCAGATTGCATTGCAAACTATGAGGTGGCCATTGAAGTGGAAGTTGTCTTTGAAGAAGAAGAGTGTTCAATGAAGCTCTATAATGATCTCCTTGAAGTGGTTGCAGCCACTAAAGAAGAAAAAGTTTCTACGGAAATTTTCCGAACAGCGAATGATTATGATCCATTGAGCAAGTTGGATGCTGCTATAATGTTTGGTCAAGGAAACGGTGATGATCAGGGAGAGCTAGAAGACCATATAGCTCTTGAAGAGGAAAGAGTTAAGGGGGTTTACAAACACAAGTCTGATTTTTCCCTTCAAGAGGCTGATTGCAAACATAGAGACAAAGAAATCATGGAGAATGATCATCTCCATGGCATTGAACATTATCCGCATGTTGGTGGTAAAGTACAAGGATGTCGGAGCAGCATTGAGGGCAGCAAAGACAAGGGGCAAGGTTCTGATTTTCAGTTGCAGCCTACCGGCAGTTCACCATCTTCGCATTCTTATGAGTGGGAGGGTCAATTCAAGGTGTTCATTGACAAGGAAGTGCAAGCTCTATCCCTGTTTGACCGCACACATAGCTTGGTTGAAGAGCTTTACTGGAAGGCTCAGCTTGAAGGGAGACGTAGAGGAGTGACAGATGAAGTTGCTCTTCCCAATTTGCAGCTTATTAGAGATTCCTTGGAAATCTTGAAGTCCGAGTACGTGCACTCGATTGAAGAACGAGATCATGCCTTTGAAGTTGCAAAGAAGACCATTTGTGCTTTTCATGAAAAGGAGAGTATGATTGGTGAGCTCATTCTGAAGCTCGAAACAACAAAGGACATGTTGGGAAAAACTCAGTTGGCTCTAACGGAGGTTGAAGACCGGTTTGCTAACTTCAAACTCTTCAAGGAGCAAGAAGGTGCACAAAGAGCTGAAGAAATCAAACAAGTGATTGGAGAGCTTGATTGTCTTCAAGAGGAGTTTGATTTTGAAAGCATCTCAAGAAAATCAGAAGTTGCATGTGTTGGTTTGGAGCAGCAAGATGAAAGGAATGACTTTCAAGTTTATGACAATCCTCTCTTTGAAGAAGGTGACGAGGAAAGTTATGATAATCCTCTCTATGAGGTAGAGGATGAAATGGAGAATGAGACTGAGTTTGGTTTCCAGTGCTTGGATGCTTTGATAACATTTCATGAGGAGGTGCCACATTTTGTGATTAGTAATCTTCCATGGCATTTTGATAATGAATGCATAAGTGGGTTTGAGAATGAAGTCTCTACGTGGGAAATGTTGATTCGAGGAGATTTCGACATCTTCGACACCAAAGTGTTAACAAAGCAAGACTTGGTAGCTGCTGGTAACTTCATTACAGCAGCAAGGAGCAAAAATTTCAGTCTTGTTACTCATAAAGTTAGGAAGAAAGATGGACCAGAATTTGGCATTTGCATGTTTGTCAATCCATCCCTTTGGTTGAATGATGTTTGGGCTCATACTAGCCAGTTTTGGGAATTGAATCTGAAGTCATTCTATGTTACATACTCCAATGTGGTTTAAGCTTTCATGGTTGAGCTTCAAAGGGACACCAGTTTCGTGAGACTGCACTCGGTTCTCACTAGCACTTGGAGATGTGTTGAGATTTCTTGGCAATGTGTTGAAAATATTTTTCAGTTGGGTATCCATGCTTGAGATTCTCAACATGGGTTGATGGAGCCTATTGATTGGGGAAAGAAGGACTTTTGGAGGGATAAGGATCAAATTTCCAGATTTGTTGGTGTTGTTCCCTTCTTTTCCAGCCACTTGATGGTTCCGTTTGTTCATCAACAAATGGATTGGAGTGAAATTTTGAGTATGGATTGGAGAGATGAACGATCGGTTGCTCTTGGGAGTGACTTTCGGCTAAGACAAGGGCAGATTTTGAAACACGACCTTGCTGGTTGGAGGCAGACCAGCCACCTTACATATGGGGTTACTTTCATTCAGGAGAGTGGGTTCTTCACTTTTGGTCTAGGAGGTGGTAGTTTTCAGTTGGTGGTTGCTCTAGTGTGTTTTCCTACCATTTTTGAGGTGTTCTCTTGCAACTCAATGCTCATCTCATACACTCACACTTGGGAATTTCTTTGGTGCTGCTGTTTTTCCTTGTGTGAAGTACTAAAATCATATTACACTTCGCTGACTTCAACCTTGGACAGCAGAGATCTTTGTTTCCTTCACACCTATTCTACTTTCGGAGTTCATCCTATGGAGGTTTGTGAAGCAAATTTTGATAGTTTCTTTACTATATTGGTTCTAGGCAGTGAACTTCCACATGCTTTGGTTTTCCCTTCTGAGACTCTTGGAGTTGGAACTATAAGAGTGATTAGAAGACTTCATGGTGGTGTTGGTATAATTCAGTTGATGCATAATAGCTCATTGAGGAGACATGAGTCTAAGTTTGTTGAGCTCTTACAAAGGATTGCTTTCCTCTTTGCAAGAAGATTTGGAAATGTCACATTTGCAGTCGTGGCTTTGTTCGATACCTTATGGAGATATGATGAGGGGTTTGATCTTGAGTTGAGTAGGCTATCTTTCCTATTGCCTAGAATTGTGGTTGACAGTGGTATGGTTGATATTGTTGACTCGGGGCATCTTGGACTTGAGGTGTTGCATATTGAGCTCAGTCCTTTAAGATCTTTCAGTTTGAGTATCATGGATGGCAACACTTTGGAGTTACAGGGAAGGATAGTGCAGCATTGGCATGATGTTTTCACTGATGTGATCAGAGCGGTGCAGCATCGGCATAGTGGGTCCTTCCTGAGATGGATTTGGGAACTTGGGATCATACTTGTTTCGGTATGGATCAGTCTTAATTTTTCTGGAGTTGTGGTGGTATTGCTTGAAGACAAGCAATTTTGGGAAGGGCGGACTGTAATGTTCCCGTTTTTAGCTCTACACTTTTTAGTGACTGATGGCCTTTTCCCGGTACGTTGTCGGCTGGTTAGAGGCAGAATTAGGGTTCCCAACTGTTTGGTGGGTTCTTTTGAAGATTCAGGGTTTTGCTTGTTGGAGTTTGGGTGTTTGGATTCTGGATTCCTTCAGGGATTTCAGAAAGCTTCGCAGAGGTATGACTTGCAACTGCGTCGGGCAACCTTTCCAGACTTACTACTTTTAGTAAGTTATGACGGCTACATCCTGGAGTTTGGGATTTTGGATTGCGGATTCTTTCTGGGTTTTCAGAAAGCTTCGCAATGGTGGCGCATGCGCTTCAATTCGGATAACTTTCAGAATTTACTATTTTTAGTAAATTCTATTTTTGGTAGTGGACAGGCTGGTTTCAGTTCAGTTGATTCTCTCCTTCTGATGGTTCAGTTGGTATTAATGTCTCTGGCATTTTGGTGCATTTCTGGAGAGAAGTATTTTAATTAAAAATTGTTATAATTTAATATTGGGACCCCTTGGCCTAATGAGACAACTTTATGTTGTTTTTAAAAAGGGGACTTTTGAGGGTGTTTATTTCATTAAGAAATATTTGATGTTCTTCAAAAAGAAAAGTACGCGACCCTTGGAGAGCTTGATATTTTATTTAAAAATGTTTTATATCTCACTTAAAATGGGGCGCCACTTTATGCTTGGTCAATGGTCAAAACCTAAAAGCATCTTGAAGTTAGGGCACACCTTCTGGAAGCTTCTGGAGGGTCTTCTCAAAGTTATAAAAGGGAGCTTTGGGACTTCATTTCTCATCTTATGTCTTCAATATTGTTATGCTGCCGAAATGGTAACAGGATTGCTTCGAGGAATGAATGCCTCCTAGCTTGGCTCTTCTTCTTGCTTGAAAGATAGCAACTAGTTGAGAGATAGTTTGTAATAGGTTTGTCTTGCATTTTAGTTGAGTATCTTGCATTTTTGGAGTTCTAGTTTTGCATTTCAGTCTCATTTTGAAGTTGTTGAATATCATAGCTGATTGTAAGAATTGCTCATATCTCATGAAATAAAAATATTATTGTTCTGGGCATTGCATAAATCCTTTTCTCTATGTGGGGTGACCATTCTTGCAAAGTTGCAAGTTTTTTAATGAAGATTTGGATTTTTAAAAGCAAAATCGCCTCTCTCTATTGGCTGTACCATTCTAGTCTGCCTGGCAAATGTTTAAAAAAAAAAATACTTCGATTTGTTAGTTGTTTCTTGGTCTAGTCCTCATTGCCATCATTATAGCTTTCGTTTGCATCTGGTCTCATGTCATTCTGGCAAGTATTGAGTGAGTTGTGAGTATTTTGGTGAGTTCTAGGGTTGCTGGTCTGTTATATCAGTCATAGATAAATGCAGATTTGTGAGGAGTTTGAGTCCAAAGAGGGTTGTCAAGCATTGAGGAAGTCTTACAAATTATTGCAGCATTAAAGAACTTGGATTACTAGGCTTTGGCAAGATTTCTAACATATTGTAAGCTGATTAGTAGTACTATCAGCTTTTCTCCTCTCTATCTTTTAGTTACTTTATTGTACTTCCCGCTACATAAGTGGAAGAGGCTGGCTTGCTGCCTATTTACTTTCAGTTAATAGTTGTAGGGACCCTCTGACCATATGCTCGCCATCACTCGGCGCCATCCTTGGTTAGAGTTACTTCAGCTCATCTTGCATCTAGATCCTCTGACCATTTACTCATCTGTCCTAGACGCATTCTTGGTTAGAGTTCCCTTTCAGTTTGCATCTGCATTAGATCCTCTTACCATATGCTCACACCTTGCCCATATCGGGATCCTGGTGTACATTCTTGGTTAGAGTTGCTTATGCAACGTTTTGGTTTTAGAGCTAACCTTAACGGGTGCGTGTTGATTGTAATTGCATTTGAAAAAAAAAAAAAAATTAGTCCGGTTCACTACAATTAGCAAAACCAAAACTAGCTGAGTAAAGTAACCCTACACCAAGAATGTTCACCAAGATCCCAATGACGGGCGAGGTTATAGCATATGGCGTCGAGGATCGTTAGATTGTAAAACAGAAACTGCTGGAAAGTACAATGAGAGATGGCTCAACCGATCATAATGAAATGAGATGTAAATTCAACCACTTATTCAGCAGGAGTGTATTACAAGAAATGAACATGAAAGAATGGCTCAGCCAATCTGCAATATGTGAGATGCAACTCGACCACTTATTCAGCGAGAGTGTAATACAAAGTATTGAAGGTAAATGTCTGGGCGGCTAGCTGACCCCTTACGCTTGTCCAGCAGGCAGAGTAAAGGAAAGTAAATTGCTGAAAGTAAAAAGACGGCGAGGCCTGTCTCTTCCACTAAGAGTGGGAATACAAAGGAAAGTGTAGAAAATAGATTAACTGAATCAGTACTACTAATAATAGCCTTACAATATAAAGTAATCTATAAATTACAAAGTGTATAAACTGTCCAATCCACTGCAAAATGATGTTAGATGATCTTCAAAACTTCACAAGCTATACTGCTCAGGAAACAAGCCAAAATTTGAAATTTCAACAATCTGATATAAAAAACCAGCGAATAGAAAATGCAAACCAGCAAGCATGAATCACACCAAAAAGCTCATAACTCATTGTAGACACCTCCGAGTGACATGAATCCAATTGCAAATGAAGCATAGGAGGTAGGCGCCCAAGTTAGAACCAAGAAACAGCATCAAACACCTCAAAATATTTTATACACGTTTCCCATTGCAAGTACAGGCAAAGTACAGTCTCCCTGGAGGGGCAACCAGCAAGATAAAATCAGAAACTCTACTATAAAATCTGAAACTCAGCAAGATGAGGCTCCCAAGGTAGTAGAAATCATATAGCCAGTACCCAAAACAAGCAAAAATTCACTCAGTGAACTACAAGCCAAAACGTGTTACAGCCAACACTCAACCAGCAAACCCAAAATTGGTAAAACACACTAATAAACTCAAAAAATATCAAAGTGTTCATCTCCAATATGCTCAATCTGTTATTCAATGTAAAGAACAGTCACAAGCTCAGCTGGGTGCTATCTTGCAAGCACGAAACCAAGTGGTGCTAAGAGGTATGCATTCCTCGAAGCGAGTGAGTCACCATTTCGGCAGCACTTTGTTATAATTTTTCATGGATAGATGCAAATGAAGGCCAAGGCTCTTATTTATAACTTTTCTCCTCAATTCAAATCCACTTTTCCCTCCAATTAGGGCGTCCAAGGTGAAATCCACATTTGTCTTGAGTTTGCATTTGAATTTCATAAGGCTAGGCGTCCAAAGCATACGAAGGATATAACTTTATTTTAAATGTCATGTTAGGCGTCCCAAGTCATAAAGTGAAATACTTTATAAATAATCAAATATTCCTTCAAACTAGGCGTCCATTTTGCCTAAGTTAATATTTCACTTCAAACATTATTTGCAACTTAAATATTTCCTCTTATGAAGTCGTCCCCTTTTGCATAGGAAATATTTTCCACTTAAAACATTATCTCATCAATATTAAACTAGCCAAAATAATCACCTCAAATGTTGGAGACCAAACTGAATAAGCTGCCCTGCCAGATTAAGCCATAATACCAAGCTGCTGAAACACTGCCAAAAATAGCACCCGAACTGGCCTGCTGAAACCCTGCTAAAAAGAGTACTGCTAAAAATAGCACTTACTATAAATAGCATAATGCTAAAAATAGTAAGTGTGTCCAAATGCATTTTAACTATATTATGAGCAACCGTCGCAACTTACTAAAAATAGTAAGTCCAGAAAGTATACCTGTTTCAATTGCATGTCACACTATTGCAAAGCTCTTTGAAAACCCAAAAGGAATCCAGAAACCTTTCTTGTATGCAAAGTATCTGCCAGAAATGCATGTCATTTTCTTGTCATGCATGTTACCTCATCCTGAAGCTCTCCAAAAACCCAGAAAGCTCCACCAAACATGCATCAAAAACTCTCACATGCAAACCTTCAAAAGCTCATCAAAAACCTCCTACAAAATAGGAAACCCTAATTTCCACTTCTGACTAGCCTACGGGCTTCTGGAAATAGGCTATCAGACATAGAAGAGTGTATGGCTAAAATGGGGACATTACAGTCCGCCCTTCCCAAAATTGTTTGTCCTCAGGCAATGCCACTACACACCAAATTGATCCCACCAAAACATATAGGATCCCAGGGGCCCATGTCCATCTCTGAAAAGACCCACCATGCTGATGTTGCTCCACTCTAATCATACAAATGAAGTTATTGTACCAGAACTGCACTAACCTTCCCTGCAACTGAGAAATATGGAAGGATTGGGATCAAAATCTAGTAGCATCTCACGCCCAATAAACTCTAAGGAATTAACATTTGCAATGTCAATGACTTTCACCATTTTGAGAACAAAGAAGAATAATCTAATCAACTCAAAAATATTCTCATCACCACAGCAAGAGTCTCCATCACAGCTATTTGCAAAGGAAAAAACAGCTCTTTGCAAAGTCATAGCAGCTGCATCCTCAAAACTCCTCAAGGATGTACAATGCCTCCTCCAAACAATACTGATATATCCAAGAAGACTCCCAATAATTTTCACAAATTTCTCTTCAAGAGTCTCAAAATGCCAAACCCAACCGAGCAATGCTGCCCCAAACATTTGTACAAGAAAATGTAGAAAGATAGCCACTAGAATGAGCACGATCTCTATCCAAAAGCTGATTTTGCACTGTCTGAACCACCATTTCTCTCATTTGAGGGCAAAAATCATCTATGGAAAGAGATTGTGCAATGAAAATATGAGTGTACCAGCTGCCCACCAAGTCAAAAATGAATGACTCAACATCAGATTTAAGAGAAATCAGCAAGCAAGGAAATGAATAACTGCTGCAATACTGAAAATCCACATTCATTTTGACCAATTTGCTTAAAAGCAAAGCTGGAAACACCCACTCTAAAAGCTCCATTACAGCAAAAAAACATTCTTTGCTCCATCTTCCTCTCCGAACCTCCAATTGATGATAAAAAATAATCACCAAATGGCTGATAAAGAAGGTAACAACACCCATAGTACTGAAAATTTGACGCTTATCACTCCAACATACCTTCTTTTCACATAATGATTGTCATCAAATGCAAGTTGATACCAGGATCCCAAATCATAAGTAAAGAGGAACCATTCCGCCGATAGAGAATTACTCTGACTAGAATGCTTTGATCAATGCGTTCTATTTGAATCATTACTTCTTGAAACTCCAAAAAGTATTCAACAAATCTGAATTCACTGAGAAAATTGAATTCGAAATCGTGAGACAAGAATTGCTAGAAAGGTTCAATGAACCCTTCATCAAACTCCATTCTGAAATTAGTTACTCTTAAAGAAGATGGTACAAGCATAAAGTCCAATAGGAATCTAACAAGCACCTGCATCAAATAATGAATAAACTCTTCATCGGAGTGCCAATCAACTCTTTGTTGCCAGTCAAGAATAGTGACTTCATTCCTCCTTGATTCTTGATTTTCCCTCTTTTGAAGAGTGGATAGACTAGGAACAGCAGTAAAGACATCATTATGCAACTCATGTATGGTTATTCCACTACTAGAAGAAGTGCTAGAATTCCTCCCTTCAACATTAATGTCTAAAGAGATTTCCTCATTAATCTCAAAAAAGATTTTTCATGAAACTCATTAGTACCAACCTCAAATAAAGGGTTATCATAAACCTGAAAGACATGCTAATGCAAATTTGAATTCTCCATTCTTTTAGGACAACAATTCAAGTCAAAAGTCTCTTGTATGAGATCAAGCTCTTCAAGGACTTCTTGGATTTCTTCAGCTCTCTTCTTGTCTTCTTGTTCCTTAAAATAATGAGTGGCAATGATTTGATCTTCAGCTTCTCTTAAGGCCTCCTCAACTTCAAGCAATTTAGCTTTCATTTGCTCGTTCCCTTCCAAAGCCTCATTAGCAACTTTAGCAACCCTATCCTTCTCACCAATGATTTGCAAAAGACTTGTTTTGATATCTTCCACAACTTCCCTAATTGACTTCAAATCAGCAAGAGGTATATGGCATTCATCTTGATTCTTTGGTACTCTATAGATCAGATTCTCCACACTGACGAATATCATCCAACTTGGATAAAACTTGAATCTCTTTTCAAGCAGTCAATGAGTTTTGATTGCAGCATTCACACCCCAGTTGAGTTGATGAAGTGCTGCAAGGGGAAAAGAAGAAATCAGAAATCATATCAGCTGTACTCCTTAGACTGTCACGCCTCTGTTGGACACTACTTCTCATTTCATCAATGGTGCTTTCAAGGTCATTAGCTCTTTGCTTTTGATTGGCTTTAAGCAAAGAAAATTCAGACTTGTGTCTACAAGAAACAGCTCCCTCAATGTCTTCCTTAGTACATGATTCAGCTTTTGTGATGGAAGAATTTTCCACTTCTATCTTCTCAACCTTTCCTTGTTCTAACCAAAATCCTCCTGAACTACGAAGATGTAGAAGGAATTCATTGGCTGATAGGATATCTTCAACTGTAGACATATTATCTGTCTCTGTAGGTTCAACTCTTGAACCTTCATCATGAGCCTCCTTAGTTAATGATGATTCACTTCTCTCCTTCGTAGGAGGCATGGATACCTCATGAGACTCCAAAACTTTTGTTGCCACATTACATTCTTCTACAGAATGCCTGAATTCTTCATGTACTTCTGAAACTGATGTTGCCTCATTGCACTCTTCTATGGAATGCATGGACATTTGCAAATCCAAAGTTGTAATTAGAGATTCTGATATAGAATCTTTGGAATTCGACATTCTTTTTTGTTTCTTCTTCAAAATTCTCCTTCACCCATTCTATCTTCTTCAAAAGTGGCTTCAATTTCTCCTCACATTGATTAAACAATTCATTGATCAGCATATCAGCAATAGGAGAAACCTTTTCTTCACGTTCATATGCGTCCAAGAGGAGAGATTGGACATTTGGTGGAATTTCATCAACCTCTTGAATAGTGAGAACAAGAATATTCTTTACAGTTGCAATAACCTTCTCTTCTTGTTCGCTCCAAGTGAAGAGGTAGTGAAACAAGTGATAAATCTGATTTTGCATTTCCAAGTCTATTAGCAAGATACACGTCCTAAGATCTGAAAATATTTTTAAAATAGCAGCTCTTCTGGGAAATTGACTGCTACCGGTTTCATCAAGATCTTGGAAACTTTCTACAATCTTATGAAGAATCTTCTTCATAATTTCATCATCATAAGGCATTAAAGGTGCTATAATCCTCATAACTTCACTAAAGCATGAAGTAACCAAAAAACTTATTTCTTTATCTGGATGCCCTATCCAATAGGGATGAATCAAAGAGGTCATTGCAAGAGATAATGCCTTCTTCAACAAGTCAGTAGGTGATTGTGGGACTTGGCTCAAACAAAGTTCCAACTTTGATAATATACTCACTTCTTCACCTCTTGTCTGACATTCTTCATTGAGTCTTGTACCTACAATGCAAAGTGACCTTGCCAATCTTCTTTCTTTTTCAGAAGCCATAATCAAATCTAACTTCTTCAACAAGTCAATAGGTGATTATGGGACTTGGCTCAAACAAAGTTCCAACTCTGATAATATACTCTCTTCTTCACCTCTTGTCTGACATTCTTCGTTGAGTCTTGTACCTACAATGCAAAGTGACCTTGCCAATCTTCTTTCTTCTTCAGGAGCCATAATCAAATCTGACCTATCACAGTTCTTGAACTTCAAAAAATGTAACATCTTTGGAACTTCTGAAAATTGAACCTGAACTCAGTTCTAACCTCTGGTTAAAATCTAATTTATTTGTCACTCATCTGACAACTGAGCTCTGTTTTTTCACAGGATGGCAGGATCTTGGCTCTGATACCATTGAAATATCCCCCTTACAAATTTTTTCAACTTTAGCCACAACACTTCACCTGTTAGCATTAGCAAAACCAAAACTAGCTGAGTAAAGTAACCCTACACCAAGAATGTTCACCAAGATCCCAATGACGGGTGAGGTGATAGCATATGGCATCGAGGATCATTAGCTTGTAAAACAAAAACTACTAGAAAGTACAATGAGAGATGGCTCAACCGATCAGAATGAAATGAGATGCAAACTTCGACCATTTATTTAGTGGGAATGTATTACAAGAAATGAATATGTAAGATGGCTCAACCGATCAGCAATATGTGAGATGCAACTCAACCACTTATTCAAAGGGAGTGTAATACAAAGTACTGAAAGTAAATATTTGGGTGGTTAGTCGACCCCTTCCGCTTGTCCAATGGGCAGTACAGGAAAGTAAATTGCTTAAAGTAAAAGACGGTGAGGCCTGTCTCTTCCACTAAGAGTGGGAATACAAAGTAAAGTGCAGAAAATAGAATGACTGAATCAGTACTATTGATAACAGCCTTACAATATAAAGTAATCTGCAAATTACAAAGTGTATAAGTTGTCCAATCCACTACAAAATGATGTTAGATGATCTTCAAAACTTCACAAGCTATACTACTTAGGAAACAAGCCAAAATATGAACTTTCAACAATCTGATAAAAAAAACCAGTGGACAGAAAATGCAAACCAGCAAGCATGAATCACACCAAAATGCTCATAACTCATTGTAGACACCTCCGAATGACATGAAACCAGTTGCAAATGAAGCATAGGAGGTTGGCACCCAAGTTAGAACCAAGAAACATCATCAAACACCTCAAAATCTTTTATACACACTTCCCAATGCAAGTACAGAAAAGTACAATCTCCTTGGAGGGGCAACCAACAAGATAATATCAAAAACTCCACTATAAAATCTGAAACTCAGCAAGATGAGGCGCCCAAGGTAGTAGAATTCAAATAGCCAGTACCCAGAACAAGCAAAAGTTCACTCAGTGAACCACAAGCCAAAATGTGCTACAGCTAGCACTCAACCAGCAAACCCAAAACTGATAAAACACACTAATAAACTCATAAAACATCAAAGTTTTCATCTCCAATATGCTCAACTTGTTCTTCAGTGTAAAGAACAGTCACAAGCTCAGCTAGGTGCTATCTTGCAAGCACGAAACCAAGTGGTGCTAGGAGGTATGCATTCCTCGAAGCGAGTGAGTCACCATTTCGGCAACACTTCGTTATAATTTTTCATGGATAGATGCAAATGAAGGCCAAGGCTCTTATTTATAACTTTTCTCCTCAATTCAAATCCACTTTTCCCTCCAATTAGGGTGTCCAAGGTGAAATCCACATTTTTCTTTAGTTTGCATTTGAATTTCATAAGCTAGGCGTCCAAAGCATATGAAGGATATAACTTTATTTAAAATTTCAAATGTTAGGCATCCCAAGTCATAAAGTGAAATACTTTATAAATAATCAAATATTCCTTCAAACTAGGCGTCCATTTTGCCTAAGTTAATATTTCACTTCAAACATTATTTGCAACTTAAATATTTCCTCTTATGAAGTTGTCCCCATTTGCATAGGAAATATTTTCCACTTAAAACATTATCTCATCAATATTAAACTAGCCAAAATAATCACCTCAAATGTTGGAGACCAAACTAAATAAACTGCCCTGCCAAATTAAGCCATAATACCAAGCTGCTGAAACACTGCTAGAAATAGCACCCGAACTAGCCTGTTGAAACTCTACTAAAAATAGTATTGCCAAAAATAGCACTTACTATAAATAGCATACTGCTAAAAATAGTAAGTGTCCAAATGTATTTTAACCATATTATGAGCAGCTGTTGCAACTTACTAAAAATAGAGTGTTCAAAAAGGATACCTGTTTCAGTTGCATGTCACACCATTGTGAAGCTCTCTGAAAACGCAGAAGGAATCCAAAAACCTTTCTCACATGCAAAGTATCTGCCAGAAATGCATGTCATTTTCTTGTCATGCATGTTACCTCATCCTGAAGCTCTCTAAAAACCCAGAAAGCTCCACCAGACATACATCAAAAACTCTCACATGCAAACTTTCAAAAGCTCATCAAAAACCTCCTACAAAATCGGAAACCCTAATTTCCACTTCTGACTAGCCTACGGGCTTTCGGAAATAGGCTATCAAACACAGAAGAGCGTATGGCTAAAATGGGGACATTACATATCGAGCATTAACTGGTTGATATTTTGGTGCAACGACAACTGTGGGGCCAACAATTGGTATCAGAGCCAAAGGTGTCGGGTTTGTATCCCCTCGGCTTGCACTGAGGGGGAGATTGTTGGCAAATGGTCAGTGCTCCCCTTAGGATTCGTGACATGGACTAACCACTTCCCGTGGATCCATTAACTCTGGCAGTTGTATCGGGCATTAACAGGTCTATCTTTTGGTGCAATGGCAACTATGGGGCCAACAATTACCCCATCATAGGGATCTTGACAGAAAAATTGTGAGGTTTACCAATGGTGAGGTTGAACCTTTCAATTATGATATCTTTGAGGATTGTTTTGTGAACCATATTTTTCCCTATGTCAACCTCTGGGTGTAGATTGCAAACTACAAATGCCTATGTATTTGATGATGATGGTTGTTGACATTCAAAACAAGAATCTAAATAGGAGCTTTGATTTTGCATCATTTATTGTAGAAGGAATTCATAAAAGTTTGATGGAAATCAAGACAAACAACAAAGTGATATACTTTAAATGGTATTCCTTGCTTTGCCACATTCTGTTGTATAGTGGAAAACCCATCTACATTGGAAGAGCACAAAGATATACTGAGAGGGGGGGGGTGAATCAGTATATCAACAAACTTTTACACTCTTAAACTTCTTATCAACTTCAAACTCTAACACAAATCAACTATGCAAGAATATCACAATATGAACAAGTTGACACCAAGATTTTACGTGGAAAATCTTACAGGAGAAAACCACGGTACAAACAATGTACTTTATGAATTATATAAACTTTTACAATGAATGTAGGCACCAACCTACTTGAATCACCAAATAAGTAGTTTAGTAGGCACCAACCTACAAAGAGCACCAACCCTTAATCCTGATTTAGTAGGCACCAACCTACAAGGAGCTTCAACCCCTAATGCTGATTTAGTAGACACCAACCTACAAGGAGTACCAACCCCTAAAGCTGATTTAGTAGGCACCAACCTACAAGGAGCATTAACCCCTAATTCTGATTTAGTAGGCACCAACCTACTAGAGGTTTCAACCCCACTTGCCAAGCACCAACTTAGCAAAGATAATAATGTCAAGAATAATCCTCCACCTTCAATGTTGCTTCCTCAACGGATGATGGACTTTACAACCAATCTTCTTCTTGGTTTTTCCTTTCTTGAGAGATATTCACATAAATCTTCTACAACATCTCCATTTATATACTTATTTCAGATCTTCCTTTGATGATCTCCTCTTTATTTTCTTCCTCAATTACATATACAAATGTATCTCTTTTATATCTGCATAACTCTGCTCACACATATATTCTTCTTTACAATAAACTGATTTCCTGATATTCGATTCTTCACATAGAACTGTCTAAATCTGAATGATATATTCTTTTATTTTTGTCTTTATCAATCTGCCATAAATCACAATAACCAAGTCTGCTTGTGTTTTTATGATGAAATCTTTATACTCTCATCCAGCCACACTACAATATTTCTTTCACAAAAATCTGCTTGTATTCATTCTTTTCTCTGTATACTCATTTCATATACCTGCTGTTGTGTATGTAATTTTTCTTTGTAAATGCTCAGAAAATGTTCATTATTCACACAATGCTCAGCACTCTCTACATCTGATTGTGTTTCAAAGATATAGCATTAATTCCACCACTACACAACCACACACACTACTCACACTGCACACTGTTCAGATTTTACTTTGCCATTCACTTTTCTTAATCTGCACTTTAGTTGATATATCCTTTTATTCCATTGCACGCATCAACCATTCTTCACTCCATTTTTATTTATATCTTTATCTTCTAAAGTCATACATTTTGGAATAACCATTTCTTTGAAGAGACATATCTTATTCTTTACTAATCGTTGCCTCTTGAATAATTTAATCGCTGCCCATAACAACTTTCGTCTTATTTAAATTTTGTCTTTTGTGGTTTTGTCTTATATGCTCCTTTCCTATAAAACTTTTGAATCATAGCTTTTTAATCTTACTTATGTGCTTTGTCTTTTTCTTCTTTTGTCTTATTCCAAATTTGTCTTATTCTATTTTTAATTTTATTCTTTATTTTCTTTCACTAATCGTTTTTCCTCAAGAGAATAATCGCACCTCTTTGTATAACTTAAGTTAATTACCATTCTCCTTTTTTTTAATTCGCACCTCTTCATTTGTTTGTCTTTTTGTTTATTAGGACTAAATGATTAATCTTCATAAAACACTCTTCTTAAATAGATTTGGAGATTAACTTCTTTAATATTTTCTTAACAGAAAATAAAACGTCCTTTGTATAAACACGTCAGTCACCAAACACATTATTTGGTATACTGTCCCGATCATCTGTATTGATTGGCTTTGACTCCATAGCTGGTAGTGAACAAGCCCGATACTGGTTCTTCTTTATCTGATTTAGAACTGTGTCATTTTGAACGTTATGATGATTCTGTTTAAGCCTTCATTAACAAAACTGAATGTCAACCAAACTGAATGCCAATCAATATCAATTCCAAATGTTCTTTTGCACTTTAATCTTTAGAATACGATTCTCAGTGTCAGATAGGCGAGCTCCTCTTATAAGTTCTTTGTTGATCATGGAAGTAAGCTCATTCTTACTTTCAAATATGCTGTCTTATGTTTGTTCTCATTCATTTATGCTTATGTTACTTTTAGTCATGCTTATCTTGACATCAATGACTCCATCTTTTTCACTTTGACATCAATGACAACATTTCTAACACAAAACAAGAATCTAAATAGGAGCTTTGATTTTGCATCATTTATTGTAGAAGGAATTCATAAAAGTTTGATGGAAATCAAGACAAACAACAAAGTGATATACTTTAAATGGTATTCCTTGCTTTGCCACATTCTGTTGTATAGTGGAAAACCCATCTACATTGTTAAGATTTCCAAATGAAGAGCGATTGTCACTATCAGTCCAAGGATGGACACATATTTGGGACATGCACTATCCAACAATGAACTATATTATATTTGAAAATTGTTTTGTGCAATTGGTAATGGATAATCTTCGATTCAAGAGTAATACTAGGCTATTAGAGAAGATAATGAATTTTTTGAGACTCAAGGAGAGAACTCTTGATGCTGGTATTGACCGTAATTGGGGAGATTGGTTTCTCCACTCAAGCACAACAGTCATCAAGGTGTATGGAGCTCAAGTGCAGCCTCACATCCTTCCTAGGGTTGTGCTTGATAGAATTGCCTTTTTGGAAATAATTTGGCAGTTAAATGAAAGCGATAAATTTCACTTAAGGGCAAATAAGAAAGGCTCAATGTTAACTTCCACAATGGTGTTTGCCAATTTGCTAACCACTACTAAGGAAGGGCTAGAATTGATTTATCCTTTGGTGCAACCTTATAGGATGAAAGTTGATAAAAAGAGATATTGTGATCCAAAGCACTTCATCAACTGAAATATCCCTCCCTGATCTGAGATATTTGCTTACAAATCTGCATGTCTGGTTTCCTTAGGGTTTTTGGTTTCTTGTGTGATTTGTATTTTTGAGAGTGTTTGCCAGGCAATGCAAATACACATATACAAATGCAAGATGAAGGGAAAACTGGAAGTAGATGCTAAAATTATTCAAATCTGATTAATTATAGTTTTTGCAAATACAATATACTCAAATCAGATTATCATATAATGCTTGGGAAATCATTTAACACCATACCCAAAAGCCAGAGTAATAATAGATGCAATTTTGGAAATCTGATATAATCTGATCTGCAGCCAGGAAACCCTTATTGTCTGGATACCTTGCACTAAATACAGATTTCTCCACCATTAAATTGATGCACAATAGTTGCCTAGCCTTAGCTGTCCTCAATGATGAAGGAATGGAGCTGAAAAGATAGGCGTTTCAGCCTCTAGTTCACATGCCCAGCTGATAAAGAATGGTCTGGCCTAGCAAATGCAACACAGTAATAAATGCTAAAGAATGATCAGCAATATTAATGGTTTATGATTTAACCTCTAATCAGCATCTTTAAACTCTGAGAAACCCCTGTGAATCAACTCATGTAAGCACAAATATGACTCCTAATTGAAGCCACCTGTAAATGCAAACCTTGGGTGCTATTTCACACCTGTAGAATGCTCAATCTAAGAGAGCTACATTCTCCAAGATCGATTTGCAGCTGAGAAACCCTTGTTTTCTCCTCAAAGCAATAACTCATCAATTTGCAAAGTGTAAAAATAAACAATGAATACTCAATTTGCTTTTTCAAAGCTTTAATATCTCTTTCTCAAATGGCACGATTTCCAATGCATTATAAAGGCATTTAATATATTAATGTATTTGCTTTTGTTGCTTTATTATATCATTTCAAGTAGGCGCCCAAATCCTTGACTTTTATAATTTGACTTTATATCATTAAATAAGATTTTATAATAAAGTCAATAAAGTCATTTAATCTTCACTTTTATAATTAATTATTATTGAAGTATTACTTTAATAATAATTAAAATATCATAACTCCATTAATAAACCACATTAATCAATTCTGACTTCACCACAGGCTAACCCACTACTCACTTTGCCCATCTAGATGCCTTACTATAAATAGTAAGGTTGGCCCCCAAGATCCCACTGACTTACTAAAAATAGTAAGTATGCATAAACGGACCCAGAAACCCATGCAGAAGATCACCTTTGAATATGCCAACGAACTAGAGTAGAAAACACTATCAACTGTCATCTAGAGAACCCAATAACTCCCACATAAGGCCCTCTAAACACCTATATTAGCCTATGAGGACCCGATGATAGGCTAAACCACCAAACTCTGATGCTCGCTAAAAAGGGACATCACATCAACCAAGTCAGGGAGAGAGCTAGAAGGGCACATTTATGATTTATCTCATGAGTTTGACAAGGTTGAGGACATAATTAGAATGCAGCTTCAGATTCAGAAGTGCAGAAGAGGAAAGGTGCTTAAGTGACAATTTTGAAAGGGGAGTAACAAAGGAAAAGTGCCAACCCTAATTACCCAAGAGCTTACAAAGAAATTAAGGATCCCATTGTCAAAATACAAATCATGCTTGACAATGTGGCTAATCCTGCTCCTAGGATCCCTACAAAGCCTCAAGGACTAGTCAAGGAAGAAGAAAGGCTGAGGGAAGAGGAGGTTGAGCAACCAATGCCTCAAATTGACATACCAGAAGCATCAAGTGCTCCAAGGGTGGTTCCCCCACCAAAACCAAGAGGTGTTCGGCTCTTGGTGGACTATTCAATGGATTATGTAGAAACAAAGGAAACCAACGAGAACTTGCCAGATCCTAATGTGGGAACTCAAATCCTTGCGCCACCACCTAGGGTTCCCATAGAAAGTCCTCAAGACAGAATGTTGATAAACAAATTCAGGAAGCAATACAATAAATGATGTAAGAGCCTTGGCTTGCATTGAATTCCTTTCAAATGATAGGTTTGTAAAGTCTAAGTAATTCAAGGATTTGTTAATCAAGAATAAGATGGAATCCTTCCTCAGGAAATTGAATAAGAAAAGGGAAGAAGCCACAAAGGAAGAAATAGAGAAAGTAACTCAAGAAGTCTTGAGGGAGGTTGACTTTCATGTAAGCAACATTTCTCCTAAGGAAGAAGAATTGTGCAAGAAAGTGGCTACCTATTTCTGCCAAAATGTGCAAGAATTGTGCAAGAAAGTGGCTACCTATTTCTACCATTGCATTAGATACCATTAGAAGGCAGAAGACAAAATGTGCAAGTATTGACATCTAAATAACAAGCAAAGGACTTATACTTTGGGTTTGGATTCAGTTCAAAGTTTGAAATTTTAGCAATATGGGCTATTGCTCCAAAGACTCAAAAGCCTCAAGTTGCACATAATGTTAAAGAGCTAGCTGGTAACCATATTGTGAGAAGGTTAGTAGATACCACTGCCCCTCAGGCTATTAGTGGTAAGTACGACATTGTTTAGCAAAGCTACAACTACGAAGTTGCAAGCTAATTTTGACAAGCTTCAGAAGGATCACATGAAGCTATTCCAAGAGTATAACAAGGTAAAATCACTTCTTCCTCCTCCACCAAGTGTTGTTCCTAAACTCTCTACTCCACAATCAAGTTCATTCGATACTTCAGCCTAGGATGGAGAAGCACTTTCAAGGAAAATAAAAGAGTTGAAGGAACAACTGATTTAGAGTAAAGAGGTAGAGAAGTTGGCAAAGGAACAAGGTAATAAAAGGATAACAAATTTGGTTGATGATCTGTTAGGTCACAAAATATCATGCATTCTCCACAAGTTAGAAGACACATGGGTTGGATACAACAACTTGAAAAAGGCTCATACTAGTTACATGCAGAATAAGGAGAAGATGGATGAGGTATTGAGTACTTGGATCGCTAAGGCAACATCTATGGAATAAATTTACAAATGGTCCAAATTCAGCCTAGATGTTCCTGATGAAATAGCAAGTAATTTTGAGCTTCTTGGATTGCTAAATCGGGTATCCACATTTTAGATGAAATTGGAAATACAAATCAAAAGAAAATTACATTCTTTTGAGGAATTGGAAGGGGCATTTAGGCCTAAAATTTTGGATACAGAAGGATAAATTAATGCATTTGATAAGTGGAAAGCTGATTTTAATAACATTATGCCTTCCTTATATGCCCTATTTTTACGAGTGATGATCCAGACTTTGCTGTACTAAATAGCATTATCGATAAACTGTTAAGACTGGAATCCAGTTAGGAAGTTTTTGTCAAGGAAACAAGAGCCATATTGGATGCAAAATTCACAGCACATGTTAATGAAGTGGTTAAAATATTGGATTTCAATTGGCCATCAAAGGAAATATATGCTTCTTGGGTGGAGAAATTTCAAGAATAAGTCTGATTGCCAGCCCAACAAGGTCAGCAATTTTGTTCATCAGGATCTTACGAGCTCACAGATTGTTGCTAAAGTGTCAACCAGTTTGTGTCTTCATCAGCTTGCTTGAGACAAATTTTTTTCTTCATCGGCTTCACGATATTCTTTTGTTCTCTATGGCATGAAGGAGGAATCTTTTTTGTTACTGGGTTGTTGTAAATGTCTTGTTGCAACAAAATTTTGAATGTCACATGTAAAATTTTGACAATTGTCACTTATGCTCCCAGTGCTTGCATGCCTATCCTATTTTATAAAGGAGGAGCTTGTATCTTGTTCAAGGGTCAGGGAATTGTATATTTTGTAAGGTATATTAGCTTGTAAGGTGTGGTTAGGGTTTTTAGCTGTCAAGGTCTGTAGACTTTTTCTTTATTACAGTGATGTATTTTTTATCAAAGCATAATTGAATACGTACTTACAATATGTCATCGTCTCCAACTTTGTAAGACAATATTATTTATGAATAAAATAGTCAAGTATTATTGGATTCATCAATACAAATTCTTGTACTGTGTTTTGTTGATTGCATCTGTTAAAGTAACAAAATAATTCCTTTCATTGAAATGCAGAATTTACTGTGTTTATGAATGGATCATTAAGTAGGATCATGTTGTAAGCTCTTAGTTAGTCTAATTATTACAAGTTAATAACATTTTGTTGACTATCAAGGTATATTGAATTGTTGTGAAGAAATGTTTATGTGATTCTAGGACTCTGTAACTCTAGATAGACACCGATCAAGTTGGGATTTGCTTTTCAGTTCCCAGAACATCATACAAATTTTCAAATGCCAAATCTATTCATAAGTTATTTGTATTTATTATAAATTTCTCATACATGAGCTTAAAAGCTTAAATGATATTATTCTGTTGCATTTTGAAGACCTTTAAATCACAACCTGTATGAGATTTATCTATTTATCCAGTATCCATTAGAATTTGTTGCACCATCTATAGATACTGTTTGATATCATCTCTATGAGGTAAAATATTGTAAAATAATATCAAAAGGGAAACCCACCTAGGTTTTGTTGTTCAACATTTAAATCCTGAATAGCATTGGTTTTCCTTGGTTGTTCCTAAAGATCTATTCTATAACATAGAAACTCAAAATATAATTCTAGTTGATATTGTAAAGTCCAGTTTAATTTTTGCTTTCTTTTGAGAATGAAGATTTAAAGTTAGGATGAATTTATAAGACAGAAGAATATCTTATTACATTTCCAAATGCTTTACAAAATTATATTTTTTAGAATTTGCCAATCATATTACAAATGTCTGTAAATCATTCTTCCTTTACATGCTTAATTGTAGCCATTCCTGCTGTATATTCAAATTTTAGTTTCTTCAGTTTAGGAAAAGCAGACTTGTTATCCTAGATTTGTGAATCTGCTTGAGTTTTACAACATAAGTTATTGAATTTTTCAGGGCATTAGTAGAAGTCAAACCAGTTGTCTATGTTCCTCTTTATGAGGACGATCGCGATTCTCAAGATAAAATTGTCGACAGTGTAGAAGGTGTTGCAGATGCAGACATTAACGAGACTGAAGGCTTTAGTTATGAGAAAATGGCTACTTCATGCTGTGACAGCTTTGATGTATGTGGTCATTTATGTGCAGCTACCCTCACACTTGCATCAGATGCAGTATACAAGATCTGTACTCAAACACTTCATAATGTCTGTCCCATTCAATCAAGCGATAACATCATGGTTGAACAGAATAAATCATTAACAAACATTGCAAGATTTTGTATAAATGTCCTTCATAAAAGGTTGCAAAAGGCTTGCCTCTTTTGGGAGGATGTCATGGTAAGGCTTTCCTGTGATAGATTAATTTCTGAAGTTTCAAGGTTGTGAGAATTTGATTGTACTAATTTTAATTTGGTAATGTTTTTGCATTTGCAGAGCTTCAGAGTATACTTTGTTTCAAATGTTATTCCCATCAATAAATTGAGAGTGGCATTCACAGAAGCAACAGAGCTACAGGAGTTTTACAAAGAGCCAGCAGTGCTTAAAAATGATACTACTTTTGGATCACCTGTAACAAGTTTTATCCCAGTTTTGGGTGTTGGAAGAAATGCAGAAATCACTGATGTTATAGCATGTGAGTTGTTTGCATCTCGTTTTTGATGATCCAATCTGTTAAATGACATTGCAAATTTTCTACCAGATTAAATATTTTTACTACTTACATAATATGCCTTGGGGATCTCCTTTGCCTACAAACTGGCACACTTGAAGTTTTAAAATATTTATATTACATATCTCCAAGTTTTGAGTCATTAATCTGTATGAATTCTACTTTAGAAATAATGTCCAACCAGATTTTGATATCATTTAATAGTAAGTACACAACAAAGTACAGGTAATTTTTCTCCAACTAGGGATATGGAAATTACAAAACCTGTAATGGAGGTTTTATATGTGAATCTTGCTATTTTATTTGACAGCAATTACATCAATTTTGAGGAATAAAACATATTCTTCATGCAAATATGATGTCAATATATTAACTCCAGAAAAGAACCCTCATCCTGGTATTTCTGACAGGAGTCACAATCTATGTGAATTAATAACTTTTGCCAAAATTGTTAAGGAATCTCTATGAAAGGATAGCTTATTAATTTATTTTTTTCAGAAATATTCATTTGGGGATGTAATAATCTTTAACTAAGAGTATAATTTGTTTAATCTAGTTCAATTAATGTTCCTATAGTTATATCTACTTAAGAGAGCCATAATACCAGAATCAAGTGGTCTTGTCAGCTTGGAATGTTTACTGAATTCATCAAGACCTATGTGTGCTTCTTACCACAGGTTTCATCACATCATTTTGAACTTAGAAGATTGTTTGATGGCTTGTCACGATGATTGCAACTCCCATCACTATTTTATCAAATTTTCCCAGATTTGTTCAAATGTGGATAAAAATCAAAAACTTAGTAGCGAAGAAAATGATGAAATCGTCCCTTACCTTCTTGATTCGGTAGCATTTTTCCTCTGATTGGACACTGCCCCTTTAGACGGACTTGCAAATACTGCCAATTCCTTCTAAGTGAAGCTCTGATTTTTCAGAGGAACATTATGTCGTCACGACAGTTTGAAATATAGTTTTAAGTCCTTAATTCAAGATAATATTTGCTCCATATCTCATTTATCCAACCCAGAAGGTTTACAGAGTCTTAAGCTCTCCGCATTCACAATTGTGTACATAGATATGTATGAGAATAATTTTTGTTTGAATGCATTGAACCCAATTCACTGCTGTGTCTGAAAGGGCTTTATTGAATTGCCATGAACTTTTTAAGGTGTTCTTAGATATATGCTCCTTCCTATGTTAATTATGACAGGCCTAAGACTTGTTTTAAGAGTTCAAGAATTGCTCTTGCACACTTTGGCATACCAATTCGATCCTTTCAATAAACTGGGTAACCTTGGTTGCTTTAGAGCTAGATTTCTTCTGTTTGCCATCTTGTTACCCATCTATATCAAAAGGAGTTTAAAGGCAATTACCAAAACATGTCCCAAATAGAGACAAACTAGTAGTTGTGTGAACAATCCTGTTGCATGAGCTTTGAATGCAGGCTAAACTTTTAGCCTAAGTCCTTGGAATTCTCAGATTATACACCCTCAAGAGATGTGTGACAATTGATCACTTGACAACTTCATTTTGTTAAATTTGTTTGTGGATGGAATGAACTCAACACTTAAACTTATTGCCTATCTTTCTTACTAAATGGTCCAAACCTGCCCAAGAAACTTATATCTGGAATGTAACCTAAATATTTTGGCATCCCATAGTGCATCCATATATTAGAGAAGTACTTTTAGGTAGCTTCTTGAATTAAAATTGGCATCTTTCATGGAATCAACGCACATCTTAATAAAACAATCCACCATCGTAAGCAAAGTTCACTACTTTGCCATTGTGGGAAAATTTCTTACATTCTACAAAGTGTGGATATGCTTTAGCATGGCTACTAGTGGTGTCGATAATACACATCCACTTGCACATTGGGCCAATCACATGCTGGTGCAAGTTGGTAATGAGTTACAATTAAGGTATAGGCCTCCACAAGGATAAGATTCTTTAGAACACATGTAGAGTTCCACCAAATATGCAAGGACACATGAATTTCAATCTGCATTGTCTTATGGATAATTATGGAGAGTATTTCATGACAATAGAACAAATAAACCCTATAAATGGGTAGAGTTCTCTCTTGGGCTTCGGAACCAATACCTTGAATCTAGTACATGCAATGGGAATTAAGAATGAAAAAAGGATTGGGAAAAGATTTTAAAGTATTTATAATCTAATATCAAATAGATAGAAGATCTTACCATCACAATGAAAAAACTGAATTCAACAAAATATGTCAAGAAATTGTACCTCTAGAGCATATGGGAAAATAGGAAACCATATGCTTCATAACTAAACAAGGAAAGGTTGAGAAGATACATTGTTAAAGAAAAGTTTTAGGATTGTATCATGTTATGTTGAACACAGGTCATAGACTTAGTACAATTTCAACAATGTGTGTTTGCTAGAGCTATTCGATTTTCATGTTAAGTATATAAAT
The DNA here is from genome assembly GCA_007258455.2 of Sequoia sempervirens. Taxonomy (NCBI): domain Eukaryota; kingdom Viridiplantae; phylum Streptophyta; class Pinopsida; order Cupressales; family Cupressaceae; genus Sequoia; species Sequoia sempervirens. The sequence continues at coordinate 14,060,760 of VDFB02000016.1, read as the reverse complement.
GAATGCAATCTACTAGGGACCAAGATGAGGCAATTCGTGATGAATGAGAATGAAGAATTTATTTATGAAGGGATTTATTGAAATACAAAACTATAGTGTTTTAACAAAAATAACAAAACTAAACCTAGGTTTTTGAGGTGCACAATAGTAAATCTTAAACACACTTTTAATGGTAATTTGAACATGCTTAATTATGAACGTTGTTTGAAGTATAGGAAATAAATAAATGTTGATTAAAATTTACTAATATCAACATAAAAGAATGCATACAAAATAGAGTACGACCAACTAAACTTAATAGGTGGGGCCTTTCTCATTAAGAAAACTATAGCTTATCCTCTCAAACTATGACTATGAATTGAATAGAATGGCATAATCCTTATTAAAGATGAAATTGTATTAGAAAATTGTCATGCAACAATTAAATATTGTTGTAGAGAGAATGAAATATCCCACCCCTGATAGGATATCTGCTCTCGTAGTTTTGCATGTCTGTTTCTTGATTTTGGTGGTTTTATAATTTTTTGGTTTTTTGAGTCTTTGCTAGGAATGCAGGAAAATGAAGAAATGCTAAAGGAAAAGCTAAACAGAATTGAAAGACATGAATTATCGACAACCCAGCTATTTTATTTGTTTCAATAAAAACATTTACAAACATACCCAATTGTTGATGAAGGCATAAACCTTAGGACGCCATCAGCTAAAATGCTTCATTCTTGACTTGAATTTGCCATCACAATGAATGAAAATATGGGACACCTAATCTATTATATCCAAGATGTCAAACCAATGAAAATTCTCACAATAAACACCATGTGTCAAGTCAAGAAGTTGTACGGCTTGTAGAGAGCCACACATGCCAATAGAAGATATATTTGGGTTGTTTGATAATTGTTTCTACTATCACAAGATTGTACGGCCTGGCTAAAGATGAAGATCTAAAATTGGTATGACCTCCTCAAAGCATTTCCCAATGGTTAGCAATCAAGCATGGGCTTCTTCAAACCCACTGCAGATTTGGGGAGATGCAATCAACAATTCAAAACCAAACCTCTTAATTTCTAATATGCAATTAATCTCTTATTCAACTATTGAAATATGCCTTTCTTCCTTTTCAAAAATTGACTTCAATAAGCACAAACATGAGTCCTAAAGAGCAATCTTTGGGTGCTATTTTACACCTGTAGATCACTAAATCTGAGAGAGTTTTCATTCTCCAAGATTGATTTATAGCTAGAAACCCTGGTTTCTTCTCTACAAGAAAAAGCTCATAAAATTTGCAAAGTGTGAATGAATGAATGAATGTGCTTTTTGAATGCTTTTATACCTCCTCTAAAAAGCACGATTTCTTTAGGGCTTTTAATCCATTGAAATATTTAATGTTATTTGCTTTTGTTGCTCAAATTTTATAACCTTCATGTGAGCACCCCCTTTATGACTTAAATAATTGACCTTATGTTATAAAAATAAATTATATATTATAAGGTCATTAAATACCATTAATGATATCCTCTAATAATTTAATCATTAATAATAATTAATAAATCATAACTTCATAAAAACTCAACATTAATTGATTCTACCAGCACCACGGGGTTACTCATTGCTTGTACTGCCCCATCTGAATGGCTTCCTATAAATAGTAAGGTTGGACCCAAATGTACAAGTGACTTACTAAAAATAATGAATGTAAACATAGCCAAAAACACCTCAAGAAGGTTATCTTTGAATATCACCAAACTTTGGAGAAGATAACTCCCAAATAAGGCCCTCTAAAAACCAACATTAGCCTACAAGGACTCGTTGATAGGCTAACCACTGCATCTAACTATTGCCTAGGAAAAGGGGACATTATAGTCCGCCCTCCCCAAGATTGTTTGTCCCCAGGCAATTCTCACCTGGATGCCCTGGCCGGTCATCTGAATACTAAAACCATGCTCAGCATCATTATAAGCAACTACCCCAATGTAGGGAAATCTACCAAACATAGGAATCCCTCAATCCCATAACCAAAATGAAAGTCCACCATACACATCATCTATTGACTTCCACTGCACTACTCTGATATAATATTCACCATGTTGAGAATGGTGAAGCAACACATTGGAATCCCATCGAATTGTCATGCCACAACTATCACCACCAAGATTCCAACATTGACAATCATCCCCATATAAATTGTGCATAAGAATCTCTATGGCATGCAACACAAATCTCTAGAGTAGAGTAGCTACATACTCTACCATAGAACCATCAACATGAGAGGGTTACACCTCATTAAGTGTGTCATGAATGCTCGCACACCAACCCAAATCTGCCTCACCCATATCTCCATCCACATGTGTAGTCTTTATAACACTTTTTAAGTTAGGAATATTTTGTTTTGGCGCATAAAAAGAACAAAACACATTTGTTTTTAAGGTGCTCTTAAAATGAACTATTTTGAGCTTTCTTAAAGTAGGAATCGTTATTTGGTACTTAAAAAGAGCACAAATGCACACTTTGTTTTGGTGCTCCTAAAAACTGAATCATTTCCATGCTTTCTTAAATTAGGAATCTTTATTTGGTGCTTTAAAAAGAACAACACAATTGAACATTTCATTTTTGGTGCTCTTAAAAATGAACCATTTCAAAGTTTTTCTAAATTAAGAATTATCATTTGGTGCATAAAAACAACAAACATTTCAATTTGGGTGCTCTAAAAAAATGAACTTTTTCCAAGTTTTCATAATTAGGAATCTTGATTTTAATGCATAAAAAGAACAACGCAAATGACCAAAATGATTTTTTTTTGTTGACGCATGCTCATATTTGCTTTTTTTGACCAAGTGAGACCACGATCGACTTAAAAACACTCATATTTGGGCTTGAAAATGGACAAATTATTATTTTTGACTTGCACCTTTGATATCTTAAGTGATTGATATCTAGAATACTTCATATTGGTGCAATTAAAAAGACCAAATTGTTTGTTTTATTCATATATTTTTGAGAATAGCACTGCTTGAGGTGCTTAAAAAGAATCAAACTGCTATAAATTGTATGTTGTGCATTCAGTGTTTGGTAAGCTAGATGGTTGTCTTCTCCCTTCGCACCTTTTGGTGATCTTGGGTGAGCGAAAACATCTTGAGCTTCACATCTTTATTTTCAAAGCATACCTTTTAGAGGGCCTGCCTATTGAGATACATCCCACGCCAGAGAACTCATAGGCGACCTAAGCAGTACTTTTGTTCTAGACCACTATATAAATAAATTGTGGGTGTGAGGAAAGTACATCATCCTGCCAGGTGTTGTTGGCCTATATCGATGTATTCTCCCTTAGTATCCTCATGATGCGTAAAAACCTGTAAGAGCTTGGAGGTCTCTTAATTGAGCAAAATGTCGCATGTATAGGCACATGAAAATAATATCCCCAGAACATTACTAAGAGCCAAATTGTTTTAGAAGCTACCCCTTTATCCAAAAACATTCTTTGAAAGTGGTGCATCGGAATTTACTTCTGAGAAGTTACTTGCCAAGTTTGACTATAGGCCCGTGCCATAAGTTGCATGTAAAATCGTCTCTTCGGAGCATGAGGCAGGCCTACCTAAAAGAATGGTTTCTATCCACTAGGGTTGTAATTGTGTATGTATGTTAAAATTGCCAAATACATTCAAAACAATCTTGACATCAAATTTTGTGCTTGATCTAAAAAGAACACATCCAAACAAACACTGAACACGATGGTCGAATCACAAACCCTTTGACTTAGTGTATGCTTGTAAAAGAATCCCTATATTTGCACTCCTTGAAAGAATTTTCCTTAAAAGGTTTTTGAATATTCCGACTTTAATTTCAGGCTACATTGGATCGAAGTAAACATTTGGAAACTATGGCTTGGGTGTCGCGATTTCACAACTTGAGGCCATAGACATGAAGGTCACACAAGTCCATGCTTTTTGAGTAAGTCCAAGTTGTATCACTTGCTATACTCCAAACACAGAGAAACTGAGAGAAAAACCAACTTAAACTTGCAAAAAATCCAAAGAAAGATTGTTCAAACTAGAAACAAAACACACAGAGACCACCTTTGCACAAAATTCCAGCGCAGTTGTCACATTTTCTAGCGCAATTGCTAAAAGTTCATTGCATTTGCTCTCTGTCCCAAAAACTTCACTGATGAAAATCAGTTGACAAAAATTGCGCACTTGATGCAGAACCTACACACTTGCTTTTATTTGCTCGCACTTGCTTCTGAGAAACCAACGCACTTGCCACAAAACTACTCACATTTTCCAAAAGAAACTCACTTTTGCCTAAGTAGTCATTGTATCTAACAAAAACATACAAAAGTCACACTTGCTTTTCTAGCTCGTACTTGCTTGTCCAAAACCTACACACTTGACACATTTTTGGCCGCACTTGATAAATTTGGCCACTCTTACTCATAGTGTTGCACCTTTGCTCAGAAACCAGTGTTATTATTCTATCCCGTTGACAATTGGGAAAAACAAATTTAGGCTGCTTACAGGATCCTTGTTAGAATGAAACAATTGGAAAAACAGATAAGTCATATAGTCCCTCATCCATTATTTCCATCCTACTTGTTAGAAATCAAAATCAAACAAACCACTGGGGTCATTCTTTCACTTAGACATATATGATATCAACAGTTACTTGAGACTCGCAAATAGTTCAAGTAAGCTTTTCCACAACATATCCTCTAGACAAGGAAGTGAAATATCAACCCTAGTCCTTCAACATTTTGATTTATGAAAAGTAGCACCATTCCAAAAGAGCACTCAAACCTTAGGGTCTTGAGCTTCATAGCAACCATCTCAAAACCATTACACTTTATGACCATTTGGTGACTAGTTGCTCTGGTTCAAAAATTGAACCATGTAGCACCAATCCTACAACCTAGTCTCACACATTGAATGTGAACAGATTGATATCATTAGCAGTTTAAGAACCTTCATATTTGAGAAGAACGAAACACCCAACCAGTGGAGAAACACAGAACAAATCTTAGATGAAGAGGAAGAGAAAGCAAACATAGCAGCTGAAAGACCCGTGTTGCCACCTCCTGTGTGGCAATAAATATACATCCCTCATGCTTTACGATAAGAGAAAGATCCTTAGATCCAACAAGAGAAAAATCCTTAGATGGAAATCCATATTACGACTTTCAAAGAACCGCCCTACCCTAAAGTTTGCCAAAGGGTACATCCAAAGAAGGTATTGCATCCGCCAAAATACACTATACCATTTCTATGCACACTTTGCACCAATAGGCCAAATCTTTCATAGATGGGAGTCACGAAAATAGTCACAGGAGCATGGCAATTGTTTATAACAACTACTAGATCACAACACAAGAAAAACATGGAAGCAAGCAAGAACAACACCAGCATCCCACCAGCAAACACCACAAACGACAAAGGTGGCCCATGGGACTATAGGCCAAGTGACCTTGAAACACCCCAAAAGAGACCCATGTACAAAGACACGTTCAGTGAGGAACTAAACCGCAAACAAAAAGAGGTGATAGAACAAAACAACCAGGACCCAAACAAAGTGGTCATAGAGGTGGTCGATACTGAGGAGGAAATAAACGAAGACGAATTGTTTGAACATTCCAACAACCCTAAGATACTTAGACTAATGGACAATTTGTTGAGAAAGGACCCAAATTTGTACTTCTTCAAGCTAGCGCAGAGCGATGCCAAGCTACCAATAGATTTTAATGTGGAGGCCCTCAAGGATCCTAATCTTATTCCCTTAGGGGATAACTCAGTGGCAAGACAAATAACCAAACCCAAAAAATGCCAAACATGCCACCTATATTCTCACAAAATAGTGGTCAAACCAAAGAAAACCCCTTGTATAGAAAACTGACATAGATCGAACAAGCGGTAGTGGCACAATAGTATCAAGGGGGTTCATCCTATTACGTACCGCAAAACAACAATCCACCTCTTGGACAATATATGTCTCAAAACACTTTGAATGTCGACCCTTCCCAAAACACACAGCACCATCAACAAAGTGGACCACATTGTCCCCTTCTGAATCAATACCACCAACAAGGTGGACCGCAGGGTCCCCTTCCAAATCAGTACCACTAACAAGGTGGACCACAATGTCCCCTTCCAAATTAGTACCATCAATAAGGTGGACCACAGGGACCACCTCCAAATCAGTACCACCAACAAGGTCGACCATAGGGACCACCTCCAAATCAGTACCACCAACAAGGTGGACCACAAGGTCCCCTTTCAAATTAGCAATATCACCAACAAGGCGGACCACAGGGTCCCCTTGCATATTAGTCCCAACAACAAGGTGTGTCGCAGGGCACCCTTCTTTAGTCGTCCCATCAACAAAGTAACCCGCCAACACACCATCAAGGAAACCTTTAGTATAGTCTATCCCAGCAGCAAGGTGTGCCACATGGTACCCTTCCTAATTCGTCCTACCAACAAGGTAACCCACCAATGCACCATTAGGGAAACCTTTAGTATAGACTGTCCCAGCAGCCAAAGATGTCGCACGGTACCCTTCCTAATTCATCCTACCAACAAGGTGACCCGCAAACGCATCAATAGGGTAACCTTCAATATAGTTTGTCCTAACAGCAAGGTGTGTCGCACCGTACCCTTCCTAATTCATCCTACCAACAAGATAATCCGCCAACTCATCAACAGTGTAACCTTCAGTATAGTCCTTCCCAGTAGCAAGGTGTGCCACATGGCACCCTTCTTTAGTCATCCCACCAACAAGGTAACCCATTAACACACCATTAGGGAAACCTTCAACATAATTCATATCAACAACCAAGTGGGCCATAGAGCACTCCTCCCAATTCATCTTACCAACAAGGTGTCTTGCTAACGTATCAATAGGGTAACCTTCACTATGACTCATCCGAGCAACAAGGAGCTAACCCATCTTACACACAGCAAAGACATAACCTGCTCTATGTTCAAAACAGCTACCAAGGTCTGATACCCTCGTTATATCCAACTTATGACTAAAGCATGGTAGGACAACAAGGCTATTACACGCAAGGCTTGCAAACAAATGTACCGAAAACAGAGATGGAATTGAAACTAGAGGTCATCACCCAACAAATAGCAAACATGCAGGCATGAAAACAAAAGAAGACTTACACCCTTCAAGAAATATGACCATTCCCATTCGATCATTCTATCACTGCACTACATTTTCCAAAGAATTTTGAAATACCCAGGTTTGACAATAAATATAAAGGAAGAGGAGATCCAGTAGAGCATGTACGAAACTTCTCAGTGTCAAGTTTTGAGGTACAAAACAACGCTTATCTCATGAGACTCTTTCCATGCAGCCTTATAGGTCATGCTATGGAGTGGTTCACCCGCCTGCAACCAAGAATTAAAACCTTCAACAAACTATCTAGCAAGTTCATAAGCCACTTCTCATTTAACATAGAGCAAGACGTCACCATCACAAGTTTATCCACAATCAAACAAAGTCAAGGAGAGTCCTTTACCTCTTACTTACAACGATGGAAACACAAGGCTAGTTGATGCAAATGGCCCATTCCTAGCAAGGAATTGGTAGATTTCATCTCTAATGTTCTACCTAAGGTCAACTACCAACTCACTATGTTATAACCCACAGACTTTGAAGAAACAAACGAAAAGGGATTACATATTGAGAGAGCCCTCATTGCGAGGGGAGACCTTAAGTTAAACAGCTCAAAAGACAGCCTCTAGTTCCAATGATAAACCTAAGATGGGTAGATAGCCCAATCAAAAAGGCCAAAAATTTCACAGTCTCTGAATCTGAAGAAACCAACATCATCTTGAAGATCTTAGAAAATGGAACCCAATGCAACTTGAACAGGCAAAAAAGGAGCTCATACGCTCAAGTTATGACCGGTCAAAGTTGGGGTCAAACCCAATATAGAGGCCAGTCAGAAAGGCAAAAAGTTTCACAGTCTCAAACTCTAACGAAACCAACATCATCTTGAAGAGCTTAGAAAATGGAACCCAATGCAACTTCAATGGGAAAAAAAAGGAGCTCATACACTCAAGTTATGTCCAGCCAAACATGGGGTCAAACCCCGCGGTATAGATGCCAGTCAGAAAGGTGAAAAATTTCACAGTCTCAAAATCTGATGAAACCAACATCATCTTGAAGAGCTCAGAAAACGGAACCCAATGCAACTTGAACGAGCGAAAAAAGCTCATACGCTCAAGTTATCTTCGATCAAAGTTGGCATCAAATTGGGTATAGAGGCAAGTTAGAAAGGCAAAAAAAATCAGTCTTAGAATCTAATGAAACCAACATCATCTTAAAGAGCTCAGAAAACATAACCCAATGCAACTTGAACGGGCAAAAAAGGAGCTCATACGCTCAAGTTATGTCTAATCAAAGTTGGGATCAAATCGGGTACAAAGGCTAGTCAGAAAGGTTTAAAATTTCACAGTCTCAAAATATGATGAAATCAACATCATCCTGAAGAGCTCAGAAAATGAAACCCAATGCAACTTGAATGGGCTAAAAAGGAGCTCATATGCTCAAGTTATGCCTGGTCAAAGTTGGGGTCAAACCAGGTATAGATGCCTATCAAAAAGGCCCAAAATTTCACAGTCTCAGAATCTGATGAAACCAACATCATCTTGAAGAGCTTGGAAAACGGAACCCAATGCAACTTCAACAGGCGAAAAAGGAGTATGCTCAAGTTATGTCCAGTCACAGTTGGGGTCAAACCACCCGGATACAGAGGCAAGTTAGAAAGGAAAATAAATTCATAGTCTGCAAATATGATGAAACCAACATCGTCTTGAAGAGCTTAGAAAATGGAACCCAACGCAACTTGAACGGGCAAAAAAGGAGCTCATACACTCAAATTATGCATGGTCAAAGTTGGGGTCAAACCAGGTATAAAGGCCAGTCAGAAAGGAAAAAAATTCAGTCTCACAATTTGACGAAATCAACATCATCTTGAAGAGCTCAAAAAACAGAACCCAACGCAATTTGAACGGGTGAAAAAGGAGCTCATACGCTCAAGTTATACCTAGTCAAAGTTGGGGTCAAACTTGGAACAGAGACTAGTCAAAAGGGTGAAAATTTTCAGTCTCTGAATCTGAAGAAACCAACATCATCTTGAAGAGCTCATAAAATAAAACCCAACACAACTCGAACAGGGGAAAAAGGAGCCTCATACGCTCAAGTTATGCCTAGTCAAAGTTGGGGTCAAACCTTGTACACAGACTAGTCAAAAAGGCGAAAAAATTCACAGTCTCAGAATCTAACGAAACCAACATCATCCTGAAGAGCTCAGAAAATGGAGCCCAATGCAACTTGAACGGGTGAAAAAGCTATCATACGCTCAAGTTATGGACGGTCAAAGTTGGGGTGAAATGGGTACACAGGCCAATTGGAAAGGCAAAAAATTTCAGTCTCAGAATCTAATGAAACCAATGCCATCTTGAAGAGCTCAGAAAATGAAACCCAATGCAACTTCAACGGGCAAAAAAAGGAGCTCATACACTCAAGTTAGGCCCGATCAAAAACACAAGCCAATCAGAAAGGTGAAAATTTTCAGTCTCAGAATCTGTTGAAACTAACATCATCTTGAAGAGCTCAGAAAATAAAACCAAATGCAGCTTGAATGTACAAAAAAGGAGCTCATACGCTCAAGTTATGCCCGGTCAAAGTTGGGGTCAAATTGAGTACACACGATAGTCAAAAAGGCAAAAAACTTTACAATCTCAGAATCTGACGAAACCAACATCATCTTGAAGAGTTCAGAAAACGGAACCTAACGCAACTTGAACAGGCGAAAAAGGGGCTCATACACTCAAGTTATGCCCGGTCAAAGTTGGGGTCAAACCGGCTACAAAGGCTAGTCAAAAAGGTGAAAATTTTAACAATCTTAGATTATGAAGAAACAAACATCACCTTGAAGAGCTCAAAAAATGGAACCCAATGCAACTTGAACGGGCGAAAAAGGAGCTCATACGCTCAAGTTATCCCCAGTCAAAGTTGTGGTAGGCTAGTCAAAAAGGCAAAAATTTCACAATCTCATAATCAAATGAAACCAAAATCACCTTGAAGAGCTCAGAAAATGGAACCTAACGCAACTTGAACGGGCAAAAAAGGAGCTCATACGCTCAAGTTATGCTCGGTCAAAGTTGGTCAGTCAGAAAGGCAAAAAATTTCACAGTTTCATAATTTGATGAAACCAGCATCATCTTTAAGAGCTCAGAAAATGGAACCCAACCCAACTTGAACGGGTGAAAAAGGAGCTCATACGCTCAAGTTGTGTCTGGTCAAAGTTGGCGTCAAACTGGGTAGACAGGCCAATAAGAAAGGTGAAAATTTTCAAAGTCTCTAAATTTGACGAAACCAACATCATCTTGAAGATCTCATAAAACGGAACCCAACGCAACTTGAACGAGCGAAAAACGAGCTCATACGCTCAAGTTACGCCCAGTCAAAGTTGGCGTCAAACCGAGTACAGGGGCACGTCAGAAAGGCGAAAAATTTCAGTCTCAGAATCTAACAAAACCAACATCATATTGAAGAGGTCAAAAAATAGAACCCAATGCAACTTGAACGAACCAAAAAGGAGCTCATACACTCAAGTCATGCACGATCAAAGCTGAGGTCAAACCGAGTACAAAGGCCTGCTCGGTCAAAGTTGGGGTCAAACTGGATACAGAGCCCAGTCAAAAAAGCAAAAAAAAATCACAGTCTCAAAATCTAACGAAACCAACATCATCTTGAAGAGCTTAGAAAATGAAACACAATGCAACTTGAATGGGCGAAAAGGGAGCTCATACGTTCAAGTTATGCCCAGTCAAAGTTGGGGTCAAACCGAGTATAGAGGCTAGTCTAAAAGGATTAAAATTTCTTAGTCTCAAAATCTAACGAAACCAACATCATCTTGAAGAGCTCAGAAAATGGAACCCAACACAACTTGAACAGGCGAAAAAGGAGCTCATATGCTCATGTTATGCCTAGTCAAAGTTGGGGTCAAATTGGGTACAGATGCCAATCAAAAAGATGAAAAATTTCACATTCTCAAAATTTGACGAAACCAACATCATCTTGAAGAGCTCAGAAAACGGAGCCGAACGCAACTTGAATGGGTGAAAAAGGAGCTCATACCCTCAAGTTATGTCCAGTCAAAGTTGGGGTCAAACTGAAGTTATGCCCGGTCAAAGTTGGTCAAACTGGGTATAGAGGCAAGTTAGAAAGGCGAAAAATTTTAGTCTTAGAATTTTTATAAAACCAACATCATCTTTAAGAGCTCAAAAAACGGAACCCAACCCAACTTGAACAAGTGAAAAAGGAGCTCATACGCTCAAGTTATGCATGCCTAGTCAAAGTTGGGGTCAAACCGGGTAAATAGGCCAATCAGAAAGGAAAACAATTTCACAGTCTTTGAATCTAACGAAACCAACATCATCTTGAAGATCTTAGAAAACAGAACCCAACACAACTTGAACGGGCCAAAAAGGACCTCATACGCTCAAGTTATGTCTAGTCAAAGTTGGAGTCAAACCAGGTACAGAGGCAAGTCAGAAAGGCGAAAAAATTCATAGTCTCAGAATCTAACGAAACTAACATCATCTTGAAGAGGTTAGAAAACATAACCCAATGCAACTTGAACAGGCAAAAAAGGAGCTAATACGCTCAAGTTATGCACGGTCAAAGTTGGGGTCAAACAGAGTACAAAGCCTAGTCAAAAAAGTGAAAAATTTCACAATCTCAAAATCTAACGAAACCAACATCATATTAAAGAGCTAAAAAATGAAACTCAACACAACTTGAACGGGCGAAAAAGGAGCTCATACACTCAAGTTACGCTTGGCCAAAGTTGGGTTCAAATCGTGTATAGGCTAGTCAAAAAGGCTTGAAATTTCAGTCTTAGAATTTGAACAAACCAACCTCATCCTGAAAATCTTAGAAAACGGAACCCAATGCAACTTGAACGGGAAAAAAAAGAGCTCATATGCTCAAGTTATGCCTAGTCAAAAATGAGGTCACAGCGGATACAAATGCCAGTCAAAAAGACAAAAAAAATTACAGTCTCAAAATCTGACAAAACCAACATCATCTTGAAGAGCTTAGAAAACATAACCAAATGCAACTTGAACAGGCGAAAAAGAAGCTCATACGCTCAAGTTATGCTCGGTCAAAGTTGGGGTCAAACCAGGTACAAAGTGGCAGAAAGTGAAAAATTTGAGTCTCGGAATCTGACAAAACCAACATCATCTTGAAGAGCTCAAAAAACAGAACCCAAGCAACTTGAACGGGTGAAAAAGAAGCTTATACGCTCAAGTTATGCCCTGTCAAAGTTGGGGTCAAACCGGGAATAGAGGCCAGTCAAAAAGGCTAAAAATTTCACAGTCTCAAAATCTAATGAAACCAACATCATCTTGAAGAGCTCAGAAAACAAAACCCAACGCAACTTGAATGAGCGAAAAATGAGCTCATATGCTCAAGTTATGCCCGCTCAAAGTTGGGGTCAAACAGGGTACACAGACCAGTCATAAAGGTGAAAATTTTCAAAGTCTCAGAATCTATTGAAACCAACATCATCCTGAAGAGCTCAGAAAACAGAGCCCAACGCAACTTCAACAAGAGAAAAAATAGCTCATACGCTCAAGCTATGCCCAGTCAAAGTTGGGGTCAAACCAGTTACACAGCCCATTCGAAAAGGCAAAAAAATTCATAGTCTCATAATCTGATGAAACCAACATCATCTTGAAGAGCTTAGAAAACGGAACCCAACGCAACTTGAATGGGCGAAAAAGGAGCTCATACACTCAAGTTATGCCCGATCAAAGTTGGGGTCAAACCCCGCGGTATAGATGCCAGTTAGGAAGGCGAAAAAATTTCACAGTCTCAAAATCTGATGAAACCAACATCATCTTGAAGAGCTCAGAAAACGGAACCCAACGCAACTTGAACGAGCCAAAAAGGAGCTAATACGCTCAAGTTATGTTCAGTCAAAGTTGGGGTCAAATCGAGTACAGAGGCAAGTTAGAAAGGCAAAAAAAATTAGTCTTAGAATCTAACAAAACCAACATCATCTTAAAGAGCTCAAAAAACATAACTCAACGCAACTTGAACGGGCGAAAAAGGAGCTCATACGCTCAAGTTATGCCCAATAAAAGTTGGGGTCAAACTGGGTACCTCTAGCCTAGTCAGAAAGGCTTAAAATTTCACAGTCTCATAATCTGAAGAAATCAACATCATCCTAAAGAGCTCAGAAAACAGAACCCAATGCAACTTGAACGGGCAAGAAAGGAGCTCATATGCTCAAGTTATGCCTAGTCAAAGTTGGGGTCAAACCGGGTACAGATGCTTGTTAGAAAGGCCCAAAACTTCACAGTCTCAGGATCTGATGAAACCAACATCATCTTGAAGAGCTTGTAAAATGGAACCCAACGCAACTTGAATGGGTGAAAAAGGAATACGCTCAACTTATGTCCAGTCACAGTTGGGGTCAAACCACCCAAGTACAGAGGCAAGTCAGAAAGGCGAAAAATTTCACAATCTCAAAATCTGATGAAACCAACATCGTCTTGAACAGCTTAGAAAACAGAACCCAATGCAACTTGAACGGGCAAAAAAGGAGCTCATATGCTTAGGTTATGCATGGTCAAAGTTAGTGTCAAACCAAGTAGAAAGGCCAGTCAAAAAGGAAAAAAATTTCACAATCTCACAATTTGATGAAACCAACATCATTTTGAAGAGCTTAGAAAACGAAACCCAATGCAACTTGAACGGGTGAAAAAGGAGCTCATACGCTCAAGTTATGCTCGGTCAAAGTTGGGGTCAAACTTGGAATAGAGGCTAGTCAAAAAGCCAAAAAAATTCAGTGTCAGAATCTGAAAAAACCAACATCATCTTGAAGAGCTCATAAAATAAAACCCAGGGCAACTTGAATAGGCGAAAAAGGAGCTCATACGCTCAAGTTATGCCTGGTCAAAGGTGGGGTCAAACCTTGTACACAAACTAGTCAGAAAGGCGAAAATTTTCATAGTCTTAGAATCTAACAAAACCAACATCATCCTGAAGAGCTCAGAAAACGGAGTCCAACACAACTTGAATGGGCGAAAAAGCTGTCATATGCTCAAGTTATGCACGGTCAAAGTTGGGGTGAAATTGGGTACACAGGCCAGTTGGAAAGGCAAAAAAATTCTCAGTCTCAAAATCTGATGAAACCAACGTCATCTTGAAGAGCTCAAAAAACAAAACCCAATGCAACTTGAACGGGCAAAAAAGGAGCTCATATGCTCAAGTTAGGCCCGGTCAAAACACAACCCAGTCAGAAAGGTAAAAATTTTCAATCTCAGAATCTGTCGAAACCAACATCATCTTGAAGAGCTTAGAAAATAAAACCCAAAGCAACTTGAACGTGCAAAAAAGGAGCTCATACGCTCAAGTTATGCCCGGTCAAAGTTGGGATCAAATAGGGTACACACGCCAATCAGAAAGGCAAAAAATTTCATAGTCTTAGAATCTGATGAAACCAACGTCGTCTTCAAGAGATCAGAAAACAGAACCCAACGCAACTTGAATGGGTGAAAAAGGGGCTCATATGCTCAACTTATGCCCGGTCAAAGTTGGGGTCAAACCGGCTACAGAGGCCAGTCAGAAAGGTGAAAATTTTCACAATCTTAGGTTATGAAGAAATAAACATCACCTTGAAGAGCTCAATAAACAGAACCAAACACAACTTGAACAAGCGAAAAAGGAGCTCATACGCTCAAGTTATCCCCAATCAAAGTTGTGGTCAAACCGGGTACAAAGGTCAGATAGAAAGGCAAAAAATTTCAGTCTCATAATCTTATGAAACCAACATCACCTTGAAGAGCTCAGAAAATGAAACCTAACGCAACTTGCCCAGGCAAAAAGGAGCTCATACGCTCAAGTTATGCTCGGTCAAAGTTGGTCAAACCAGGGTACAGAGGCCAGTCAGAAAGGCGAAAAAATTCACAGTTTCAGAATTTGATGAAAACAACATCATTTTTAAGAGCTCAGAAAACGGAACCCAAATCAACTTGAACGGGTGAAAAAGGAGCTCATACACTCAAGTTATGTTTGGTCAAAGTTGGCATCAAACCGGGTAGACAGGGCAATAAGAAAGGCAAAAAATTTCACAGTCTCTGAATTTGACGAAACCAACATCATCTTGAAGATCTCATAAAATGGAACCCAACGCAACTTGAACAGGCGAAAAACAAGCTCATACGCTCAATTATGCCCGGTCAAAGTTAGCATCAAACCGAATACAGAGGCAAGTCAGAAAGGCAAAAAATTTCACTATCTCAGAACCTAACAAAACCAACATCATATTGAAGAGGTCAGAAAATAGAACCCAATGCAACTTGAACAGGCCAAAAAGGAGCTCATACGCTCAAGTTATGCACGGTCAAAGCTGAGGTCAAACCGGGTACATAGGCCTGCACAGTCAAAATTGGGGTCAAACTAGGTACAGAGTCTATTCAGAAAAGCAAAAAAAATCACAATCTCAAAATCTAACGAACCAACATCATCTTGAAGAGCTCAGAAAATGAAACACAACGCAATTTGAACAGGGGGAAAGGGAGCTCATACGCTCAAGTTATGCCCAGTCAAAGTTGGGGTTAAACCGAGTACAGAGGCTAGTCTGAAAGGATTAAAATTTCTCAGTCTCATAATCTAATGAAATGAACATCATCCTAAAGAGCTCAGAAAACATAACCCAACGCAACTTTAACAGGCGACAAAGGAGCTCATATGCTCATGTTATGCCCGGTCAAAGTTGGGGTCAAATTGGGTTTAGATGTCAGTCAGAAAGATGAAAAATTTCACAGTCTTAGAATCTGACGAAACCAACATCATTTTGAAGAACTCGGAAAATGAAACCCAACACAACTTGAAAGGCCGAAAAAGGAGCTCATACCCTCAAGTTATGTCTAGTCAAAGTTGGGGTCAAACCGAAGTTATGCCCAGTCAAAGTTGGTCAAACCAGGTATAGAGGCAAGTCAGAAAGGGAAAAAATTTCAGTCTCAGAATTTAATGAAACCAACATCATCTTTAAGAGATCAGAAAATGGAACCCAACCCAACTTGAACAAGTGAAAAAGGAGCTCATACGCTCAAGTTATGCATGCCTGGTCAAAGTTGGGGTCAAACTGGGTAGATATGCCAATCAGAAAGACAAAAAAAATCAGTCTCTTAATCTGACGAAACCAACATCAACTTGAAGATCTCATAAAACATAACCCAACACAACTTGAACAGGCGAAAAAGGACCTCATACGCTCAAGCTATGTCCGGTCAAAGTTGGGGTCAAATCGGGTACAAAGGCAAGTCAGAAAGACGAAAAATTTCAGTCTCAGAATCTAACGAAACCAATATTATCTTGAAAAGGTTAAAAAACATAACCCAATGCAACTTGAACAGGCGAAAAAGGAGCTAATACACTCAAGTTATGCATGGTCAAAGTTGGGGTCAAACCGGGTACAGAGCCTAGTCAGAAAAGCAAAAAAATTTACAATCTCAAAATCTAACGAAACCAACATCATATTAAAGAGCTCAAAAAACAAAACTCAACACAACTTGAATGGGCGAAAAAGGAGCTCATATGCTCAAGTTATGCCCGGGCAAAGTTGGGGTCAAATCACATTCAGGCTAGTAAAAAAGGCTTAAAATTTCATAGTCTCATAATCTGAAGAAACTAACCTCATCCTGAAAAGCTCATAAAACAGAACCCAATGCAACTTGAACGGGCGAAAAAGGAGCCCATATGCTCAAGTACACAATCAAAAATGGGGTCAAACTGGGTACATCTATGCCAGTTAGAAAGACGAAAAATTTCATAGTCTCAAAATCTGACGAAACCAACATCGTCTTGAAGAGCTTAGAAAACAGAACCCAACGCAAGTTGAACGGGCGATAAAGGCTCTCATACGCTCAACTTATACTCGGTCAAAGTTGGGGTCAAACTAGGTACAGAGTGGCCAAAAGGCGAAAAATTTCACAATCTCATAATCTAAAAAAACCAACATCATCTTGACGAGCTCAAAAAATGGCACCCAATGCAACTTGAACAGATGAAAAAGGAGCTCATACGCTCAAATTATGCCCAATCAAAGTTGGGGTCAAACCGGGAAAGAGGCTAGTGAAAAAGGCAAAAAAAATAGTCTCAAAATCTGATGAAACTAACATCATCTTGAAGAGCTTAGAAAACAAAACCCAACGCAACTTAAACGAGCAAAAAATGAGCTCATACACTCAAGTTATGCTCGGTCAAAGTTGGGGTCAAACTAGGTACACAAACCAGTCAGAAAGGCAAAAAATTTCAAAGTCTCAGAATCTATTGAAACCAAGATCATCCTGAAGAGCTCAGAAAAAAGAGCCTAATGCAACATCAACGAGCAAAAAAGTAGCTCATATGCTCAAGTTATGCCCAGTCAAAGTTGGGGTCAAACTAGGTACACAAGCCAGTCGAAAAGGCAAAAAAAATCATATTCTCATAATCTGATGAAACCAACATCATCTTGAAGAGCTCAAAAAACTAAACCCATCACAACTTGAATGGGTGAAAAAGGAGCTCATATGCTCAAGTTATGTCCAGTCAAAGTTGGGGTCAAACTGGAATCTAACGAAACCAACATCATCTTGAAGAGCTCAGAAAATGAAACCCAACGCAACTTGAACGTGCGAAAAAGGAGCTCATACACTCAAGTTATGCCCAATCAAAGTTGGGGCAAATCGGGTACACAGGCCAGTGAGAAAGGCGAAAAATTTCATAGTCTCAGAATCTGACGAGACCAAAGTCATCTTGAATAGCTCAGAAAACAGAACCCAACGCAACTTGAACGGGCAAAAAAGGGGCTCATACGCTCAAGTTATGCCCAGTCAAAGTTGGGGTCAAACCGAGTATAGAGGCCAGTGAGAAAGGCAAAAAATTTCAGTCTCAAAATCTAATGAAACCAACATCATCTTTAATAGCTTAAAAAACAGAACCCAACACAACTTGAACG
This sequence comes from Sequoia sempervirens, assembly GCA_007258455.2. NCBI lineage: Eukaryota > Viridiplantae > Streptophyta > Pinopsida > Cupressales > Cupressaceae > Sequoia > Sequoia sempervirens. The sequence goes on along the minus strand of VDFB02000016.1, from coordinate 14,042,741 downwards.
GGTGAAAAAGGAGCTCATACGCTCAAATTATGCCCGGTTAAAGTTGGGGTCAAACTGAATACAGAGACTAGTCAGAAAGGGTCAGAATCTCAAGAAACCAACACCATCTTGAATAGCTCAAAAAACAAAACCCAACGCAACTTTAACGGTCGAAAAATGAGCTTATAGGCTCAAGTTATGTCGCGTCAAACCGGGTAGAGAGGTCTATCAGAAAGGCGAAAAAATTCACAGTCTCAAAATCTGACGAAACCAATGCCATCTTGAAGAGCTCAGAAAACGGAACCCGATGCAACTTGATCGGGGAAAAAAGAAACTCATATGCTCAAGTTATGCCCAGTCAAATTTGGAGTCAAACCGGGTACATAGGCTAGTTAGAAAGTCAAAAAAATTCAGTCTCAGAATCTGAAGAAACCAACATCATCTTGAAGAGCTCAAAAAATGGAACCCAATGTAACTTGAACGAAAAAAAACAAGCTCATATGCTTAAGTTATGCCCGGTCAAAGTTAGGGTCAAACTGGGTACAGAGGCCAGTCAGAAAGGAAAAATATTTTAGTCTCAGAATCTGACAAAACCAACTTCATTTTGAAGATCTCAAAAAACATAACCCAACGCAACTTGAAAAGGTGAAAAAGGAGCTCATACACTCAAGTTATGCCCAATTAAAGTTGGGGACAAACCGAGTATAGAGGCCACTCAAAAAGGCGAAAATTTTTATAATCTCAGAATCTGATGTAACCAACATCATTTTGAACAACTCAGAAAATGGAACCCAATGCAACTTGAACGAGCGAAAAAGGAGCTCATACGTTCAAGTTATGTCTGGTCAAAGTTGTGGTCAAACCAAGTACCAGGCTAGTTAGAAAGGTGAAAAAAATTCAAAATCTCATAATCTAACAAAACCAACTTCATCTTGAAGAGCTCAAAAAATGAAATGCAACGCAACTTGTATAGGCGAAAAAGGAGCTCATACGCTCAAGTTACACCTGGTCAAAGTTGGCGTCAAACCGGGTACAGATGCCAGTCAGAAAGACAAAAAAATTCAGAGTCTCGGAATCTAACAAAACCAACATCATCTTGAAGAGCTCAGAAAACGAAACCCAACGCAACTTGAACGGGCAGAAAAGGAGCTCATACGCTCAAGTTATGTCCGGTCAAATTTGGTATCAAACCGAGTACAGAGACAAGTCAGAAAGGCGAAAAATTTCAGTCTCAGGATCTAACGAAACCAACAATAACATCATCTTAAAGATCTTTAGAAAATGCAACCCAACGCAACTTGAACAGGCCAAAAAGGAGCTCATACGCTCAAGTTATGCATGGTCAAAGTTGGGGTCAAACCGAGTACAGAGGCCAATCAGAAAGGTTAAAATTTTAAGTCTCAGAATCTGAAGAAACCAACATCTATTGAAGAGCTTAGAAAACGGAACCTAGCGCAACTTGAATGGGTGAAAAAAGAGCTCATACACTCAAGTTATGCCTGGTCAAAGTTGGGGTCAAACCGGGAACAGATGTCAGTCAAAACAGCAAAAAAAATCAGTCTTAGAATTTGACGAAATGAACATCATCTTGAAGAGCTTAGAAAACAAAACCAAACAAAAGTTGAAAGGGAAAAAAAGCAGCTTATACAATCAAGTTATGTCCAGTCAAAGTTGGAGTCAAACCGGGTACACAGGCCATTCGGAAAAGAAAAAAATTTCACAGTCTCAAAATTTGACAAAACCAACGTCTTCTTGAAGAGTTCAAAAAACGGAACCCAACGCAACTTGAACGAGGGAAAAAGGAACTCATACGCTCAAGTTATGCCTGGTCAAAGTTGGGGTCAAACCGAAAACAAAGGAGGCCAGTCAAAAAGGTGAAAATTTTCAATCTCAAAATCTGACAAAACCAACATCATCTTGAAGAGCTCAAAAAACAGAACCCAACAAAACTTGAAGGGGTGAAAAAGGAGCATATACGCTCAAGTTATGCCCAGTCAAAGTTGGCGTCAAACCGGGTATAGAGGCCAGTCAAAAAGGAAAAAAATTTCACAATCTCATATTATGACAAAACCAACGTCATCTTGAAGAGCTCAGAAAACAGAACCCAATGCAACTTGAACGGGCGCAAAAAGAGCTCATATGCTCAAGTTATGTCTGGTAAAAGTTGGGGTCAAACCGAGTATAGAGGCAAGTCAGAAAGGGGAAAAAATTCACAGTCTCAGAATCTCACGAAACCAACATCATCTTGAAGAGCTTTAGAAAATTCAACCCAATGCAACTTGAGTGGGCCAAAAAGGAGTTTATACGCTCAAGTTATGCGATGTCAAAGTTGGAGTCAAACCGGGTACATAAAGGCAAAAAATTTCACAGTCTCAAAATATGACGAAACAAACATCATTTTGAAGAGATCAGAAAATGAACCCAACGCAACTTGAACAGGTAAAAAAAGAGCTCATATGCTCAAGTTATGCCCAGTCAAAGTTGGGATCAAACTAGGAACAGAGGCTAGTCAAAAAGGCGAAAAAATTCACAGTCTTAGAATCTGACAAAACGAACATCATCTTGAAGAGTTCAGAATACAAAACCAACTCAACTTGAACGGGCAAAAAAGCAACTCATATAATCAAGTTATGCTTAGTCAAAGTTGGGGTCAAACCGGGTACACAGGCCATTCAAAAAGGCAAAAAAATTCACAGTCTCTGAATATGATGAAACCAACATCATCTTGAAGATCTCAAAAATGGAATCCAACGCAACTTGAAGAGGAGAAAAATGACCTCATACGCTCAAGTTATACCTGGTCAAATTTGGGGTCAAATCGGGAACAGAGGAGGCCAGTCAAAAAGGCAAAAAATTTAACAGTCTTAGAATCTGACAAAACCAAAATCATCTTGAAGAGCTCAGAAAACGGAACCCAACGCAACTTGAACATGCGAAAAAGGAGCTCATAACGCTCAAGTTATGCCCAGTCAAAGTTGGGGTCAAATCGAGTACACTGGCCAGTTGGAAAGGCAAAAAAAATTAGTCTCAGAATCTGACGAAACCAACTCTTGAAGAGCTCAAAAAATGGAACCAACACAACTTCAAAGGGCGAAAAAGGAGCTCATACACTCAAGTTATACACGGTCAAAGTTGGGGTCAAACCGGATACCTAGCCAAGTAGAAAGGCAAAAAAATTCAAAAGTCTTAGAATCTGACGAAACCAAAGTCATCTTGAAGAGTGCAGAAAATGGAACCCAACACAACTTGAACGGGCTAAAAAGGAGCTCATACGCTCAAGTTATGCTCGATCAAAGTTGGGGTCAAATCGAGTATAGGCCAGTCAGAAAGGCGAAAAATTTCACAATCTCATATTATGACGAAACCAACGTAATCTTGAAGAGCTTAGAAAACAGAACCCAACGCAACTTGAATGGGCGAAAAATGAGCTCATACACTCAAGTTATACCTGGTCAAAGTTGGGGTCAAACTGGGTACCCAGCCAGGCAGAAAGGAAAAAAATTTCACAGTCTCAGAATATGATGAAACCAAAGTCATCTTGAAGAGCTCAGAAAATGGAACCCAACGCAACTTGAATGAGCGAAAAAGGAGCTCATACGCTCAAGTTATACCCGATCAAAGTTGGGGTCAAATCAGGTACAAAGGCCTCTCAGAATCTGACGAAACAAACGTCATCTAAAGAGCTCAGAAAAAGAAACCTAATGCAACTTGAATGGGCGAAAAAGAAGCTCATGTGTTCAAGTTATGCCCGGTCAAAGTTGGGGTCAAATCGAGTACAGAAGCCAGTCAAAAAGGCGAAAAATTTCAGTCTCTAAATCTGAGAAACCAACATCATTTTGAATAGCTCAGAAAATGGAACCTAACGCAACTTGAATGGGCGAAAAAGGAGATCATACGTTCAAGTTATGTCATGTCAAAGTTGGGGTCAAACCGAGTAGAGAGGCCAGTCAAAAAAGCGAAAAATTTCAGTCTCAGAAACTGATGAAACCTACATCATCTTTAAGAGCTTAGAAAAGGGAACCTAACCGCAATTGGAACAAGTGAAAAAGGAGCTATACACTCAAGTTATGCCTAGTAAAAGTTCAGGTCAAACTGGGTACAAAGGCTAGTCAGAAAGGCTAAGAATCTAATGAAACCAACACCATCTTGAAGAGCTCAGAAAACAATACCCAGCGCAACTTTAACATCTAAAAAATAAGCTATTGCGCTCAAGTTATGCTGAGTCAAATCGGGTAGAGAGGCCACTCAGAAAGGCGAAAAATTTCAGTCTCAGAATCTGACAAAACCAACGCCATTTTGAAGAGCTCAAAGAACGGAACCCAACAAAATTTGAATGAATGAAAAAGGAGCTCATACGCTCAAGTTATACCCAGTCAAAGTCGGGGTCAAACAGAGTATAGAGGCCAATCAAAAAGGCGAAAATTTTCAATCTCAAAATCTGATGAAACCAATGTAATCTTGAAGAGCTCAGAAAACATAACCCAACGCAACTTAAACAGGGGAAAAAGGAGCTCATATGCTCAATTATGCCTAGTCAAAGTTGGGGTCAAACTGGGTACAGAGGCAAGTCAGAAAGCCAAAAAATTTCCAAATCTCAAAATTTGACATAACCAACATCATCTTGTACAGCTTAGAAAATAGAACCCAATGCAACTTGAATGGGCGAAAAAGGATCTCATATGTTGAAGTTATGTCCCGTCAAAGTTGGGGTCAAACCTCGACCAACCTAGTCAGAAAGGTGAAAAATTTCACAATCTCATAATCTGAATAAACCAACTTCGTCTTGAAGAGCTCAAAAAATAGAATGCAACGCAACTTGAACAGGCAAAAAAGGAGCTCATACGCTCAAGTTATGCGCCGTCAAAGTTGGGGTTAACCGAGTACATAGGCTAGTCAAAAAGGCAAAAAATTTCACAATCTCATAATTTCACGAAACTATTGTCATCTTGAAGAGCTCAAAAAATGGATCCCAACGCAACTTGAACGGGCAAAAAAGGAGCTCATACGCTCCAGTTATGTCTGGTCAAACAAAGTTGGGGTAAAACTAGGTAGATATGCCAGTCAAAAAGGTGAAAAATTTCACTGTCTTTGAATCGAACGAAACCAACATCATCTTGAAGATCTTAGAAAACGGAACCCAACGCAAATTGAACGAGCAAACAAGCAGCTCATACGCTCAAGTTATGCCCGGTCAAAGTTGGGGTCAAACCAAGTATAGAGGCCATTCAGAAAGGCAAAAAATTTCATAGTCTCAAGCTTTGACGAAACCAACATCATCTTGAAGAGCTCAGAAAACGAAACCCAACGCAACTTGAATAGGCGAAAAAGAAGCTCATACGCTCAAGTTATGCCCAGTCAAAGTTGGGGTCAAACCGAGTATAGATGCCAATCAGAAAGGCAAAAAATTTCACAATCTCAAAATTTGATTAAACCAACATCATCTTCTAGAGCTCAGAAAACAGAACCCAACGCAACTTGAAAGGGCGAAAAAGCAGCTCATACGCTCAAGTTACGTCAAGTTAAAGTTGGGGTCAAACCGAGTACTGAGGCAAGTCAAAAAGGCGAGAAAAATTTAGAGTCTCAGAATTTGACTAAACCAACATCATCTTAAAGAGCTCAGAAAACATAATCCAACGCAACTTGAACGAGCAAAAAAGGAACTCATACACTCAACTTATGCATAGTCAAAGTTAGAATCAAATCGGGTACACTGGCCTGCTCGGTCCAAGTTGGGATCAAACTGAGTACAAAGCCCAATCAGAAAAGTAAAAAAATTCACAGTCTCAAAATATAACAAAACCAACATCATCTTGAAGAGCTCAGAAAACGAAACCCAACGCAACTTGAACGGGCGAAAAATGAGCTCATATGCTCAAGTTATGCCCGATCAAAGTTGAGGTCAAACCGGATAAAGGCTAGTCAGAAAGGCTTAATATTTCACAGTCTTAGAATCTGATGAAACCAACATCATCCTAAAGAGCTCAGAAAACGGAACCCAATGCAACTTGAATGGGTGAATAAGGAGCTCATATGCTCAAGTTGTGCCCGGTCAAAGTTGCAGTCAAACTGAGTACCAAGCTAGTTAGAAAGGTGAAAAATTTCAGTCTCAGAATCTTAAAGGAGCTCATACGCTCAAGTTATGCCTGGTCAAATTCATGGGTCAAATCAAGTAAAGAGGCCAATCTGAAAGGCAAAAATTTGTATAGTCTCAGACGTTGACGAAACCAACATCATCTTGAACAGCTTAGAAAATGAAACACAACGCAACTTGAACAGGAGAAAAATGATGTCATAGTTAAAGTTATGCCCGTTCAAAGTTCAGGTCAAACTAAGTAAAGAGACCAATCAAAAAGGAAAAAAAATTTACAGTCTCGGAATGTGATGAAACTAATGTCATCCTTAAGAGCTCAGAAAGAGGAATCCAACGCAACTTGAACGAGCGAAAAAGAAGCTCATACGCTCAAGTTATGCCCAGTCAAAGTTGGGGTCAAACTAGGTACATAGGCTTGCCCAACCAAAGTTGGGGTCAAACCAAGTATAGAGCCTAGTCACAAAAGTGAAATATTTCACAGTATCAAATCTAACGAAACCAACATCATCTTGAAGAGCTCAGAAAACGAAAACCAACGCAACTTGAACAGGTGAAAAAAGAGCTCATACGCTCAAGTTATGTCTAGTCAAAGTTGGGATTAAATCGGGTATAAAGGCTAGTCAGAAAGGCTTCAAATTTCACAGTCTCAGAATCTGATGAAACCAACATCATCCTGGAGAGCTCAAAAAAGGGAACCCAACACAACTTGAACAAGTGAAAAATGAGCTCATGAGTATGATGTCATGGCAAATGTCGCGGTGGTGATGGAAAATGTGTTTCATCATTGACCAAGACAGATAAAGTGACAGTAGATGGCAAAGCAATGATTGACTATGCATGGCGCCTATTTGTCAGGTTTTCACCATGGTACCTATCCAAAGCTCCTGTTTGCCAGGTTTTCACTGTTGGACGAATTATTTCTCTTTACTATTTTTTGTCATTTTTATTTTTATTTTTTTGGTGCCGCCAAGACGCCTGTTTGTCAGGTTTTCATCAAGGCAACAATTTTTTTATCATTTTTCAATTTTTTTTAATTTTTAAAGTTTTCAGCTCGACCTTCTGATGTTATGCATAGAACTTTCGAATATGTAGACTATTGATAGGCTTTGTCAGTTCTCCATCTGGTGTCGCCAGCTGATAAGCTCTAGAACCAAAGGAGGATATGATGATGTAGGGACCTAGCCAATTTGGTTCGAATTTGCCAGGTTTTTCTCTGTCAGACTGATTCTTAGGGTTCTACATGAGGACTAGGTCACCAATGTCAAACTTCTTGACCATTATTACTCTCTTGTTGTAATTGTGACAGAGATGGTTCTGATATGCCCGCAAATGGTTCAGGGAATTATGCCTTCTTTCTTCTAACATCTCTAGTTCGTATAGACGCAACTGTCTATACTCATCATCGGTCAGACCCTTCAGGGAGACTCGTAAGGAAGTAATTTCAACCTCAATGGGAAAGATGGCCTCAGCTCCAAAGACCAGGGCAAATGGAGTGGCTCCCATAGGCATACGAATGTTGGTGCGGTAAGCCCACAGAGCAGGATTGAGTTGAATATGCCAGTCACAGTTAGGGTCATTAACAGTCTTTTTTAGGATTTTAACAATGGTTTTATTTGACGCCTCGGCTTGACCGTTTCCTTGCGGGTAATACGGAGAGGAAAAATGATGTTGGATATGAAATCGCTCACATAACTCACGAACGTCTTGGTTTTTAAATGGACATCCATTGTCAGTGATGATGGATTGCGGAAGGCCATACCGGCAAATGATATAGTTAAGAATGAATTTGGAGATTTGTTTGTCAGTTATGTACATCAGGGGGATGGCTTTGATCCACTTTGTAAAGTACTCAGTGGCGGTTATGATGAATTTGTGGCCATTGGACGAGGTAGGATGGATCTTGCCCACGAGGTCGAGTCCCCATTGTGCGAAGGGCCAAGGAGACGTGATCGGTCGAAGTTCTTGTACTGGAGCGTGAATCAAATCACTGTGAATCTAGCATTGGCGACAAGTCTTGACATATTCTAATGCATCTTTCTCAATGGTCAGCCAATAGTACGCAAGTCTCGTAATCTTCTTGGCCAGAGTAGGACCACTTAAATGAGACCCGCATATACCCTCATGTACTTTGCGTAAGGTTGTGTGTGCTTCGTTGGTGTCGAGACATCTAAGGAGGGTGTTGTCAAAGCTACGATGATAAAGAGTGTCGCTAACGATGGCATATCTTGCGGCTTTTCAGATAAAGGACTTCCTCTAGTTATTGGATAGATTAGGGGGGAGAGTTTGAGACTTAAGGTAGTCATGGATGTCTTGGTACCAGGGAGAATCGAGACCAACAAGCTCGTAGACCATCTTCGATTCTGGAATATCATAGGTGGGGACCAACAGTTGTTCTATTAGGAATTCCAGCTGAGGCGTAGTGCTTGGAATGTCGAGGAGAGAGCCTATTGTAGCCATTGCATCTGCTACCTTGTTTTGTGCTCTTGGAACTTGTTCAAAAGTCACCATATGAAAGTACGTTTGAAAACTGTCAACCATTCGTTTGTAGGGCATCAATTTCTCATCTTTTGTGTCATAGTCATCATTAACCTGGTTGATGACCAGCTAAGAATCCCCATAGATATGCAGTGTTTTGATTTTCCATTTTATTGCCATTCTAAGTCTTGTAACCAATGCCTCATATTCTGCCACATTATTTGTGCATGGGAAAGCTATGAGGAAATACTTAGGAATGGAATCTCCTTGAGGGGTGATGAACAGGATCCCTACCCTCGAGCCATGATTAGTGTGTGATCCATCAAAGTAGAGACTCCAAGGTGACTTGGGTTCTATATGGAATATTGACTCATCTGGGAAATCTGCCACTAAGGGGTGATCACTTTGTATAGGTGCGTCTGCCAATTGGTCCGCAATCACTTGTCCTTGATTGCTTTTCTTTCTACATATTGAATGTCGTACTCGCTCAGAATCATGACCCATTTTGTCAGACGTCCTATTAATGCTGCCCGACTTAATAGATATTTGAGGGGGTCAATCTTTGCTACTAGTTGTGTCTGATGGCTTAACATATAATTCCTTAGCTTCTGAGTTGCAAAGACAATTGCTAGACAAGCACGTTCAATTGATGTGTAATTCAGTTCATACCCGACCAGTGTTCGACTGATATAATATATGGCTCTTTCTTTCTCGTCATGGTCGTTCTGTGCTAGTAATGCCCCCAGTGTTGAAGTTGTTGCTAAGATGTATAATATCAAAGGCTTTCCTTGAATGGGAGGCATAAGAACTGGTGGCGATAATAGGTAGTCTTTTATTTGCTAAAAGGCCTCTTGGCATTTATTTGTCCACATGAATGGAATGCCTTTGCGCAGAAGATATTGGAATGGTTGACACTTGTCGGCCAATTGTGCTATAAAGCGTCAGATAGACTGTACCCTGCCCTATAGAGTCCTAAGTTCGCTTATTCCTTTGGGAGGAGGCATGTCCATAATGGCTTTGAATTTTGCTGGATCAACTTCAATTCCTCTTCGAGAAACTATGTATCCCAAGAGTTTACCAGATGTTACGCCAAAGACACATTTCTTAGGATTCAATTGGACGTTGTATTCTTCTAGTCTCTTGAAAATTGTCTAACACCTTTAGATGATCTTTTCTTGTTACTGATTTAGCCAAAAGGTCATCTATGTAATCTTCCATTATTTTATGCATCATGTCATGAAAGATTGTGGTCATAGCCCTCTGATATGTGGCACCTGCATTTTTAAGACCAAATGGCATGACGTTCCAGCAGTATGTACCCCAAGGTCAAGTGAATGTTGTTTTATGTTGATCTTCGGAGGCAATACGAATCTGATTGTAGCCTGAGAAACCGTCCATGAGGGACAGCATCTCATATCCTACTGTGAGGTCAACTATGATATCAATATTCGGCAAAGGAAAGTCATCTTTTAGGCATGCCTTGTTTAAGTCTCTGAAATCTGTGCAGACTCAGATCATTCCATTTGGCTTTGTTAATGGCACAAGGCTAGATATCCATTCAGCATAATCAATAGACCGTATGAACCCAACGTCTAGAAGTTTCTTCAACTCAGCCTTGACCAATAGAGCGACCTGAGGATGCATTTTGTGTAAATTTTGTTTAACTAGTTTGGCATTGGGAAATAGTGGCAGATGGTGTAGAACCAGTTCTGGATCTAGTCCCGGCATGTCAGCATAGGACCATGTGAAGTTGACTTTACGTTCTGCAAAGAACTTGTGAAATTTCGGTCTCTCTTCTTCAGTTAAGGATGCAGCAGAGAGGACCATTTTGGGATCTTTTGTTGTTGATATATTGTCTTCTATGATGTCCTCTATGAGCATAGCCGATTTCTCTTGTGTTACAGGAAGAAAGTCCAGTCCTCCATCTTTGGGCGCCTCGGAGAGGTTTTCACCCGCAGATATGTCATTTGTTTTTACTTTTTTGTTGTCAGAAGGTGTCTTTCGGCTTTCACCTAAAGACGTTTCATTTTTTGCTTTATTCTTATTTTTAATTTTGCAACTGGAGGATGGACCAGTCTCGCTGAAGTAGGCTGCACAATCTAGGTCAATGGTGAATCTTACCTTGTGATCACCACTTGGTATACCCTCACGTAATCCCATAAATTTTGCAATAGCCTCATCATTTTGAAAGGTGTCCAGGACTGGTGGGCCTTGTTGGTCCCAATTGATTAATTGTGGATAGACTAGGGAAATGCCATCGTCAGCATTGGTGAATTGAGGGGAGGATGTGGAAAGCATGCAGATGGATTCAGAGATGTTGATGAAATTGTCATCATCCAATTCCACATCGGACTCTATCCAATATTCCCCTTCACTTGTTTCATATTCGTTGTCAAAGTAGGCGGTAAATGACTCAAAGTCATGGTTGTCAGCATTATCTGGAAATTCAGATGGATTTGACTGATGGTTACTAGATTGAGGTGGTGGGTCTTGTATGTCATGGGGAAGGGAAATGGAACTGTGACTATTTGGTGCCTGATCGATTTTAAATGTTTTCCAAAAAAATTGTTCAGAGGTAAGCTCCCCCGTTTCAACGAACAAATCATCGAGGCAACAGTCACTTAAGGATCTTTGGGAGCCAAATTCCCACTCTTGGGAGTCGGTTTCAATAAAGGTTTCCTTAGCGGGCTCGACACTTTCTGAAGCATGCACGCGCTCACTCGAAATTCCACTAGTACGTCGGTCTTCATTGTCGGGCAATCCATACCCTAATCCAAGATACTTTGGTATTTTGAAAGATTCTATGGGCTCTCTTCGTCCAGTTTTATTTCTGCCTAGGCCACTAGTTCCATCGTATCCCTTAGCCTTCATCATGTCATATCCCTTGCCATATTTCTTAACTGGTAATGGGGGTAGGTCAGCCATTTCTTTATAGAGCCATCCTGTAATATCGACAAGTTTCTCGTTACTCATGTCTCCCCATTTTATGAAAACTATTTTTGGTGGAACTTTGAAAAAAAATTTGGGTTCCATTATAAAACATGGTCGACCATAGACCTTCAGAGACTTGGGTATTGTTGTGATACTATATGTCGTATGTAGTTTGAATTCTCCACAGCCTAGGTCCTGGATCTTGACATTGGACTCATCCTTAGGAAGTGTGAAGATGGTGGTGTGGTGGAAGATGTGGACGGAGTGGACATGGAAGATGATGTGAGTGTGGATGGGTCAATGTATTTAGAAGAAGAGGAGCTAGGAGCTTCTCGGTTGATGGGAACTCGGTTTTCGGAAATACCCCTTAGGTTGGTACAATATTGAAAAGGGTTGGGGTCTCCATATATAGTGATTTTTGTGCCGTCAAATGGGAATTTTAAGCATTGGTGATATGTGGAGGGAACAGCTTTTAGGGCATGAATCCATGGACAGTCGAGCAAGATGTTGTAAGGTAATTCTAGATCCAGGACCTGGAAATTTGTATCCACAATGACTGGTCCCACTCTGATAGGAAGAGAAATAATGCCTCGTGAAGAATGTTCTTCCTCATCATATGCTTTTATGACTATACACTTTGTAGGGTCCACGCATGCATCAGAAAATCCTAGAGCCTTAACCAATTTCAAGAAGCATATGTTCAATCCTGCTCCACCATCTACTAAAACTCTTCTGACCTTGTGCTTATGGACGAAAGTTTCGATATGTAATGCGTCATTATGGTTGGTCTTGGGTGACGAGTAATCTTGATCAAAAAAAGTGACATGATGAGGTGTAGTGAGGTATCCCACCATGGTCTCAATTTTGTTGACATCAATATCCTTAGGGATGGAGGACTCTTGCAGGGTTTTATCCAGTATAGCCTTATGCGTGCGAGAAATGCGAAGCAGCTCAAATATGGAAATTTGCGCAGGAGTTTTTCCAAGTTGGTCGATAAGGTTAAATTGATTCTTAGGTTGCCACTGCTTTGTGGTCGAGGCAGGTTGTGACTGCCTAAGAGATGGACTAGGTATGGTAATCTTAGGTTGCCTAGCGGGAGGTGGACCAGCTATGGTGATCTTGCCACTTTGAGTAGTGGCATTGCATTGGGGTGCTCGTTTGACTGTGATGGTGTTGATGTATTCATCGTCAATTCGAAAATTGTTTATAGTAGGTACACCAGAATAGTCATACTTGGCGTGGGCGTAATTGGCTTGATTATTGTTTGTCTTAGGACCTGACGTGGAAGCATTATTAGAACCATGGTCTTGCAATGGGTTCTTATGAATAGTATGTTCAGAATTTGATGGGAATTGTGGCCCACCTAATTCAATTATTCGACTCTCGATAAGGTCTTGCACAATATTTTTGAGTTGTCGACAGGATGATGTCTTATGTCCTTTAGCCTGGTGGTAAGCACAGAAGGCATTATCATCCCACCATGATGGTTTAAATTGCCCTGGGTCATACAGTTTTGGTTCTTCAAGTGTGATGAGACCGTTCTGAAGGCATTTCTTGAGGACTTCCTCCATGGGCTCACCCAAGGGAGTGTATGTGCGACCCCTGGGGAATTGTCTTGTCTGACAGTATTACATCCTTGATTTTGATTATTTTGACCATTTTGGTTGTTTGGGGTGGCATTGGTGGGAGGTGTTAGTATCGTCATTGACTTGTTTTGCAGTTGAACCCCTTTCAGAGCCAGTACAGGACCCATAGTATTTACAGCCTTGGCATCAACAACACCATCGTTGGTAACATGTTTATTTTTGACCTAGTACTTATTTTTGTCAGTGGTGTTAGCTCTCAAAATCGCAGGTTTGAACCACGAAAGGTTGCCAAGCTTTCACAACGTTTCAGGGTAACAGACAAGGCCAAATGAATTGAACCTTCTACTCTTCAGGTGCTACCAGACCTAGGCGGGTGTACCTATATGAGTGAGGCAGACTTGACTTGTGTTTATCTCTCTTGAAATGTTTTTCCCACAATGGCAAATGGGAGTGGACAAATAAAACTAGAATTTGGTATAAATTGTATAGCAATATTAAAACTAAGACATAATATGTTCAGTTAACAAATGTGAAAAATATGAATGAAACTAAATGGTGAAAAATGCAGAGACTAGTGCCTTATTGGGTATGTGGAGTCAAATGAAATCTAAATGGGCAACTTCTTTCTGGAAAACACTCAAATTGTTTGGCATATGTTTATGTTTATAACTTGTATAAACATGCAAGACTGTGACTACCAAGTTCTTCTTATTGATCCAGACGAATTTCCCTGATTACTGTGATCAATTAAAAGGATTTAATCTCTTCTTGAAAGAACCGATCAATCAACCACACAGATACAACAAATGTGCACTGATAAACTGAATATAAACTTGTTACATCAATTTAAATAACCAGAAAGCATCAATCTTAGAGACAACTTTAGTAATACTTTCAATAAGCACAACAGACAATTGACACCAGAAATACGCTACCACATCAACTGATTCTCATTAATATCTCCATTTTGAAATCATACATCATAGTCTCTGTTCTGTGTAAATTCTTTTCCTATCCTATCTACTTATTCCATCTACTGTTCTCACTCCTTTTTTACAATCGAAAATGAGCATTTACACATCAGTATTTGAAAAGACACATCGCTTCGTATTCAAATGTCAGCGATCAATTGTATTCGGGCTTTTGTTAACACTCACTAAACACCCACCGAGACATCCTATAGTCATACCGACATCCAATGTCTCACCAATAGTCATCACTTTCATCTTGTGTGTCGCTGTGACAATTCAGAGTCAGAGAGATGTTTCATAGATTACATTACGTCTTACCAATATACACCCCGTGATACTTTCTGGTCACCGAGATGCAATCACCTTCTTATCGATAAATCAACACATCGGCGTGACATATGAGTCGGCAAGACTGCAAGACTTCATTCCGATAGTCATTTGATATAACCCCCTTATTCTTTATCGGCAAGACCCAGCGAATTCGATAAGACTTCACTCTGATGCTTTGACTCTTATCGATATGTATATCTTCATCGGTGTGACATATGGGTTGCCATGACTTATTCCGATGAAATATTTCTCACCGATATGTTCTTTCTGTCGCCGGTCGGTAAGATATGAAGCGTTCAGTAAGACATCACTCCAAGACCTTTTAGTCTGGTCGATACATCGTTCTATGTGCTAGTTGGTGAGACATAATGCGTTCAGCAGGACCACATACCAAAGACATATGGTTTGGTTGAAGTGTTTACTCATGAGCCGATCGGTAAGACATAATGTATTCGGTGAGACCTTACTCCGATGACTTTATCTGGCCGATATACCTTTTGTCGCTAAGACAATAAGTTGTGTCCTGCCGATAGGTGCCTGTAGATAAATTCTGATTGGTGTGACATCAAAGAATTCTTGCCGATAGACTACAACAGATGTATATTGGAAAAAGAAAGCATTATGGATCGGAGAGACCCTCATCAACTCATGCCGATAAGAATTATACTGTGAGATATTCAAGACTTGATGGATTTTATAGGAACCACATGGAAAAATATGAGAAAAATGTTGTGAAGAGAGGATTTTGTGCTTATGGTAAGGACTCATTCAGAAACTCATGGGTATGAACAACTTATAAAATTTCAGAATTTTACAATTTTAACAAGTGGGAGGATTTGTGTTTGTGTTTTTAGGACCGTACTTTAGCTCTCCCTTTGCAATAAGGGTTTTCTCTATTTAGACACCTTTTTCAACTAGGTCTGTGAAGGTTGTGCAACAATGTACTTGTAATGCATATTTTAATGGTCTTAGAAGTGTTTGAACGAACATGTCCACCTTTTCCTTTTCAGTTATGTCAATGTGACAACAACTAGCTAGACTTCTCCATTTTTGGAAGAATGGGATGAATTTTTCGCCAGCGTCCTCTTGCATGAGATTGCATAAGCTAGTAATAGAAGTGTCCATGTCAATGTTGTAAGAGTAACTTTTTATGAATTTGTGTTTAAGTTCATCCCATGTTCGGATATCCTTTTGAGTGGAGAACCATTCAAGGGCAGGACCTATAAGACTTTTAGAAAAGAGTCTCATCAAGTATGTTGGTTCATATGCGACATCCATACAGTTGGTTGCAAATTTTTGGACATGTTCGATAGAGTTTTTCTTTCCTCTGTATTTGGTAAAATTAGGTGACGCATATCCCGGAGGAAATGGTGGCATGTATAAGTTCATGTCAAAGGGATATACGGATAAATCGTATGACACTTCTAATTCCTGATCGGATATTTGTATGTTTTCTATGGTTTTCTCTAGACCCATCCGCTTTGCTTGTAAGGCATCGATTATAGGTTCATTTGTGGCCCCATACGTCGGATTGATTGGTATGCCATAGGTCCCCATTTGTTGTGAGTGGATGTTGGTGTGTTGTTGAGGTACATGTTATTGTGACATGTATGATGTGTTCTGATTTGTGTGTTGTTGGTATTGAAAGTTTGGATTGGGGGCATGTTGGTGGGTATGAATATGGGATGAATATGTCAGAATGTGTCCCCCAGCCATTTGGGTCGATATTTGGAGAATATGGCGACCATGAATATTTTGATGTACGAATGATGCCATAGGTTGTGTGTTTTGACTGCCTTGTCCAAATTGTTGGGTTTATACAAGGGGAATGGTCATATTTTTTCCTTGGGAGGTGATGGCATTAGAATTTGTTGACGCATTAACATTTTGTTGTTGTCCTTGAATAAAGATACATCGTTTACCTCCACTCAAAGGATTATGTGAGATGTCAATGAGAGGATATGATGAAGATGTTCTCATGGTACTAGATGTAGTTGTCAATGGAGGATTTGTATGGCTTGATGATGCCCCCATGGCATTTACCATAGTGGTAAAGAGAGGATTGGAATAACTTTCCCACACTGTTGAGGACCCAAAGGTGGCTCCAGCCGATTGTGACGATATTGTGGATATTGTGGGCAATGTGATGGATTGTGTTCTTCCAATGGATGTAGCTTTTATTGAATTGGAGTTGTTGGGAATGTTGGAGGTAGCACTCATGGTCGTTGTGACATTTTGTGAGGTAGCATCAAAAAAAGTATTGCTTGTGGTGCTTGGAGGTTGACCACTGTTTGACATGTTATGTGTATTGTTGACGTTATTGGCAGGAGACGTTGATCTCAACGTATCAATGTTGAATCCATGAGGTAATTTAGCGCCTTGACTTAAAAGTATAGCCAAATATTTGTCTCTATCATATAAGACCATTTTTTCTATAAAGTAGGCCGCCTTTAGATCTTGTGCTGCTACCTCTAGGTTTCCATCAAGTATTTGTCTATATTCATCCTTACGTAAGAATGGTTCAAAGGGGTTGTTTGATGAGGATGGTATGGTCGTGAGAGGTTGAGTATTCGTGTTGCTAAATGGGTCGTCAAAAGTCCAATTTGGGTCATAAGTGTGATTGGTGACATTGGAATTAGAATCGTGTCCAAATTTTTCCATTTGTCTTTTCTTTCTTTGGAGTCTAGTTTCCACCATAAAAGGGAATTTCTCAAATGAAGGTAATGAAAATGATGACTAAATGCAAGGATGATACTACCCTATGTTTTTGTATTTTTGTGACAAAGGATGACAATGTAAGACTATGTTTTTTGGATTTTTGATAATGAGGGATGACAATGCAAGGTGGTGACTAAGGAAATGATTGATGCAAAATGAAAAGGTTGTCAAAGCCAAAGTGTCAAATGAGGACTAAGATGGTAATGCTGACGAAGGACTAAGGCGATTAATGCAAAGTCTAGGTTCAAAATGAGGACTAGAGGTGGACAATGCAAACTCTAAGTTTAAAATGATGACTAAGTTTGGACAATGTTTGGAGAAAGGTTTGTCTAACCACTCTAAGCTTGACTTATGGCTCAATTTAGGTTATCAAAAGGACTTGCTAATGGGACTAAATGACAAAATCAAAATGACGAGTGAGCCTGCCTAACTAGACTGTTGAGTTGGAGGTTCTCACAAAAATGACAATAACCGAAAAGAGGAATAATGACTATGTCCCAAGATACCCTAATTTTGAAAACAATGGTGTTTGCAAAGTGTGGAGATTTGGCCTAATCCAAAGTTTTCCAAGATGAAACTTAAGGAAAAAAAATGACGATTATGACGCCTAAGGAATGCAACTAAAATATGGAAATTTTAAACCTATGGTTAAAGTGCGAGCTAATGAATGCAAATGATGGACGTTTTGAGCAATTTTGATTATGGTTTCTGACAAAGACTTTTGAAAAACATGTATTGACAGTAGGCTAAGATGCCTGGACTTGAATTTTGGTCTGAAACAGTGGTTGGTTTGTTGGCAGGAAAATACGTCGGTACAAGCAGCAAATGTGTTGCAGTGATCAAATGCAATGTTGAAAATTACAAATGTGGTTCAGTTTTGCAAATGCGGCTTTACAGATGTCAAATGCGGTTCAATTTTTCAGATGCGGCTCTACAGAATGAAAATGTGTTTCAAGACAGGCAAATGCGGTGTTTGGAGCATCAAATGCATGTTAGCAGAGCATATGTGTTGTGAAGTCTGGAAAATGCAGTACGACAGAGCGATTGTGGTTTAACAGATGCATTGCAGGATGTAAAAAGTCAATTTTTCTCATGTTTTGGTTAAAAACCTGAATTGTTGAAAGTTTGACTACTTTGTTATTTGTTTTGTTTAAGTAACCAGCAAACACTTGGCAAGCATGATATTTCAAAAAGTAAACAAGCACACAAGAGAACAAGTATGATCCTAGGTTAGGGCAGGACAGTATTCGCTAGACTCCACGTGGGTTTCCCTAGCCGCATATCAGTAGTGTGTGAATCCAGAAGCTTGGCTGCACGGGCTCCCCTTATAGTGCACTCTCTTCTCAGGCCAACCAAGCTTCCAACCCCCATGAAACTCCCATGGAAGATTGATCACCTCTACTAAAGATTGCGAAGACGTGGAAGGCTTCACACCAACCAGTGTTGTACTAGAAAATAGAAGGTTTTGGGCTTACTACACAAGATTTTTTAATTCGGGACCCCTATTTGAGTGGCCATACATGGGGCAAGAGATTAATCACCGATTAGGTGGCACTCCAACCTAAAGAGGTTAAGCTCAACAGGGTTTATGGGAGTACTACTTTGTCCATATGACACATCCACACTCGTAATCTTAGGTTTTCCCTTAAGATTCACATTTATATACTAGTTGGGGGTAGCTTGGATTTAGCTCTGTTGCTGGTTTGAGTCGTGTTGGGGTGATGAAATCCCCAGGCAAACCCAATTTCTAGAGGCAATAATTGTTTCTCTTACACCCAGGATCGTATTACTGCGCAAGGGGAGAGGATACTTCGATTATTGCATCAATGTGACACAGGGATAAAGTGAGTCTGGCTTTCTGATCACCTAGTTTGTACAAGGTGAGAGCATATTCGCCTACCACTTTCAAACACAATTAGATAATATGAAAGACATGTTTATTTTAATTTCACCAAAAACAAATGTGTTGTAATCTAAAAAAAAGCACAATGTTTAGAAATGAGTCTTGGACACTCGAACCTGCAAAAGCACAAGTTAGTAGTTTTATCAACTAGTCTTGGACCCACGAAACATAACTGCCACATGTTGCAAACCAAGATTAGTAACACGAAAAACCTATGCTAGAAAAGAAAACCAGAATGCCAAACAGAAAACAACAGAAAACAGAAAAACCAGAATGCAAAACAAAAAATGACAGAAAATAGAAAAACCAAAATGCAAAAGGAAGAAAAAAATTACCAGGAAAATGCATCGCAGCAGAGCGAATGCGTCTCGGTCTGACAAGCAGATGCGGCTCATTTATGTCAAATGCAGCATTATGTACTGCGATTGTGGCACCTCAGAGCGATTGTGTCGTTTTGGCCTTTGAATGCATCGCGACACAGCAGATGCAGCGTGATAAAAATCAAATGCGGCTTTCCATACCTATACCTATAAAAACGACAAAAGACCAAAAAAAAAATTTAAAGCAGTTGGATTCACCAATGTATCAATGGATTAATTTTCTAAGGTTAGATTATCAAATAATAAAGCATACAAACCCAAAGAAGTTATCAAGAACAATGAAAGCTAAAACAAATGAAATGATTATACCTGTCACTCGTTGAAGCTTTCATGATTCACCTTCATAGCACCTTCTAACTTGTTGATTGTTTCCCTTAGATCAAGTGTGTGAGCAATCTTTGACTATGCCAATGTCCTAAACAAGCTTTGAAAGATTTGATTACTATGCCTATGACTATGACCAATGATTATGCCAAGAAATACCTAAGACTTAATGAAATTAAGTACAAAAATAAATGCTACGACATGTAAGTATGAGTGTGAGTAGTCCAAAAATGTGAGCAAAATTGTCACTTTATAGAAAATACAATTTTGGATGGACGGACGAGATTGAAAGTTGACGGAAGCCTAAAATCATAGGTCCAGATTTCATGTGACAATCCCTAATCAGGGTTAGGGAAAAATTATTAAATGAGTGGTCGAGATGTCATCTAAGAAGATTGAATCGATGGTCGAGAATAAATGAGATAATTAGTCAAAAAGATAAAGATTTTTGAAAATCAAGAAGATAAAGACTGCTTGATTTGTGAGATTTGAAAGATCAAGAGGATAAAGGTTGAACTAAAAAGTAGATTCGAAAAATCAAGAAGATAAAGACTGGGCAGAAAAAACAGATTTTGAAAATCAAGAATTTGCTCAATTACTTGATTTATGGAAGAAGATTACCATTTTGAATTAAATTAATTCAAAATATGGATTTTGTGTGATAGTAAATAATCGATTTTCAGATTATTTACTAAAATGAACTGACAGTCAAGAATGTGATATCATTTTAAATAATTTCATTTATTTAAAATGAGGGAAATGTTAAATTTGACAATTAAATAATTAAAGATAATTATTTAATTTAGAGGATATGACCAATAATTAAATAAATTAATGAATTCATTTAATTATGAGAATTAGTGACATATTAAATAAATAAATAAAATTCATTTATTTAATAATCGAGAAGACATAAATGAATAAAGGTAATTAAATAAATTAAGAAATTTATTTAATTGTAAGAAGATAATAGACCCTTAGTGACGTATTGAATAAATAAATATAATTTGTTTATTTAATAATCAAGAAGAATAAACAGACATGAATTATTTAGTTAATAGTCGAATGTGGACCAAGGACATAATTAAGTGTCATAATTATGCTAGGACAAAAGTGGTAAAATAGAGCTTGTAAGCCTAGGTCATTTTTAAGTGTCTACACTAACGAAACCAACATCATCTTGAAGAGCTCAGAAAATGGAGCTCAACGCAACTTGAACGGGCAAAAAGGCAGCTCATATGCTCAAGTTATGCCCAGTCAAAGTTGGGGTCAAACCGAGTCCATAGGCCAGTTGGAAAGGAAAAAATTTCATAGTCTCAAAATATGACGAAGCCAACATCATCTTGAAGAGCTCAGAAAACGAAATCCAACGCAACTTGAACGGGTGAAAAAGCAGCTCATACGCTCAAGTTATGCCTAGTCAAAGTTGGGGTCAAAACAGGTACACAGGCTAGTTGGAAAGGCGAAAAATTTCAAAGTCTCAAAATCTAACGAAACCAACGTCATCTTGAAGAGCTCAAAAAACGAAACCCAACGCAACTGAACGGGAAAAAAAAAGCTCATACGGTCAAGTTATGCCCAGTAAAAGTTGGGGTCAAACTGGGTACACAGGCCAGTCAGAAAGGCAAATAATTTCACAATCTCATAATTTCATGAAACCAACATCACTTTGAAGAGCTCAGAAAATGGAACCCAATGCAACTTGAATGGGCGAAAAGGAGCTCATACACTCAAGTTATGAACGATTAAATTTGGGGTCAAACTGGGTACAGGCTAGTCAGAAAAGTGAAAAATTTCAGTCTTAGAATTTGGCAAAACTAATGTCATCTTGAAGAGCCCAGAAAATGAATCCCAACGCAACTTGAACGGGCGAAAAAGGAGCTCATATGCTCAAATTATGCTCGGTCAAGGTTGGGGTCAAACTGGGTAGATAAGTCAGTCAGAAAGGCGAAAAATTTCACTATTTCTGAATCTGACGAAACCAACATCATCTTGAAGATCTCAAAAAACATAACCGAATGCAACTTGAACGGGTGAAAAAGGAGATCATACACTCAAATTATTCTTGGTCAAAGTTGGGGTCAAACCGGGTACAGAGGCTAGTCAGAAAGGCAAAAAAATTCCATAGTCTCAGAATCTGATGAAACCAACATCATCTTTAAGAGCTCAGAAAACAGAACCCAACACAACTTGAATGGGTGAAGAACGAGTTCATACGCTCAAGTTATGCCCCGCCAAAGTTGGGGTCAAACCGGGTACAGAGGCCAGTCAGAAAGGGTCAAAATCTAATGAAACCAATGTCATCTTCAAGAGCTCAGAAAATGAAACCCAACGCAACTTTAACTACAGAAAAATGAGCTTATACGCTCAAGTTATGTCGGGTCAAACCGGGTAGAGAGGCCAGTCAGAAAGGTGAAAAAATTCATAGTCTCAGAATCTGATGAAACCAACGCCAACTTGAAGAGCTCAAAAAATGGAACCCGACGCAACTTGAACTGTTGAAAAAGGAGCTCATACACTCAAGTTATGCCAGGTCAAATTTGGGGTCAAACCGAGTATAGAGGCCAGTCAAAAAGGCAAAAAATTTCATAGTCTCAAAATTTGACAAAACCAACATCAGCTTGAAGAGCTCAGAAATAGAACCCAACGCAACTTGAACGAGCGAAAAAGGAGCTCATACGCTCAAGTTATGCCCAGTCAAAGTTGGGGTCAAACCGGGTATAGAGAGGCCAATCAAAAAGGAAAAAAATTTCACAGCCTCAGAATCTGACGAAACCAACATCATCTTGAAGATCTCAGAAAACAGAACCCAATGCAACTTGAACAAGCAAAAAATGGGCTCATACACTCAAGTTATGTTCAGTCAAAGTTGGAGTCAAACTGGGTACAAAGGCTAGTCAGAAAGGTGAAAAATTTCACAATCTCATAATCTAACGTAACCAACATCATCTTGAACAGCTCAAAAAACGGAACCCAACACAACTTGAACAAGCGAAAAAGGAGCCCATACGCTCAAGTTATGTCTAGTCAAAGTTGGGGTCAAACCAAGTAACAGGGCAGTCAGAAAGGTGAAAATTTTCAATCTCAGAATCTAACGAAACCAACTTCATCTTGAAGAGCTCAAAAAACGGAATGCAATTCAACTTGAAAGGGAGAAAAAGGAGCTCATACGCTCAAGTTATGCCTGGTCAAAGATGGGGTCAAACCGGGACTTTGACCGAGACTTAGCAAGTGGATATCACTTGTCATTTACCCAACTTACATACACACAACACACACATGCAAACATTAAAAGAAAGAAGGTCATGTCTAAACCCAACTTGCTCTAAGCACATTAAGATACAGGCCTTCATTAAGAAAATGGAAGATAAAATAAATAAAACACGCCAAAGAAGGCACTCATGCCATGACCCAAGCTGCTCTAAGCATATTAAGATAGGCTTTCATCGAGCACATAGGATAGAAAAGATAAAACCAAGAAAGCAAAATAAAAGCAACTAAGAAACAAAATCAATAACCAACATATCTCTTGCCACAAGATAAGCCCAAAATTGATAGATAAGGTCCATTGTAGGAAGGATGCATCCTTTAGGACCTCAAATTTGTTTTGATAATTCCCATCGTAGGAAATAATTCCATTAGGACATTAAAATGTTTTGATAGTGATACCGAAAGATATAGGAAACAAGCTATGCAAGCCAAATATTTAGCTCAACAACTAACATTTATTTTACTCATGATTTTTGTTAAAGCTCACTATTTCAATATTTGCATATGATCTCAAGATACAATAATCCAACCCAAAACCAAGGTCAAGGCACGAGGTTCCCCCAGCTAGGCAATGCAAGACTGACATAGATAAGGGAGATGATAGGATAGCCATATGAAAATGATAGATACAACCAACCAAGCCATGATGAACAAGGAAAATGACATGCAAATGGCTAATGATAGGCAAATGAGATGCAAATAGGTGAATGAGATGGAATATGAATGCAATGATGAGACTAATATGTACAAACTACTAGGATACCTTAAGGGTCATGCATAAAACTTCTTAAGACAAATTTTTCTAATAGGTTCTTCCAAAGGTTCTCCTTTAGGTGTAGCAAGTTTATAAGTTCTAAAACCATAGTTTCTATGATGATAAAAGGTCCAAACCAATTAGGTTCAAACTTTTCTTTCTTGTTTCTATCTTGTTGATTCTTTTGATTCTCTTTTAGGACCATGTCTCCAATTTCAAACCTTCAACTTTTTATCTTCTTATTATAGCTACAACAAAGACAAATTTTATAAGTTTGTAATTGATTTAAATCATTAAGATGCCTTTCATCCAATAACTCAAGCTCATGCAATCTAGATACTTGATACTCTTCTTCATCAATGACATGCTTTAAATACACCCTTAACGAGGGGAGCTCAACCTCAATAAGCAAAATGGCTTAAATCCCAAAAGACTAGGGAATATCGAGTGGCTCTAGTAGGTGTGCAAATACTAATGTGATAAGCCCATAAAATAGGATTAAGCTAAAAATACCAATCACAACCAACTTCATTGACCATTTTCTTAAGGATTTTCAATATAGTTTTGTTTGAGGCCTCAACTTGACCATTATCTTGTAGGTAATAAGGGGTGGAAAAGCAATGTTGAATACAAAATTGGTGACAAAGATCACATCTTGATTTTTAAAGGTATTTTCATTATTTGTAATGATATTGAGGGGTAACATAGAAGAAAATGATATGGTTTATGATTAATTTGGCTACTTGCTTTCCATTAATATTGGATAAGGGAGTGAATTCAACCCACTTTATAAAATACTCAGTGGCGGTGATATTGAACTTATGGCCATTAGATGAAGGGGGATGGATTTTTCTTACAAGGTCAAGTCCCCATTGTGAAAAAGGACAAGGAGTAGTTATAATTAGTTGTAACTCCTAGGTGGGTGCATGAATCAAGTCTCCATGTTGACATTAACAATATTTCTTAGCAAATTGTTGTGCATCTTGCTCCATATTTGGCTAATAATATCTAGTTCTTAACAAATTTTTGAGAAGGGTAGGTCCACTAGAATGAACCCCACAAATACCTTCATGTACCTCAAATAAGGTAGTTTTAGCTTCTTCTAAGTTTAAATACCTAAGGAGGGCACCGTCGTCATTCCTTTGATAAAGGGTATCACCAAGGATGACAAAATGAGAATATTGGTGAATGAATGTTTTCTTTTGAGTACTAGAAAAGTTAGGTGGGAGGGTACTATCACAAAGATAGGTATAAACATCATAATACTAAGGGGAATTAGGACCAACAAGCTCACACACCAGTTTAGCTTCATGAACATCAAAAGATGGAATCAAAATTTGCTCTACCAAGGACTCACAATGATTAGTATTATGAGCATGTCCAAGATAGATCCAATACTAGCCATAGCATTGGTAGCTTTGTTATTTAACCTTGAGATTTGTTCAAAGATGATAGTTGAAAAATATTTTTCAAAATTGTCCACTATCCTCTTATAAGGGAGAAATTTCTCATCCTTTATTTGATAATCATCATTTACTCTCATTATTTGATAATCCATGTTGAGTGTGGGAGCCATCAAAAATTAACCTTCACAAGTGTGAAAATCTAATGTTAAAAATTGTCTCATCTAGAAATTTTGAAATAAGGGGATGATCCACATCTAAAGGTGCATCTGTTAATTGATTTCCAATGATTTTCCCCTTTATAACCTTATGATCCACATACTCAATGTCAAATCCACTTAGGATCATAGCCTACTTTGCTATTTGACCAATTAGAGAATCCTTAGATAAAAGGTACTTTAAAGGATCCACCCTAGAGATGAGCTTTGTTTGATGATTAAGCATATAATGTCTCAATTTTTTTGATGTAAAAATAACAACTAGGAATTCCCTTTCTATTGGAGTGTAATTAAACTCATATCTGACCAATGTATGACTATGTTATCCTTGAATTCAGTGTGCTCAATTTGTGGGATAACCCCTACGAAACTTGTTTGTTTCGTAGCCCACGTACTCTAAGCACGCAAAATGAGGTGAATTGCATTGGTCCTCGTGCGTGGTCCCCCATCCTCAAAAAAGTCATTCTAAGCATTAACCTTTGTTAGTTCGTCAAAATTCACATTTTAAACCAAGTTGTGAAAATTAAATTTTGGGAGTTAGAAAATTTTCTGCACATGTAGGAGCGCTAATTTTTAGCACTTTTACATATTACATGTAGGAGCGCTAATTTTTCGCACTTTTACATATTACATGTAGGAGCGCTAATTTTTAGCGCTCTTACATATTTCATGCCTTGTCATTTTCTGGCACATGTAGGAACGGGGTTTTTTTAGCGCTTCTAGATCTCAAATCTCAAGTCACATGTAAAAGCTATGTTTTTCACCGCTCTTACATATTTCATGCCTTAGTCATTTTCTGGCACATGTAGGAGCGGGGTTTTTTAGCACTTCTACATCTCAAATCTCAAGCCACATGTAAAAGCTCTATTTTTCATCGCTCTTACATATTTCATGCCTTAGTCATTTTCTGGCACATGTAAGAGTGGGGTTTTTTAACGCTTCTACATCTCAAATCTCAAGTCACATGTAAAAGCGTTGTTTTCACTGCTCTTACATATTTCATTCCTTAGTCATTTTGTGGCACATGTAGGAGTGGGGTTTTTTAGTGCTTCTACATCTCAAACCACAAGTCACATGCAGAAGCTCTATTTTTCATCGCTCTTTACATATTTCATGCAAAAGCTTTGTTTTTCACCGCTCTTAACATATTTCATGCAAAAGATCAGTTTTCAAGTGTCCTTCCCACATGCAGAAGCGTTGATTTTCACTGTTCTTACATATTACATGCAGAAGCTCTAATTTTCACTGCTCTTACATATTTCATGTAAAATCTATGTTTTTCATTGCTCTTACATATTTCATGACTTAGTCATTTTCTGGTACATGTAGGAGCGGGGTTTTTTAGTGCTTCTACATCTCAAATCTCAAGTCACATGTAAAAGCTCTGTTTTTCACCACTCTTACATATTTCATGCCTTAGTCATTTCCTGGCACATGTAGGAGCAGAGTTTTTTAGCACTTCTACATCTCAAACTATATGTCACATGCAAAAGCTATGTTTTTCACCGCTCTTACATATTTCATGCAGAAGCTCAGTATTTCACCGCTCTTACACTCAAGTGTCCTTCCCACATGCAAAAACTTTGTTTTTCACTGCTCTTACATATTTAATTCAGAAGCTCTATTTTTCACCACTTTTACATGAAACTACCAATATGCAGAAGCGTTGTTTTTTATCGCTTTTACATATAATGGATTTCTAGCTTATTTTAGATTTGAAAGGCATTAGAAAGAGTTCAATCTCATCAAAGGAGTCAATCTCAAGAATCCTCGTCATCTCCAAAGTATACTCCAATGCTAGACAGTGATGAAGTGCACATCATCATGAAGTTTTCATGGAGAAAGATGTTGAAAAAGGCCAAATTTTTCTTTAGATTAGATTTCCAAATTTTAAGATTTTTCATGCTTTATGTAAATAACTTTTGACATTTTACATGTCATTTTGTAAAATGTAATTACATGTAAAAATAGAGATGTTTTCCTATAATGATGGACAACATTTTTGAATAAGTTGACTTGTTAGGTGAGATTTTCCTAGATTCGCTCACCTAATTTTCCTAGATTTACTCTCCTCTCTCATCTATAAATATGAGAGGATTCTTTTGTAATAATTACCTTTTATCTTTTGCAACGAAGTGCTACCCATTTGAGAAGCAAATTTATGAAACTTTGTGTTCATCTTTGTGAATCTGAATTTGATCAATAAAGAAGTGAAGTTGCATACCAAACTTTGTTTTGGGAACAAATAAAGAAGTGAATTTGCATACCAAACTTTGTTTTGGGAACAAATTATCTTATGGCTTGATCAAATTGGTGGTGATTAGTAACTGGGATCTGAAGGTCTTTGAATAAATTCGTGTAAACTTTGAGTTACACTCTTTATTTGAATTTGTGATACTGATCATGTTGTTCGTAGAATTGTTGTGAAGTATCTAGAAGACTTTGTGTTTCTAATACAATGTTGGTTACATATCTTAAATGATTCATTAGGGAAATTTGTGGAATGACTTTGTGCCTTCGTGAGCTTTTCTTATTTTATCATTTATCGTTATCATGCTAGTATTCCTAGGCTTTGCTTTGACAAGATAGGAATATTGGAATTACTACTTTTATTTTTAGTTTGAAGTTGTATCGAATCAGGAACTTAAAATTGTGAAGCATTGTAAAACATATTCTTTGAAAAAAAAGAGAATCATGAATGTGACACACCCCCATATTTTAATTGTAGTGTACAATATTGTGAATACTTAATTAGTTTTACTTAGTTTCAATAAGCAGTAAGAAGGGTGCCTCCCCTTTCTTAGAGGGGAGATTGTATCTCACACAACTTTGGTTGAAATCAAGATTTTGTAATCTGTTGAACAGGGATTACATAATTTTCACCCAATAGTTTTTTGGTGACTCCGCTAGGGACATGATACACATTCGAAAGCCTCACACTTTTGTTTGAAGTATACCTGTGTCCTTTTTCTTGTAAGTTTTTTAAGCTTTCGCTAAGGACATGTAAATGGCCGCTCAAGGTCCTTGGGGAAATGCTTTTGGTCCATTGATTCTAGCTCTACCCCTGCATGCTCTTCTTGAAGGATCATGGAGGAACTTTCCCAAGTTATTTGGTGATGGACAACAACATCCTAACAATCATGTTGCTACTTTCTACATTGCTTGTGGAGTTCATAGTGTTGAACACGAAGATGTATCTGTAAGGTTGTTTGTGAAGACTCTCCAAGGTGTCGTTGCAGATTGGTTTTATCATCTGGTACCACATACCATCACAAATTGGGCAACTCTCATAGCCAAGTTTGAAGAAAGATTCAAACCTCCTGAAGACACTCATGCTTTGTTGGCTTAGCTCACCCAGTTGAAGATGGAATCTCACATCTACATCTTCTTCCTGTGACTTCTTATTGGGTAAAGATGTCGTTTATAGCTGCACTTGAAACATAAGCAATGATTGTTACTCCTACAAGATAGGTCCTAAAGCTATTTGCAGCCTTAACAAGTGTGTATTCTTGTTTCTTGATTAAATCATATTTCAATTCTGTTGCTTGAAGAGATTTGCTAAAGAAGGCAATAGGTTGTTCAAAACCTTCTTGATTTTTTTGTAATAGAACTACAGCAATAGTGTGAAATGATGCAAATGAGAATATTTGCAGTGGCTTGAAAAAGTCAAAAGTCCTTAGAACTGGGGCCTCCTTAATTGCTTGCTTAATTTCTTGAAAATCCTTACTTGGCTCCTCAATCCACTCCACTTTCTCACCCTTCTTCAAGATCTTGGATATAGGGTGGGTGATCTCTGCAAAATTAGTAACAAACCTTCTCAAGAAATTAATTTGACCAAAGAAGGATTGAATACCTTTCACATTCTTTGGTTGTTGGAGTTTTTCAATGGAAACTACCCTCTCAAGGTCAATTCTCACCCCTTCCTTAGACACAATATGTCGAGCAACAATTTTCCTTCAATAACCCCAAAGGCACATTTCTTTGGGTTGAGTGATATTCCATACTCCAAAGCCCTGATAAAAATATTCTCCAAGTGCATACAATGGTCTTCCTCTTTCTTGGAGTAAGCAATCAATTCATCCTGGTATATTCCCAAAAACAAATCAATGAAATAAGAAAAGGCTACATCCATATCCCTTTGAAAAGTGGCACCTACGTTAGTCAAGCTGAATGGCATCCTGACATACACATAAGTGCCCCATGGAGTAGTAAATGTAGTTGTACTACTCAGATTCCTTCACTTTAACTTGGTTATAGCCAGAAAAACCATCCATCATGGACAATAACTCATAGCTAGTTACCTTTTGCAACATAGCTTCCATATTGGGCAATGGATAGTTATCTTTTAATGATGATATATTTAGATTTATGAAGTCAACACATAATCTTATATCACCATTCTTCTTCCTGAATGGCACTAAATTAGACACCCAAGAGGAGTGCCTAATAGGCTTTATAATGCCAGCATCCCTTAGCTCTACTAATTCTTCTTGCATTTCAGGAGCTAAGGTTGGATTGATGGGTCTTTGCTTCTATCTGAAAGGCTTTGCATTTTCATTTAAAGGAATTGCATGTTGGAACAATTCCTCCTTGTATGCTTTCAAATCATCATATGACCAAGCAAAGACATGTTTGTACTTTCTTAGTAAAGCAATCAGCATTTCCTTGATTTTGGGTTTCATTTTCTTTCCCACATAAACCTTTTTAGGGGCATTTTTAGTCCCCAAGTTTACTTCTTCCAAATCATATGGATGGGTAGCAATTGCTTTTTCTTTTCTCTTGTCCTGATTGTCAAAAAATATCTCTAAGGCTATGAGGCCTTTGGGAATCTTATTTTTCTTCAGCTAAATGAATTTATTTCCAAATACTGTGTCCTTTCCATCTATATTTTTAACAAAGGCTCCAAAATCAATCTCTTGACTATCATACTCATCAACAAACTTCAAAATGTCTTCAACATCATTAAAAACCTACCAATTATGGATATTGTCAGGGATTGAAGGCTTGGTTTGTACATCTACTTTAGAGATGCCAACAAAGGTTATGTCACAGGCCTAAGTGAAATTTTTGCTAACAAATCTATCACTCTGTTTTGACCTCTCTCCATCTAGTCAATTCTGAATGCATCAAATTGCTCGATAGAATCCCATACAACATTCATGTATTGCTTTAACCTCTGATTTGTACATACATATTTGGATCTAACCTAGGATATTGCAAAATAAAAATCACCTATCACCATTAGTTTCTTTATCCCATGTTTCTTTGCTTGCCTCAATCCCAGTAACAAGAATTCATACTCTGCCACATTGTTTGTGCAAACAAAAGACAAAGTGAAAGAAAAATTAAATCTATTTCCACTAAGTGAAACTAACAATATACTTGCACCTAATCCTTCTTTGGAACTTGCACCATCAAAATACATCCTCCAAAGGCCATTTGTATCAGATAATCTTGTAACCTCATTATCAATAAGTTTAGGTCGCATGTCACTTTCTCTTGGTAACTCTTCTACCTTGAAGTCACTCATATCAGTATCAACAAAGTGGATTTTATTTTCCTCAGGAACATGTTCAATCATGTGTGGCACCTTGGATTCCCTAACTAGCTTAACATATTTTCCATCAATTAGGAAAGTGGAAAAATACATATCACATTACATACTACCACCCATAGAGGCACTCCATTTCTAGATAGTAGCATTCCATAATTTGGTGGGATGTCAACCACTACCACACTCATCTTAAACTCCTTTTCTAGAAATGCATGTAGTTTATATGGGAGTTCATTTATTACACCAATCACAAGGACTTCCCTGGAATCCATAGTGTAGCATTTTCCTTGGGTGCTATCAACTTCCAATCACATTGCCTCCATGATCTTAACTGGCATGATATTATTATATGCTCCTAAATCAGTCATACAATTCTTCAAAAGATAACCATTAATAGCCAAGGTTATGAAAAATGGGTCTATATTCCCAAGACAAACGGTTGTTGAATTCCCTGGGAAGATTTGAGGAATCTCAGTGATGTTCCCTCAACTTCTTTTTCCTTATTTTCTTTCCCACTTACTCTATGTGGAGTAGCTACCACTACATCATTATAGGTTGTAGTAGCACCATTGATAAGGGCTACTTCCTTTTGTTTATGCTCATCAATTCTCATCATTTCAAGCAAAGGAACAAAAACTTTTACTTGACTAAGCAATTTAAGCATATCAAAAAGAGTATACTTGGGTAGATCAATTGGAATCATACCTTTCTCAACGTTGTTCTCCTTTTGTTGCTCACTTTTGGTTTCTACTTTGGGCTTGGCTTCTTTCTTCTCAGGTTCAACATCTGGATTTTGTGTCTTCACCTTCACAACAAGAGAAACAACTTCTCCATCCATATTTGTTTTATCATCGTTCTTTTCCCAAATCTTATCCCTTTTGGTCTCCTTGGTTTTAGCTTTATCTCCCTTCACATCAATTTTAGGCTCTTTACCTTTCACATTCCGCTCTTTGATGAATAAGCTAGCAGTCTTGCCTTGATCTCCACCCACTTTTCTATTCCTCAAATGGTAGGAACTTCTTGCTTGAGCTGCTAGAGAAACTGTCAACCTTACAATTTCCTCCTGTGAAGGTATCCTCAAAGACACATCATCACCAACTACTTCCAATATAAATACATTGTGATCATCATCATTCTCATCATCAGAAATAACCTGTTGGTGGTAGGCATGTGCTCTTTCCCTTTGGCCATCCACATCAATTTCATGGGACTCCACATCGGATGAGCATTCATTATCAGCAATATCAGGCCTACTCATGATCATATTAACTTTGGCATCATCTTCATGAGATTCATTATATTCTTCAAGTGGACCTTGCTCAACTTCCACTAGTTGTGCAACAACACATTAATGAGAAGAGTGAGGCAGCTAACATACCACACACCATGGAGTTTCATCAGTGAAATTTGTAGAATATTTTTGCAAAGGATCGGGTGTAACCTAATCCTACTTTCCTTTCTGATTATTGGTGACTGGTTTCCCATTTTGTTGATTTGTCTTGTAGGGATAATCTTGAAGCCATGGGGGCTTTTCATTATTTTGGAAATGTGGCTTATCATTCCCAAGTCCTTTTTCATTCTTTGCAACAATATATTTAATATCCTTCAGAGTATCCATCACCTGATCCCATTTTTTATCATAAGGGAGATTTTTTTTATTTTTATTTTTTAACTGTAGGAATCAGGTAGCACAACCCCCTATAAACTGCAGTGCGCCTAGTAAAATTTTTAATGTGACCGGTGGCGCTTGTGCAACACGCCCTCCAATACCACGGGGGTGGGGGAGACTAGACCTCATGACCAACCTCCTGCAATAGGAAAGATTTAGCCAACCGAGCTAGGGCCCCAACCCCATCATAAGGGAGATTTGAACCAGAAGCCTTTTCATGTTTATCTTTTTGATTGTTTGGATTTTTCAAAAGCTTTACATCATCCCTCCTTCCCACTTTACCTAAATCTCTTCTATTGCTCTTAATGTGCAAATCAATTATGAATGCATCCCTCAAAGTTTGGGGGTCTTTGTCTCTCAAGTTGTATGTCATCTTAGCATCAAATGCATTATAATAAGTGACAAGGAACACTTGATCATTTAAGCTCAAATTTTGTGGCAATTTTTTCATTGCCTTCTGAAATCTAATATTGAAATCAGACACCATCTTATTCTGACCTTTGGTGATGTTATTAAATTCATTAGCATAAAAGTAGGGTTAGTTTTTTCTCCATATTGTTCTTTAAAAACTCTCTTGAACTCTTCCCATGAGCCAATGCTCCCATCAGGTAAACCTTTGTACCAATATCTTGCATCCTCTATCAATGACTACATGAATAGCTTCATGACTACATCCTCATGCTCCACCTCATAATCATCAAGAAGATTTAAGAAAGCCCTCAAGTGATCCTCACCAAATATTGCATTATTACTAGTGAATTTTCTCAACACAACCCCAATATCATTGTCAATGGGATTTGGGCATCCAGAGATCCCATCAAAGCACAATTGTCTATATCTTTCCAATTGCATAGGTCACCTATGAAACGAGTTATCTCTATTCTCATTTTTTTCTGCTAGCTTCTCCTCCTCCTTTCTTGTGATCCACATTTTTGTTAGCAAATTGATTGTGAGTATAATCATTACTAGTTGTGTTCACATTCTTATCATCATTAGTGGATTGATCAATATGACCAAAATTCTTTGCATCACTTGAGGATGTGGGCTTTATTGTGGACTGAGAAGGACCTTGTGAGCTAGATGCCACAACACCTTCTGTTGAGCATGAAGTCTTCAAGAAGTCTAGCTTTCTTTTCATCTCAAGATTGGTAGCCATGATTTCCATTTTCTCTGCCTCCCTTTTGAGATCCTCATTTTCCTTCCTTAATTTTTCCATCTTAGATTCTAATTTTGGGGGGATGGGAGGTTTCTCATATGTGAATTTCTCATTGATAACCAAGTTTTTTATAGGTTGTTTGCCTTTTGCATTTGGTGGATTGGAGACATTTTCAATAGGATGTGGAGCAACATCACTAGTGACCTTAGATTTGGTTTGGTTGGTGGTATCAACATTTTTTACGAGATCTTCCTACTTATTCTTGTCAAGGATCTCAGACACAATAAGACCCAAGTTAATTGGTTTAGGTTCATCTTGGTTTATGAGTCTCATCCGGTCCAATTGTCTTATTAGAGTTTCTCTTTCAATCTTGGCATTCCTAATCTTTTGTTCTCTTTCCCTTTCATTATTTCTCCTTATCTCAGCCTAGATTTGAATTTCTCTTCTAAGAGCAGTAACATCTCCAAAAACCTCCTCAAGATCTAGGAGGGTAATCTTAGAACCTGAGTG
Source organism: Sequoia sempervirens (assembly GCA_007258455.2). NCBI lineage: Eukaryota > Viridiplantae > Streptophyta > Pinopsida > Cupressales > Cupressaceae > Sequoia > Sequoia sempervirens. The sequence goes on along the minus strand of VDFB02000016.1, from coordinate 14,008,519 downwards.
TTCTTCCAGATCTATTAGGTTTTGGGAATCTTTGTTAGTTCCAATTAACAAATCAGGTGATAAAGGTGAATATCCATTGAATGCAGGGGGATAATGTCACCAACAACATAATAGAAGCAACATTTCAGGTGGCTCCTACTTCTACTCCTACTTTTCTTGGGTCTATACCTATGGATACTTGTAATAGTCTTTTATCACAATCATCTTCTCCTTCACAAGCTAACCCTAGAAAATTCTCTTAACTTTCATGACTAGAAGAATTTCTTAAAGGAATTTGATTTTCAGGGATGGGATGTGGAGTAGACTTGTATTTGTGTCATTAGCTCATAATGATGGTGGAATATATTGATTAGAGCCTTCATCTTTCTGTACCCATTGGCCCTTCTGCTTGGGAGTCTTTTGAAGCTCACCTTCCAACTTCTCTTCTAGGTGCTTCTTCATGTAACCTCTGGTTTTCCTCATCTTTCTTCTACAACTCTTCTTCTTCAATATCTTCTTCACTTCTTCAAATAATGCACACTGGTGCAAAGACTTCAAATTCACCACCCAAATTTGATTGGGAATTGCAAATAATAATGACAACTTTGCAAATCTCTAAGTGAATTGCACGGATTTGGAAATACAGAGAACTCCTAAGACCATCTTCAACACTTTAGGTGGAGGATTTACACGAGCACATAAGGAATTAGCAGGATTTATGCAAATGGTGCTCAAATTGATGAATGGCAAGAGAATTCAACAACCTTTAGCAATATTTGACAAATATTCTTCCAACTCTAACACCCCATGATAAATGTATGTGACTCTAATCACAACGCTTGGACAAATTATACTGGGGCATGGATATTTTTCACAAATCTAGTCCCCAGTAGAGTCGCCAATCTGTTGGTTGTTTTTCAAGAACCAAGTTGATCTTCAAGGAAGCCTATGGACTTTTCCATTTCCAATTCTCGACAACCTAAAGGGATTGGCCAACAAACGAGTAAAAGCAACAATGCTTTCCTCTTGCACTTTGGGCTCGACAAGACCCAAAAGAATGATCCCGCAATGTATTTAAAGACCTTTGCACCTAATGATTGAATTCATTGCAAATAACCGATAAATTCTCATATAATGACTCAATAGATGGAATGTATCCAAGAATTTTGCTACTCCTTAACATTTAGAGCATAAGAATGAGAAAACTCAACACAAAATAGTAACAATTTTAATCCATTTGAAAAGTTGTTTATAAGATTGATTTGTTGTTGAATGACCAAAAAAATGTATCATGAATACATAATTCAAATCAATGTCTTAACCTAGGAATGGAGTCAATCTCAACACAAATATAACTGGATAATAGAGTAATACATAACACCATGAAGCTTTGACAACATTGTATTACAGTATTTCAACATTGTATCCTCGACCATAACTTTTTATGAAGATCCTAGTACTCAAATTACATGAACCTATAGCTTCATCCAAAAAAAATCATTAATTATTTGAATTAAAAGCAAGAACAAAACTAAACATCCACTGGAAATCAATGAAGAAAAATAAGATAACCATTGATTATATTATTCATAATCTATGAAACAAGTACATGAGGAGAGAAATGGTCTTGAATTTGCACCATTATGTATTCAATTGCTAGTATTGTTATCAAAGTTACATATGCATATTGACAGACTCAAAACCTAAGACAAAACTCTAAAATGCTCTATGTATTCTCTTTGCAAAATTCTCTGTGATCAAGTAACAAGAAACGAACCCATACTTCTGGCCTTGAATTCCTTCTTATAGAAACAAGGAGCAAACAAGCTTCAGGCCAGAAAGTACACATGTCCCTTTTCAATTGGACCGATACAAAATATTCCCTATTGAAGTTATATTTGCATCTTCATATAGAGGAAAATATTACATGAAACAAAAACTATTTTCATTTGTCGATGAGGATCACGTCCCACCTTCCAAAAGGCATCTTTAAGCTGATGTAGCAATATCCACATGCTTCGGGCATAAATGAGAGAAAAGCATAAAGTGCAGAAAGATAGAAGAGACAAAAATACCACCCACGTCTGTAGCCTTGCCATCAAATACAAATCGGGGATAAGAAAACATTTTATCCATTCTTTAGCAAAATCCTAATCTATAATACTTCCAAGATATGCATTGTGCTTCTCCCATCTTTTATTCGCCATGTTTGCAGACTTAAGACCAAAATTGTGTTCACCATTCCACCACTATAGCTCAATCCTCCAATACATCTAAGTATTTATCTCTCCATTCCCGGAACTCTTCCTCTGAGGACAACTAAAAGTGATGATATCATCATCCTTTTTCCTATAAGGAGTATATTTAGTCACAACTTGATTAGCCTCCTTATCAAACTCTTCTAAATAAATCCCAGAATGGGAAATCATATCCATATTCTTTCTCAACATGCTCATATTATTTTCTTCACAAATCTTTGTTACCTAATTGGAGATCACCTCATTTGCTTCCTTCTTCCACGCTTGTATGGACTTAATATTACCATTGTTTAATATATCAGGTAGAAGGCCATGATGTATTTCATGGAATTTCTTCACCAAATCCCTTAACCTCTAAAGGCTCAATTTTTCCTTAGAATTCTTGGATTCCATTCACAGTTTTAAGGGTTGGTTGGATCTTCTCAGGTTTTTTGACATCATGTTTGGCTCCCACAACCATTAACCTCAAGTCCTACAATCTAGGAATCCACTTTTCCATGAGTGGAATTGCCAAATCCTTATCTATATCAAAATTATTGATTGCATCCTTCATGGAAGAATAATTAGTATGAATGTTAATTAATCTCCTATCAACCCCTTTATTTAAGTGTTCTAACACTGCAGTGATAATCTTTAAGTTGCTATCGAAAATCTCCTTATCATGTTGGTTGATCTTCTCCTCATACTCTTTCAACTTTACAAGCAACTCCTCTTTATTGATTTCATCTGCTTGCGGTGCCTTTGAAGTACTTGGTCCCTCCACAAAAATGGGAACATTTCCCATATTATAGGGTACAACTGCCCATGAAGAACTAGTGGGAGGAGTATGACTAGATGGTGTGGCAAAAGGGGACGCAGTATCTATTTCCATTGGCTCACCTGATTGCAAATTCTGCATTTTTTCCTTCAACAATGCCAATCTAGTCTACAATTGCATTGTTTGTTGTTGGCCTTTTCCATGTTGAACTAGTAAATCATTGTACATTTTTTTGTACTTCTCCTTCTCAGTTGTGACTAATTCTACTATTTCCTTAGTGAACTGGGCCACATCCACTGACATTTTGGCAGCCTCTATAGCTAAAGTATCTCATACCCTCTTTATTATGACACCCCCCTATAATCTGCAACAAGCTCTACAATGTTAGGCTTCCTGGTATTGGGGGATAAGGACCAAATGGCCAATGTGTCCCACTGCTCACTAAATGCATATCCTTGTAGTGCAATGGTAGCCTCTTCTTTAGAATTATACAAAGGTCTATCATACCTCTTTATTTTATCAAATGCAATGGAAAAAGATAAGTCCCATTCAAGCAATAAAAGAATTCCACTTTTCCTTACCAATGCTTTTCCTTCCTCAATAGTTATTTCTTGATATTTATCTTTCATTTCTTTTATTACCTAGGCTTAGATGACTCCATCAGGTAGCTCAAGATTAAGGCTCCTCTTCTCTACAATTTTATTGAAAAATTCATCTTTCTTATCCCTCCAAACAAATTCCATGAAGGCTTTGGATTTCACAAAAGAATCATCATCCATGAATTTTGTACATGCCTCTTCTCTAACATCATTTTGGCTATTTAAGCCAGTGAGGTCAGCCTTGGTTAATCTCAAACCAAGCTACTGTGGCACAATCTCCCTTGGTGGAGAAGGCATTCCTTGTTGCATTTCCTCCTCGATGATCAAAATCTCTTCCTCAGAATCTCCTTCATAATCCACCAAGCCTGCTAATTGAACCTTTTGCTTCTTCAAAGGTGGCTCTCTTGGTGGTGATGCTTGTCTTGGTGGAGAGTCAATATTAATAAATTCAAGTCCATTTGACTTGGTGGGAGATGGTGGTGGCATTTGTTGCACAGGGGAAGGGACTCTTTGTTCCTCTTGTGGCTGAGAAAAGGCAGCAGTTGTGTCCTTTCCTTTCACCTTATTCTCCCTCCTAAAAAAAATTACATTATGTTCCTTTGGAGGTTGATAAGTTATCCTATCTTCCACTACACGAATGTATACTTCGTCGTGTTCCTCTACTGCAATGGCCTTCCCCTTTTCCTAAATTAATCTTTCACCTTTGAGGTGATCAACTATTGTCTCAAAGTTTTGAAATGCATACTCAATTATCTACATCTCATTTGGAATTTCAGCAAGAGCAGTGAATTTTGGATCCTTTTCTCTTATTTCCTTTTGCAATTTATTAAAATCAATCCACTTTTCTTTTATGTCATTCTATGTTTGGAAATCAAAAATGTTTCTAATCACATCTTCAGGGAAATAGAAATTATGAATAAATTTTGAGCTTCTATTTCTAATTTTCAACCATACCATGAATCCCTCGGGATCATGGTTCCTTGTTGTTGCTCTTCTCATTCCTAGAGGCTTGAGTATATCATTTATCTTGTCCCATCCTCCCTTGATCATCACAAAAAAAATTTAAAAAAAGTGTATAAAGGGAAAAATGTTCCCTTTCCCTGATCCTTCAAATGATTGTTTTCCACATTCCCAAGTTTCCATATCACCTCTAGAAAGCCAGTTCTCTATAGCACATCTTGGGAAACATGTGGGGTGAGACAACTATGTCATAAACTCTCAAAACTATATAAGTGGGGTAAGGGATAACCTCCTCCTAATTATGATCAACAACTAGATCTAGCCTCCTTTCCTTAGGCCTCAAAAAATTGTGCAAGACTATAGGAATCCTTGGCATGTTCATAATCAACACTCTCCTCGACTTGGAGGCAAACAAGTTTTCAAACATGACATATTCAAATTCCCTATCATCCTTATCAAGGACCGTAGTCCAGCATTGAACATGAAGCTCCAAGTTACCTTTCTTCTTTTCCAGTGTCATATCTTGACCAAAATATGGGGCTCCTTTGTACAATAGCATGTGCATAGACAATGAGGACCAAAAGAATCCAACTCCATCTTCACCTTTCTTCAACTTCACCAATCCCTCATGAATTCTTTCTGCTAGGTACCCTCCATAATCATATAATGTGCAATATGTGGGATGTTGGATATGTGTTTCCATGTACATCCAAGCCATGGGCATGCCTGTAATTGGGTCATAACCAATAATTTGGCATATAGAGTAAAAATTTCATTGAAAGTGGGACACAAAATAGTTGATTGTATAGTGTGTAGAGTCTAAGCCAATGTTTTGTAAACTTGGTGGAATCCACTCAATTTAGAGGGTCAACTAACTGAATAGTCCACTTGACACTACTTAAGACTACATTAAATCATCAACCAAGGTGTGTAAGCTTATGATGGTGCAGCATTATATATGTCTTCATGGACTTAAATAACCTAAACTATCCTTCTGAAGCTATTCTAAGTGCTGGAAATTCACAAAACTATAAAACAGTAAGAGTATAAACTAAAATTAGTTGCTACAAGTACCTACAATAAAGGTTGTGATTGAACTATTGCTAATGAAATGGTACTATATTAATTGAAAACTTGATAAAGATTACTGACTCAACTAAACTATCTTCTGGAGTATTACTAATAATCATTACATGCATGTTCCTAAGCATCCATTCATAATAAGTAAGAAATGAAATTCCAATTAACTTGCATACAATTCATGAACAATGGTAAACTAATATTAACTATCAACAAAAATAAATAACTAAAAGGTGGAGTGGAGAACAATACCTTGAGTGGCCTGCTCAAGTAACTATTCCCACTTTAATTGAACTCAATCTAACTAATAGATTTCATGCATCCCATGAATTGATCTCCATTTATTCCATAAGATGAAATATTACAAAGTATTCTTTCACAAATCATACACAATCATTATGTAGATTCATGTTCAAACTGAAAAGAAATAACAGATAACATAAACTACGAACAACCAACCAATTAAACTACAAACTCATCCAACACTTATATACAAACTAAGGGAGTCTTTATTGAAAGCAAAAACTTTAACCAAAATCATTAACTCCACTCCCAAATATCTAGAGTATGGATTTAAGATTTGGAATTATTCAACCTACAACTGAAAAAGAAAGAGAATCCTATCAAAACTCGAACTTTTTCAAAATAGAATGCATGCACTCATACACCCATCTGGAAAAGTCCCATATAAGAAATACCTCTTCTTCGGTGTTTATTAACTGATTATGATAATACATATTTTATCTTCATTAAATTCCTTCAACCAATGATCACAATGTTCAACTATCTTTTGCATTTTCCCCTGTTTCGGTATCCAATGCCCCTTTTGCTACAGGTTCATCCTACAATGGTTGTGTATCATGGCTCCTCCTTTTGCTGCAAACAAGTTAGTTTCACAAAACACGTACACAAGGATAACCATCATAATTAAACATAGCTTTCCATCAACATTTCCATACACATATTCATATAAACCATTTAATGCTAATATATTAAACCATAATTCCATCACTGCTATGCCCTTAATATTGGTGTACATCGGGTTATGAATAGTCAGCTTATGGCTATCTTAACTCCTAATTAAGTCATGTTATCATTATTATATTATTATTTAGTTAGTTGGGTCGGCCTAGGTCTTATATAGGGGTGTCTAAGTTGGCCTAGGTGATATCCTAGGCATAAATAGGTATATATAGGAGGTTGTGAGTCTTATTTCATCATCATATTGTGAAGTGTGTTCTCATAAGAGATATTTGGAGGATTTCCCCCTTGAAGTGGCTTGTTATTCTCAGTTATTATCAAGTATTTTCATCATATTTCATATCATATTCTTCTATTGTGCAAGTTATTTCATAACAAGTGGTATCAGAGCATGATCTTGGCACCGTAGAGGTAAGGTTTTTTCTCAATATTGGAGGCGATTTTGGGAAGAGCATATCTTTCAGATTTTGGTGAATTTTTTTCTGATTTTTAAAATGTTTTTGAAGAACATATTAAAGAAGTTTCAATCTAGATTTCAGAAGAATTGGAGCAAAATTGAGCGAATTATTGAAGAATTAGGGTTTCTACAAAATTTGTTTGGAATCTGCATATCTCTCATATCTTGTCGAATTGAAGCCTTATTTTTATTGGGTTTTTGAATACATACTAGAGGAGATTTTAGTAAAAAAATTGGAGTAATTGGAGCATAAATAAGCAATTTATTGAAAAATTAATGTTTTCACAAATATCACTCTCAAGGCTGCAAATCTGCTTATTTCTTGGAGATTTTTCTAAGGGAGAGTTATTTTGGCCCTATTAAGTTACAATAAAAAATTCAAAGAATTTAAGTTTAATTTGTTGATTTATTTCAAAATTATTGGTTCCCATCACGACAGGGCCTGCAGCAAAGGGCAAAAAGAATGTTGTCACTCCGGGGAAGACTCATAATAAGGATGGGGTAACAATAGAGGATATTACTCCTAATAAGGAAATCAGTAAGGTCAAGGAAGACATTTCCTCAATGAAGATGGATATGTATGACCTAAGAGGAGATATATCAGATATACGAAACATGTTAAGTGCCTATATGGTTGAACCAAGAAAGGAGTTCTCAAGCAACCAAGGTGAAAATTCTAGGTCAGCTAACATTGACATAAGTTTTAATGCTCCTATGGGATCTAGGAATTTATTTCCAAAGGTGGATATGCGCAAGTTCGATGGCAAGGATCCTCTAACATGGATAAACCAAATGGAAAAAAGGTCACGATGGCTTCCCTATATCTAGAACCAAATCAATTCATTTGGTATCATTGGCTTTGCACTCATCGAAGGAAAAAGGGGCTCACTGTCTCATGGTCAATTTTTATGGAGGAACTCCAAGCACAATATAGCAATAGCGTGACAGACAACTCCTTTAGCCAGCTGGCTAAACTTCAACAAATAGGATCAGTTAAGGATTATATTCAGCAATTCCAAAATATATCCTTAAGAGTGGATACAATTACAGAGGAGAACTTAGATGATTTATTCTTGGGGGGTCTCAAGGATCACATTCAACAAGAGGTACGCATGTTTAGCCCTAGCTCTATAAATGAGTCTTTTATCTTAGCACATAGGGTAGAGGAGAAGTATTTGATTCCTAAGAAGCAAGGGGCTAATGTGACAAGAGAGAAAGGATATTCAACACAACCTACTAGGTTGACTCCACAACAAATTGAGGAGAAAAGAGAAAAGGGGTTGTGTTTCAATTGTGATAGAAAATACAGTTGAGGACATAAATGCAGTGAAAAGAAATTGTTCTATATTGAAGGTCCAAGTGAGGAAGAAGAGGAGGAACCCATACTAGAGGATGAAAGGGAGTCAAATGAGGAATCACATAATTCTCAACCAATCATTTCTTGTCATGCACTCTCAGGTTTCAGTGCTCCACAAACTCTCAAGGTGGTGGGGTTCTTAAAGAAGAAAAAGGTAACAGTGTTGATCGACTCAGGTAGTACTCATAATTTCATCAACAAAAAGTTAGCTACTTGTCTAAATTGTTTTATATATATAGCTCCAGAGTTTTAGGTTTTGATTATAGATGGTGGTACAGTTAGTTGTTCAAGGAACTGTCATAGCATTAAATTATCCATGGGAGATTATCAACTTGATACCCCAATGTATGTGATATCCATGGGTGCAGTAGATATTGTTTTGGGAGTACAATGGCTTACTACATTGGGAATGATTGAGATGAACTTCCAAGAACTATTCATGAGATTTCAATCAGAAGGAATGGTAGTAGAGCTAAGGGGGTTGAAGAAAAATCCCCAAAAAATGGTAAGCTTTCATCAAATGAAAAAATTGCTTAAGAAAGGAGTGGATGGATTTGTGGCGCAACTATGTTCATTAGAAGTTTCTCAATCTAATGCTCCTACTCATCCAGATTTGTAAGCTATAATTGATCATCACTCAGTTGTTCTTGGAGATATTCCTAAAGGACTTCCTCCTAAGAGGGATCATGATCATGCCATACATTTAGTTCTAGGAAGCCAACCACCAAACATCAGGCTTTACAGGTATCCACACATACAAAAAAGTGGGATAGAAATTTTTTTTGAGGAGATGTTAGAGGAAGGAATTATTAGGCATAGCCAAAGTGCTTACTCCTCACTTGTGGTGATGGTACATAAGAAGGATGACACTTGGTGCATTTGTCCAAATTATAGAGTGCTCAACATGTACACAATTAAAGATAAGTTTCCTATTCCAGTCATTGATGATTTTCTAGATGAATTGAATGGAGCTATGTATTTTACCAAGTTAGATCTTAGATCTGGTTATCACCAAATTCAGATTAAGGAGGAAGATATTTGTAAGACAACATTTTAGACTCATGAGGGTCATTATGAATTTTTGGTGATGTCATTTGGTCTTACCAATGCACCATCTACTTTCCAAAGTTTGATGAATTCCATTTTTAAGTTCTTGAGAAAGTTTGTGTTAGTATCTTTGATGATATATTGATTTATAGCAAGACTTGGGAAGAAAATTTGCAACATGTGGATCAAGCATTACAAATACTTGAAGATCATCAACTCTATGCTAAGCCATCCAAGTGTGCTTTTGGTCTTAAGGAGGTTGAGTATTTGGGACACATAGTTTCACATGAAGGAGTAAAGGTGGACCCTAACAAAATTAAGGCTATCATGGAATGGCCTATTCCAAAAACCATTAAGAAACTGAGGGGGTTATTTGGATTGATAGGGTACTATAGAAGATTTGTGAAGAATTATGGTCGTATAGCAGCACCCCTCACCACTCTATTGAAGAAGGATTCTTTTCATTGGAACAAGTCCACTAATACAACATTTGAGAGATTGAAGGCGGCTATGTGTACAACTCCAGTGCTTACCACTCCTGACTTCACCAAGGAATTCATTGTCGAATGTGATGCTTCTGGAAATGGGATAGAAGCAGTTCTCATGCAAGAAGGTCAACCAATTTCTTTTGAGAGTCGTCAATTAAAGGGTAAGAATCAACTAAAACCTATTTATGAGAAGGAAATGCTAGGAATCCTTCATGCAGTTAAACAATGGAGGCCTTATCTAATGGGTAGACACTTCAAGGTTAAGACAAATCATGATAGCCTAAAATATTTGTTGGAACAAAGACTATCTTCTGAAGAGCAACAAAAATGGGTCACTAAGATGTTAGGATATGACTTTGAGATTGTATATAAGAAAGGGAAGGAAAATTTTGTAGCAGATGCACTTTCAAGGAAGGATGAAAAAGATGGATCCTTATTGTGTTCCCTTTCAATATTACAAGCAAATTGGGTGGAGGAAGCCAAAGCAGAGTGGAAAAATGATCTTGCAAAAAGTAATCTCATCCAACAATTAAAAAGTGATTGTAATAGTTCAGATAAGTTTTGTTGGAAGGGAGATACTCTTTGGTATAAAGAGAATTTGTATCTATGCAAGAATTCCACTCTTAAACACAAGATTCTCACAGAGTTGCATGAGTCTCCAGTTGGTGGTCATTCAGGATTTTTGAAGACATATCATCGAGTCAGGCAAGATTTTTTTGGGGAGGGGCTAAAAGGTGATGTTCAAAAATTTGTGGTTGAATGTTTGGTTTGTCAAAGGAATAAAGGGGAGACAATTAAGACACCAAGTCTCTTGCAACCCTTATCTATTCCTAGCTAGCGTTGGGAAGAGGTATCCATGGACTTCATCATAGGGCTTCCCGAATCTAAAGGTCATAATGTCATCATGGTAGTAGTTGATTGCTTCACTAAATATGCACATTTCATTACATTATCACATCCTTTTACAACAAGTGTAGTGGCAAAAGCTTTTTTGGAGAATATCCAAAAGCTACATGGTACACCTAAGGTTATTGTTAGTGATCGTGATCCTATCTTCACTAGTCACTTTTGGAAAGAATTATTCTCATGTTTGGGTACTCAATTGGCTCATAGCTCATCAAAAATGTCTCCATTTTTTGCACTTTATGGATATCATCCTCCTTCCATCACATCATCAATAAAGGTGTCACCAAGAATTCAGGCAGTAGAGGACCACTTGCTTCATCAACAACAGGTACTTTCAGGACTCAAGGAGAATTTAGCCATGGCACAAAATCGAATGAAACAACAGGCAGACCAACATCATAGTGAAGGAAGTTTTGAAGTTGGGGAGTGGGTCTTCTTGAGATTGCAGCCTTATAAGAAAATCTCATTGAAGCAACAAAAAAGAATAATAAGTTGTCTCCAAGGTATTATGGGCCATACCAAATCATGCAAAATATCGGTAGTGTTGCCTACAAGCTAGAGTTGCCACCAACAACAAAGATACATCCAATTTTTCATGTTTCTTGTTTGAAGAAGGTAATTGGGCATAATATTCCAACTCAAACAACACTAACAGAGCTCGATGAAGAAGGAAGAATCATTTTGGAACCAGAGTGCATTTGTCAAACATGCACAAAGAAGTTGAGGAATAGAACTCTCACTGAGTACCTCATCCAATGGAAGAATTTACCAGCGGAAGATGCCACATGGGAGGATGAGGAGTTCATTCAAAAGAATCCAAACTTGATTAGCATTGAGTACAATGCTTCTTTGAAGAAGGGAGGCATGCTACGCCCTTAATATTGGTGTACATTGGGTTATGAATAGTCGGCCTAGGTGATATTCTAGGCATAAATAGGTATATATAGGAGGTTGTGAGTCTTATTTCATCATCATATTATGAAGTGTGTTCTCATTAGAGATATTTGGAGGATTGCCCCCTTGAAGTGGCTTGTTATTCTCAGTTATTATCAAGTATTTGCAGCATATTTCATATCATATTCTTCTATTGTGCAAGTTATTTCATAACAATCACCATGTTTTTGGGTCTTAGGTTTACATAATGGATACAAAAAGGATAGTATGATATGGAATATTGTTAGAAAGTGTGTTTAAAAGTATCTTAAAGTCTACATAAAACAAGCTATTATCTAGACCTATCATTTCTCCCAACTTAATTTTTTTTGCTTCTCCCCAAGCAAAATACTAAGGGTCTTGATTATATTGCAAAGAAAATTGCCTTAGGTCCATGACTGTACTAGCACCCTGATCCACATGTAGATAAAACCTTGATATGCTGAAATTTTCCTCATTCTGATAGCTTATTCCCATTCACATTCATCACTTTTATCTCCAGTCCAATGTGGAATTGCAAAAAGGAGAATAGGAGGTTGAAATGTAAGGGGTGTCCAATGAATTCATATGTTAATATTGGTTTCCATATATTTATGCACTCTCTAGAGCATAGCAATAAATTTTTACACAAAATGTGGCTCCTTCTTCTGCAATTCAGGGGTTAGTTCATTCCATCGGTTTTGCACATACTTATAATGTTGTTGCACAATTCCTATAGCTAGTACTTTCATTCTCTCATGATCTTCTTTCCGGAGTTTAATTATTATCTTGCCAACTCCTTTATGCCCAAGAAGTTTCATCCACTCATCAATAATTACTTCTAAATCTTTAGCATCTCTTCTTACTAGAAGTGCAATAGATTTCTCTTTTTCATCATATTCTTCCATAATTTCTCATCTAATTTGTTCATTCCTATAGTAAGAGGCAAGTGCTCTAACTTGAAGATCCCCTACAAATATTAAGGGGTTCCATTCTATTTCATCAAGAATTACATAATTGATCCTAGTCTTCAAATGTGAAAGTTTCAAAAAAATTAAGAAACTCATTCAGTTGACTCATGGTAGCAAATTGTTTACTAATTATTCTATTAAAATAAAAACACAAGAACCTTTCTTGTAGAAATAATGCATAAGTCCTGGGTGGAGGCCTGCACTTGACAATTTTTGCAGCTACAACTTCTTCCAATCGGACTGTTGACTTATTCAATTCCATTTCTTTCTTTTCTAATTCTTGCATATATCTTTCCTTTTCCTTCTTCCATTTTTCTTTTTCTTTTGCAAACTCATTCGTTACAATTCACAATTGGTGGCCTAGAGAGAAATTTGTGTGATTACCAAGAGTTTTAAGAGGAGGGGGTCTCTCAGTTGGGATAACCAATCCTTTATCCCCTATCTTAGTGATAGCCAATTGTGCCAAAAAATATAACTTAGCACCATGACCATACAACTGTAATTTTTCCTCCATCTGCATTTTAACTTCCCTTTCTTTATCCTTTTGCTCATAGTTTTCCACCAACTCCTCTAGGTGTTTAATTCTATCCATTGTTTCTTGTAGTTATTGCCTCACATTTCACTCAAGATAAACTTCTTCTCTACCTTCAAACTTTTCATTCCCTCCTTCATAATCTCCACATATGGGGCTATCTAGAGCTTATGTTCTCAATTTCTTTACAGTAAATAAATCTTTTGATTCAAAATCAGAAGTCATTATCACATACCTTCTCTTTTTCACAAGTGCATTCATATCACCAAGGGCATCCCTTCCTAGTTCAGAATTAGTCTCTACAACCATGACATCCTCTTGTTGTTCCTGCTGGTGTTGATTTCCCTACATTCCTCAGCCCTTAAATCCTCCAACCTTACCTATTGAAATTGAATTCTTAGGCTCCTTTTTATCAACAGGATAACCAAGCAATGGTGAGAGAGAGAAGTATCAAATTGTCTCTTCTGGTATTTTGAATCCATTCTCTTCAACAAGTGGTATAAGAAATTGGGTATATTGACTATCTTGTTATGCCTACGATGGCTTAACAACTTTAAATGGGCAGTATATAAAAGATTTTGTCTTCCATCGCATGTAATATATCTAACAATATAAGAGGTACACCTTTCCCATAACCAGTGGAGATACATTATTTTTGTACCTTGTGATGAGGAATACAATTCCTCTCATCTTGTGCAGAATTCCTCTTGAGCTACGACTGCATTAGACCGAGCTGGAAATTTTGCTCCTGTCCTTGGCAACCCGATCACTTGAGCAATGGCGGTCTCTAAAGCATCCACGGAGAGTCCTTTTACCATGGCTTCATCATATTGGATATTTTCTGCAAATCTTCTTGTTAAATCATCACTATACTCTATTAATTTCAAAAACTACTTGAGCCATCCAACTCTTGTGAATATAGGAAGGACAGCTACGTCCTCCAAAATCTATTGATAAGTTTATAGCTCTCTCCTTATGACATCTCCTTCCATCTTGGTTCCCTTTACTGATTAGTAGACCAATTTTAGCTCTAAAGATTCAACTCAATCTCTTCCTACCACCTTCAATGATGCAGAGAGGGTCCTCCCCTCTTCCCAAACAACAGTCTCAAAACACAAAATCACTTTCATAGGAAACACTTTGCCCGATAATAGTGTTCAACAATATATCAATTACAAGCAAGACGTTTCCTTAAATCAACAATAAAGTGAATAAAAAATGCAACAAAATTTAGCTTTATTGATTCAATTCAAAGATACAATGGCCTCAGGCTTCTTCTTGAAATACGTCCTCACTCCATTGTTGTATCAAATTCCAAATACAATTTAAAATCTACCAAATTAATGACATGTTCCTCTCTTCCTTTGTGAAGCCCTCTATCCTCTCACTACTACATTCCTCCCAAAGCTATCATCTACCCGCCCGAAATATGCATCTATATTCCTATCATGTAGAAACTCCTTCCTTCACTATCTGCACATCAAATCCAATTAAAACACTCAGGCTTATTTATTCGTACCCCCCACTTATACCATCCATGGCCTTTTGAGAGCAATGGCTTTCTTTCTTCCCTATCGCCCTCTCCACCTTCTTCACTTGTTGAGTGCAACCCTCTCCTTCTTGCCTGGAGCCCCCTCTCTACCTTCAACGTATCCCTCCTCTCCTCTTTATGCATCCCACCTCACACTAGTTTTAAAGTTGCATTTTCGAGAAGTCTTCAATGCCCATTGACCTCCTCCTTCCAGGCGTTATCTTTTTTTTCTTTACTTATTGTGTGGCCCCTCTTCAACTTCTATGCAGTCTATTCTTATTCACATATTTTATAAACATAGTAAAAAAATGGCTCTATGGAAGTGTGTCTCTTCATTTTCAATTGCCCAACTATGCGACCTTTAGTCCACATGCTCCTTTGGTTTTCAGTTACTTTTTCTTAGACTTTTATCAGCTTCACATTTAAATTGTTTGGATTTCCTCATTATACTGTTAGAAGCCCATAAGTTTTGCAGGTGGAGACATTGACATCTAATTCATGGAAAATAAATCATCTGAGAGAAGATACATAGTTAGATTTCCAAAAATATTGAAGTGCAAGTTGACATTTTGATAATCAATGTCAAACATGTCAATTAATCATTGATAAAGCCCACCGAGACCAAGAAGAACTGCAAATCAAGAGCAAACACCAAAATTGAAACAAAACTTCTTGAAATGAAATATTTTTGGTTGATGTGAATAGCTTGTCCACCTGGGGTGCTCCTACACCAAACACGCCAGGTAGAAAGATTGTGAGCATAGGCTCACAATGGTGGATTTGGGTGATAGAACCACTCTTTCAGGTTGACATCAACCTATAGCAAACTCCTTCATTGTGCAAGTGTTCAAAATTAATCCTTCTTTCACTTTTTCCAGCATCATGCCTGAATACACATCACCATCCTCCAACAACACTGCACCCTCTTCTTCTTTCCCCTTGTGGACTCACGTCCACCAAAGCCCGACCTCCTTCACCAAATGCTTTCCAGACTTCTCTTCTCTTTTGTGGGTTCAAACCCACCTCTAACTGTCCACCTCCACCAAAAGAAACCTACAACATCTTCCACTTTCTCCACAAGCAAATATGGAAAATATACTACACAATCTAGTTCCTTATCCCTCTTCTTTTATCATCTCATTTGAAAACTCAATAACATCACAAATTTGATTTACCTGATCTTCATTTGTAGATGCAATATTGAATTTTGTTGAGATATCTTCCACCTCCTCATCAGCTCCAACTTCTCATTCTTCTCTCTTTGCTACATCAATGAACTTCATCATCCATTCTTCCTCGATCATCAAAAACAAATCTTCTTCTCCATGCTTCACTACTACAACCTCTTCGCTGCTCACTTCCTTCTTTCCTTCCTTTTTCTCCATGCCTTCTTCCTGACATGTCTTCACTGCAACTTCTTCGATAGGGGATACATCTTCTTCTTTCCATCTCAGGTTGTTATCCTTATTCTTCTTCTCACTCCTCCTTACCACTTTCCTCTCACTTTTCCCAACACTCTTCTCCAATTTCTTGAGCCTTGTCTTGATCTTTCCTACTTCTTCACAAACTATTTGTCCCATCTTTTCAATCATCTCATCCTCCATTTTATCCCAATACTGCTTCCAAAATAGTATTCGTAAGGTCTCCTCACGACCCAACCCATTTTTCCTACTGCAATCACTCATTCTACAAACACATTCCATTGCAGATTCAAGCTCCTTCTCTCACTGCCAGGATTCGTCACACACCTGCAACAGCTCTCACGAGCTTCTTCACTACCACTTCACACACTTTCTTCTCATGAAAACTACCTCCTCATCAGTGATTTGTTCACACACACTCATAGGTCCCGGTGGATCCTCTCCACTCTCATGACTACCCACTCTAATACCAATTAATGAATAGAGGGTCCTCCCCTCTACCCAAACAATAGTCTCAAAACATAAAATCACTTTCACATGCAACACTCTGCTCGATAACAACGTTCAACAATATATCAATTGCAAGCAAGATTGTGGCTTAAATCAACAATACAGTGAATAATAAATGCATTAAACTTTAGCTTTATTGATTCAATACAAAGATACAATGGCCTTAGGCTTCTTCTTGAAACACACCCTTACTCCACTGTTGTATCGAATTCCAAATACAATTTAAAATCTACCAAATTAATGACATGTTCCTCTCTTCCTTTATGCAACCTTTTATCCTCTCAATACTACGTTTATCCCAAATCTATCATCTTGATGAAATGAGGGGAGATCCTATAATCACACTTATCACAATTCCAACCAACAAAACAACTATCAAATCATCAAATCCTCAAATTCATTCTATCTCAACCAAACCACACTATTTCTTTATAGCATTGGTAAACTACTCAATCAGGTAAACCTTCACAATAACTTCCTTTCAAACCAATAATAGACCCATTTTAGGGACCCTTTATGGTGCTCAACAACATATCAACCAATCACCTATGGTTATTTTGTATCAACTCACACAAATTAGGGTTTTTAGGCCTTTTAGGCCTCCAATTAGGTCTCTTTTCCAAAGAGACTACTCTCAAACCTTCTCTAAAACTTGTAAAGTATATTGGGAAGCAATTATTAGGTGTCAAAACCAAGGATTCCACAATCTTTAGTCAAAAATACAATCACCCATGTGCCTTTTCACTAAACCATCTTTTTAAGCCAAGAAACTAGGGTTTTAAAGGAAAACACATCCCCAGACCTCAACAAAAAATTTCACCACCTCAAAAAAGACCAGTAACTCTACCCATGCTCAAAACATCATCAAACCATGCTTCCCCAATCAAATTCACACTTTGACATCAAAACCACTCTTTTCCTCTTGGAAAACTCAAGTTTTCAACCTAGGGGTTCATGCCCAACTCAACTCCTGACCTCCCCTGCACTCAAACAACATTCCATCACCTAAACCTAACTGAATTTACCCATTCCACTGAGGTACATACTTTACAGAAGGTGGAATGGGCTCATTTCTTGATTTAAATCAACAAAATCTTAAAAAACTCTGTTTTCAAACCAGGTTAAGGAAAAGTGTGTCTAAAAACTTTATTTCTTGCTGAATTTCAACACTACAAAAACAAAATTTCTCTCAAAACTATTGTGTAACCAAATTCAAACACTATCAGACTATTCAATACAGTACGGGTCCATACAATGGTAAGAAAGTAATGAAAATATAGAAAATTTTGTAACAAAACAGGGATATCTTTATTTATCTCGCTTCAAATCTTCAAGATCCTCCTTCAATCGATGATTTACATCATTTATAGAATTTTTCCCTCCTAAAACAACTGCTACATCTTCCACAAAACTGACTTTCAAAATTTATGACGGTTAGTCTTCTTATTTTGTCCTTTTACAACATTTCAAGTTTGCAATTTTTGCACAACTTGCACTATTTCAACATTTTTGCACTTTTGAAGACTCAATCACCTAGACACCTAAACATCATCACAAGTGACTTATTCATCACAAGTGACTTATTCGACACAAAAATTGTCATAGTGACCTTATTTAGACAAAGACACGCCAAATCTAAAGCCTACTTGATGAGGGCGCAGCCCGAGACTTAGAAAATAACCCACAAACAAGAGAATAATTTTATTATTCAGAAAATGGAGCTTCTTACATGCAGAGGATCTCAAATCCCCAAGTTCTACAACACATGCAAGTTACAAAAAGCTACAGAATCACCCTTTCGCAATATGCGAGCTTGTCCCCAAAAAGTTACACAAAAATTAGAAAACCGCCCATAAATAGAGCTCCTCTTTAGTTTGGAGCCAAAACAACATTCAAATTTGAGTTTAGGCGGTTTGGCGCCTAAAAATTACAACTTGAAGTTCAAATTTCAAAAGAGCATTTGCAATTGTATCTTCAAGAAAGTGCGCCAACTTCCCGGGGCCATAACTTTTGATCCGGAACTCCGATTCGTGAACTGTTTGAACCGTTGGAAAAATCTCGAAGTCGATAACGCGCTCAAAATTTGCTACACCGATTTCAGCAAGTTTCGGGGCCATTCCGGGAACTCTAAGTGCCTCAAATCTAACTCGGAAGATTTTCAGGTGCAAATCTGGGAAACTAAAACTGCAATATCTTTCAACCCAGGAATAGAAAATAAAAACCATGAATTGGGAATTTCATTATGACGAAAAGGGTATCCAAAAATGTAAAAACATCTAAAAATAAGAAACTTGAAATTTAACTATTTTTGGGTGATGCAAGATTGCCCTTACACCACTGGATGCTCCTGCATCAACACCCAGGGTAATTTGAGAAGTGACCCTATCACATCTTAGATAGTGGAGGAAACCCAAACGGTCAACCTTTTTAGGCAACCAGGATGAATCTTCAACAGGCCTTCCTTTCCATTTCACCGATATTCTTCATACTGCCTGTTCCTGGTACTCCTTCCCACACGACTATCCAGGATTTCTTCAATCTCCTCCTTTTCTGAAGTAGGTGATGGAATCCCACACTGTTCCATCGTTGGTACTTCCTCTGCGCCACCTTCACGATACTCTGTCAAATCTAAAATGTTGAACATAGGGGAAATGTTGAATCCTTCCGCAACTCTACCTCATATGCATTCCGAATCATGCCTCTTCAAAAATTTACAAGAACCCGAACTTCTTCATCTTCAATTTGTTATATAAGTTCCACTGGAAACCTTTCTTTCCTCAAGTGGACCATCACTTCATCACCAATCTGAAACTCCTTATACCTCCTCTTTTGATCTACCTTAGCCTTATACTGCATATTCATCTTGTTAATATGTTCTCTTACCTTCTCATGTATATCCTTGATGTGTTCTCCAAAATATTTGGCTTCAGCACTTATTTTCTTCTCTTGGTCCATCTTCCTCAATTCTGGAGCTATTCTGGGGCTACCTCCATACACTATCTGGAATGGTGATCTACCAGTGCTTCTGTTGACAGAATTGTTGTAAGAAAATTCTGCCTGGGGTAAGATCAAGTCTCATCCCTTGGGTTTATCTCCTACCAAACATCTCAGTAGGTTACCCAGACTCCTGTTAACAACCTCTGTCTGCCCATCTTTTTGTGGATGGTGTCAGAACTGAACTTCAACTCTGTCTTCAACTTCTTCCACAAGGTCCTCCAAAAGTACCCTACAAATTTGGTGTCACGATCTGAAATAATATTCTTTGGTAGACCATGTAGCCTCACCACCTCTTTGAAGAATAAGTCAGCAATGTGGACTGCATCATGGGTCTTCTGACATGGAATGAAATGTGCCATCTTCGAAAACCTATCAACCACCACAAAGGCTGAATCATTCCCTCGTTGTGTCCTTGGCAAACCAAGAACAAAGTTCATACTTATATCCTCCCATGGCCTCCGGCAATGTAAGGTTGATATAAGCCTCAGATTCTAGCTCTCAATTCTTTTAGCCATCCGACATACCCCGCAGCCTTTGTACAAACTTTCACATACATGACAACCCAGGGCCACACAATGCTCTTCACCGGGAGCAATGGCAGTTGGTCTTGTCCCAACCAAAATGTCCTCCGCCATTCCTCCACTATGCTTCTCTTTATCGCTCCTCTCATGGAACTCCTGGGATACACAATTGACTTTCCTTAAATAACATGCCATCCTGGATTATGAAATCCAGCCACCTTGTCCTGTCCATTGTAACAGGTTCCTTGTAAGCTTTCCAAGCCTCTGCAAAATTAGGATCTTCTACATACAATGTCTTGAGTTCATTGAACCCAACCACTTCAATCTACATCTTTGTCATCAATGTATGCCTCCCACTTAAGGCATCTGCAACCCTATTTGACTTCCCACTCCTATGTTTCAAAACAAAGGTATAACTCTGCAAAAACTCTACCCATTTCATATGCCTCTGATTTAATTTTCCCTGACTATTTATGTACTGCAAGGCCCCATGATCGCAGATATAGAACAAATTCCTCTAGCAACAAATAATGTTTCCATTTCTTTAATGGTTGAAGCATTGCATAAAATTCCTGATCATATATAGAATATTTTCTCCTTGCATCATTTAACTTTTCACTGAAATAGGCAATGGGCTTACCTTCTTGGCTCAACACTGCTCCAATGGCACAACCACTGGCATCACAATCCACCTGGAACACCTTGTTGAAATTTGGGAGGGATAGAATAGGTTGCTCTTTTACCTTCTGCTTCAATAGTTCAAAACTCTTTGCCGCTCCATTGCTCCACTTGAATTCTTTTCTATCCCCTCTCATTGTTTTAGTTAGGGGTCCACAAATACCATCAAGTTTCTAATGAACTTTCTATAAAAAACTAGCTTTCAAACCATGGGAAATATCTCTACATCGGTAGCAGCTCTTGGGGTAGGCCATTCCGTGAATAGCCTCTGTACCTTCTTTGGGTCCATCTTGAGACCTTTCCCTGCTGAGACAACAAACCCCAAGTACACTAACTCCCTCTTCACAAAACTGCATCTCTTCATATTAATCAATGCTTTCTCTCTTTAACTTCTCAAAGACTCTCTCCAAATATGCATTAGATGCTCATCCAACGCCTTAATGAAAAATCAAAATATTATCCAAAATACACACAACAAACTCCCCGTAGCCTCTTTAGTACCTCGCTCATGAGCCACATGAATGTGCTCGATGCATTGGTTAGCCCAAAAGGCATGACTAACCACTCGTACAGGCCCTCTTTGGTCTTGAAGGAAGTCTTTCATTCATCTCCCTCTCGAATCCGGATCTGTGATATCCACTCTTCAGATCAATCTTTGTGAAGTACTGAGCTCCACTCAAACAGTCCATCGGTCATCCATCCTTGGCAAGGGAAATCTGTACATGATTGTTATCTTGTTTATGGCTCGGGAATCTGTACACATCTTCCACTCCCCATCCTTCTTTGGTGCTAGTACTGCAGGTACTGCACATGGACTCAAACTCTCCCGTATCAAACCCTTTCTCAACAACTCTTGAACTTGTCTGTTCAACTCCTCATTTTCTATTGGAGTCATTCTATGAGGCTGCCTTGGCCGGGGAATCAAATCAATCGATGGTGATCTTCTCCTTATTGGTGGTAAACCCTCAATACATTATCAAAACAACATGAAACTCATCCAACATCCCAGAAACTTCTTCTGGAACCTTCTCACTATCCTCCTTACTCACTCTAGGAATCAATGCATAACACACACGCTCATGCTTCATACCTTCTAAAAAATTTCTTCCATCTACATAACAAATTCTAGCACTACTGCATACCTTTTCTTCGGTCTCCTTCAGGGGTTTCAACTGGTGACGAACCCCATCCTTCATCAAGGAATAAGTGTTTGCATGGCCATCATGTATAGCTCGCCTATCAAACTGCCATGGCCTCCCCAACAACATGTGACATGCATCCATGGGGATGATATCCAGAGTACCTCATCATGGTAGCTCCCGATCTTGCACTTTACTAGGCACTGCTTATTGACCAAAACTTTGTGGTCTTTCTACAACTAGGCAATCTGATACGAATGTGGGTGCCTTTCCCTCTTTAGCTTCAACTTTGTGACCATCTCTTCTGACACTAGATTATCGGTGCTCCCACTGTCAATAATGACATCACAACATTTTCCTTTACACTTGCACCTTGTGCGAAATAGATTCTTCCTCTGTTCTAGTTTCTTTTCCTCAGTCACTAAGGCTCTCCTAATCACTAGGGCTTCTCCCCTTTCAGCATCATCTGAATGTTCAGATTGGGCCTCCTCATCTGCATGCGCAACCCTTCCATGAACTTATGGCCTTTTGTCCGCCCTTCCTTGGTGTTTTGAAATTCATAGGCTTCGATGCCCTTCTTCACCATACTGGAAACACGTTCCTCTTGAAACCACCTCTTCCAGATCCTTGTCCATATCTCCCTCATCCTCTACCTCTTTGATCACCACTGTTTTGATCACGAGGGCGGTAGAAGTTTTCATTCCTTTGGCTTTGGTTGGTACCCACATCTTCACTTTTCTTTTCATCATCATTTCAGCTTCCTGAAGGTCTTCCACTGCCCCTTCCACTTTGACCTCCTCATCCTTTTTGCTTGCCATCAAATCTTTTGTTCAGCTTCTCTTCCACCTTCAGAGCAAACTGATACACATCCTCAATGGTGGTCCTGACTAGGCCTAACTCCTGAATGCTCGGTCATAATCCATTAAGATATCGAGCTACCTTCTCCTTATTGGCCTTTGTATGGCCTGTTCTGATGATTATCTTGTGAAAATCTTTAGTATATTATTTCACAGATATGCTTCCTTGCTTCAACCCTTACAATTTCTTCAATGATCTAACTTGTAGTCCACTGTATGAACGCTTCTTCAGTTTCTCTACCATGCGATTCCATCTGGTGATATTTTTCCTCTTCGATTTCTTTCCAACTGGACCTCTTTCCACCAAATACTGGCATGGCCCTTTAGCTTCATTTTTGCAAACTTAACCCGATCTGGTCCTCTATTTCCTCATACTCAAAATATTCTTCTAGCTCGTTGATCCAGTCGATCAACTCTTCCGGGTTCAGACTTTCAGAATAACTAGGGACTTCTGCTCTGGGTCTTTTCCCGATCTTCGAAATGGCCCTTATTAGCCATTTGGTCTTAATCAGGTCTTCTTCTTCCTCTTCTACATTTGAACCTTCTTCCTCTCCTTCATCCTCACTTTCCTCCCTCAGGTTTAACCCTCTTCTCAATCCTCTTATAACGCCATCAACTGCTCGGAGGGCTGCGTGCATCTCTTCCACCAACATTTTTGCCTCGACCACCTCTGGCACCACCATGCCTACCAGGCATCACTCTTGGAGGCATCTATCTTGACCTCGACCCCACACCATGGTCCTGGTGTGAATCAGCCTCACGATCGATCCGTCCCACACGCTCAAGAAAACCCGCTCTGATACCACTTGATGAGGGCGCAGCCCGAGACTTAGAAAATAACCCACAAACAAGAGAATAATTTTATTATTCAGAAAATGGAGCTTCTTACATGCAGAGGATCTCAAATCCCCAAGTTCTACAACACATGCAAGTTACAGAAAGCTACAGAATCACCCTTTCGCAATATGCGAGCTTGTCCCCAAAAAGTTACCCAAAAATTAGAAACCCACCCATAAATAGAGCTCCTCTTTAGTTTGGAGCCAAAACAACATTCAAATTTGAGTTTAGGCGGTTTGGCAGAAAATTTACAACATGAAGTTCAAATTTCAAAAGAGCATTTGCAATTGTATCTTCAAGAAAGTGCCAACTTCCCGAGGCCATAACTTTTGATTCGGAACTCCAATTCGCGAACCGTTTGAATCGTTAGAAAGGTCTCGAAGTCAATAACGCGCTTGAAATCCGCTACGCCAATTTTGGAAAGTTTCAGGGCCATTCCGGGAAATCTAAGTGCCTCAAATCTAACTCAAAAGATTTTAAGGTGCAAATCTGGGAAACTAAAACTACAATATCTTTCAACCCAGGAATAGAAAATAAAAACCGTGAATTGGGAATTTCATTATGATGAAAAGGGTATCCAAAAATGTAAAAACAGCTAAAAATAAAGAAACTTGAAATTTAACTATTTTTGGGTGATGCAAGATTGCCCTTACACCACTGGATGCTCCTGCATCACTACTCAAAATCAACACTGATTAACAACTTTTGACCAAAGGTGCTCCTGCACCATACACCCCAATTTGAAAGTTTTCCAAGTGTCTTAGAAAGATTCTTCTAGCTTGTTCTCCCTTGTGTTCTCAATGCCTCAGTCCTTTATGTTGGTCTTCAACAAGTTCATTGTGTTTTTGTTTCTCACTATCCTTATCTTCCTTGACCTTTCCTTCATTTGGTTCATGCTTCTCTCTATCTTGTTGTACTATGGGGTATTTTACAACTTTCCCATCATCAAATACTATTGTCCCACCTTCCTTTGCATCTGCACTTACACTTTCACCAGTTGTCATCACTTCCCTATGTTCCTCTTGCTTTATCCATTGTCCACTAGTCTTCTTATATGCATCGTTCTCACTATCAATCTCATAAACATTTGTACCATCACAGTTTTTCATCACTGTCAGACCTAGAATTGTCCCTTTCATTGTACCAGCAACCTTACAATCCACTGTCCCATCACAAATTGCTATCTTCTTGTCTTTTATCTTACCAATCTCTATACTAACATCTCTTAACTGTCTCTTTATTGCTACAAGACATATGACAGTCCCTACCAATATGCCATCATTGTTTTCTTTCCTTTCCATGGGCTCTTCAACCTTACCCTACACTTTACCAGTTTGAAACTCATTATTTTCAACCTTCTTTTTCCACACAAAATCATTTTTTCTCACAACTGATTGCAAATCACTTTCTCTTCTTGTGTCTACTTTCCTACCTCTGTCATGCCTTACACTAGCTGCCAACTCTTTATCCTTACCTTCATCCACAATAATAAAATCATTTATCCCTAGCACAATAACCTCACCATGTTCTTTCATCTCCTCAACCAATGGAGTTAGAATAAACTCTCTCCCATCTTTCTCAATGATGTAGGTGTTTTTCCTTCCATTGTACAAGGTTGACCTATCAAACTGCTAGGGCCTTCCTAACAACATGTGGCAACAATTCATGGGTATTATATCACAAAGTACTTCATCTCTATACTAATCTATCTGAAATTTAACTCTTGCTTGGTCACTCACCACCAAAGACTGATTATCACTAACCCATGATACCTTATATGGCCTTTCTCTAGGTACTCTTTGCAAATGCAACTTTTCCACCATCTCACTAGACACTATGTTATTTATACAACCTGAATCAACAATCACTTTACATACCTTTTTTTTTAAATTTTAGGCTTTCCTAAACAATGCTCTTCTTTGAAGCAGCTCTTCCTCCTTTGTGGTCTTCAAAACTTGTTTCTTCATCATCAACATCTCAACAACTTCAGCAGTAGCAACCAATCTATTTGAGCTTGAACTACTTTCAGCTTCATCTTCATGAACTATTTGTGCTCTCCTACCAGGTTTCCTTTCTCCTCCACTTGTTGATGAACCAATCTTCTCAGGGAACTTCCAAGCAGGATGACCATAATCTTGACAATGATAACACCTACCAACAAAAGTATTAGAATTCCTTCCACCTCCAAACCTGTCCCTTGTTCCTCTATATCATCCTCTAAAGTCTGCAACTTGTTCATCTCTTTTGCTTGGTTCTTCTTGATTTTTAGTTGCTTCTCTTGGAGTAGAGAAAGATCCTCTTCCTCTCATTGTGTTGCCTCTTGCTCTTATTGTTTTCTCTTGTCTTCTTTTTACTTTATCTACAGCCTTCAATGCCATTTGATAACATTCCTCCACGCTCCTAGGATCTGTCAAAGCCAACTCATCTGTATGTTCATTCTCAAACCACCCAAGTACCTAGCTATCTTCTCATCTTCATTTTCATTATGGTTAGATCTCATACTCAATCTATAAAATTCTTCAGTATATGCTTTTACATCCATTTCCTTTTGCCTTAAACTTTGCAATCTCTTAAACATTTGAATTGAATAATCTGAAGGGAGAAACTTACCTTTTAACTTTACTACCATCTTGTCCCATGCCACAATCTTGGACTTACCTATTTTCTTCTTTCTAACTGCAAATAATCCCACCATACAAGTGCATGACCTTTTAATTTATTTTTTTTGCAATCTTGACTCTTTGTTCCTCTAGAATCTCTTCACATTCAAAATAATTGTGCAAGGAAGATATTGTTGGATATTGTGGATGTGTTGCTGATATGTGGTTGTCATTGATTTCAACACTATTAGTATTTGGTGTAATAGGCGTTGTATATGTCAAGGATATTGACAAAATTATAAAAGAAAGTGCTCTAGGTTCCCAGTGGAATTGTGCAGGTCATGAAGGTGTTTTGTTCTCTACATTGAAGATTAGTTGGTGTGGATTAAAGGGTTTATTGTTGAGTATATCTAGATCATCTACCGGAATTTTCAGAGGTCCGCGTGAAGTTTTGAGTGTGTTGTGGTCTGACAGTGTTTATGTGGTCTCTGTCAGTGTTCCTGAATGAAGATTGTGTGATTCTATTGATCTCAGTTGTTGTGGATGTTTCTCTGTTGTTTCTTGATGCTCTCAAATGTCTCTAAATCATTCTCTATCTTTTTGGTTCATCCACATTGATCGATGAGCTCGTGATTGAATATCTTTTCTTGCACATATTCGGTTTTTCATGTTCCTGGCCAACATGTTGATGGTAGTGTGTTGTGGATCATCGAGGTGAAATTAATTGAATTCTTTTTGTGTTGGAGTTTTAAATTTGGGTCTCCACTATGTTGTG
Source organism: Sequoia sempervirens (assembly GCA_007258455.2). Taxonomy (NCBI): domain Eukaryota; kingdom Viridiplantae; phylum Streptophyta; class Pinopsida; order Cupressales; family Cupressaceae; genus Sequoia; species Sequoia sempervirens. The sequence goes on along the minus strand of VDFB02000016.1, from coordinate 13,981,369 downwards.
GCCAACCATGGTGGATTCACATTAAAATTTTATTTGTAAATTTGGGCCGACATTGCAAATATGTTCTATTTTCTTGGCCGACTAAGTTGTTGATGAAATCTCATGTAGTAGATATTTAAGAGTGATTGTTTCATTGGTGTTGTGGCTCGAGAAGGTACTTCATGTGCTCTTATGTGTGTATGTACAAATATCATTTGATTGCATAGAAAAGTGTGAAGAATATTGTGCGAAGTGTGAAGAAGTGTTGAGCTTAATTGGAACTATAATTAGGCTTGTGCAGAAGCTATTTTCTCAGTTCATGCCCTCTAGATTTTTAATCCTATTATGTTGGTCAGTGAGCCCCTTTTGTCTTTGAGTAGTGAGCTCTAGGTAGTGTGCCTGAATGCATGTGCATTCCCCTTATTGTTTCTCATTATACTTTTAACAAAGTATAATCTTGTGGACTAACATCCACCGTGGTTTTTCCCCTAACAGGGTTTCCACGTAAAAAAAATCTTGGTGTTCTTTGTCTCTCTAATGTTTTAATTGCTTATTCATCAGATCTGAGATTAAAGTTAAGTTTGAAAATTTTAAATTTTTGTGACAACTGATTCACCGCCCCCCTCTCAGTTGTTTGTCCTTGTTTTTCCAACAATTGGTATCATAGTAGGTTCCTCTGAAGAAGTCTAAAAGCTTGAGGTGATCCGGGATGGCAACATTCAAGAAGGACAGTCTGAGATTTGATGGCACTAACTATTCAATGTGGAAAGTTAGGATGTGATGTCAGTTAATGTGTATTGGTGAATCCTTCTAGAAGATTACAAAAGATCCATATACTATTCCTGAGAATGGTCCCTCAACTCCCGATGAGATCAAAGATGCTAAAAATAACATTAGGGCTATTGAAGCTTTGGTGAGTGCTCTGATAGATTCAGAGATGGCTAATGTGATGGGTCTATAGACAACTCATGAGATTTGGACAAAACTGGAAACTTTATATGAAGGAGATGCATAGGTGAAGATGGATAAGCTATAGAGCTTGAAAGGCAAGTATGAGAATTTGAAGATGGGTGAAGATGAAAATATCACTTCCTTTATGCAGAGAGTAAATGAAATAGTGATGGGTATTAAATGTGTCGGTGGTTCTGTGGATGAGGATGAAATTGTGGCTAAAGTACTCAGATCCTTGCCTCCCTCCTACAAAATGAAGGTTCATGTTGTTGAAGAGTTCAGATCAGTAAACAAGATGACAAGAGACACATTGATCGAGAAGCTTGTTGCTTTTGAAATAAGTGAATTTGGTGAATCTACACCGAAGACTGAATCTGCATTCAAGGCTACTGTATCTGGAATAACAGACAAAGATATAGTCTGGGAGAGAGTTGCAGAAAGATATCCAAGTATGATGAAGAACTGAAACAACTTGAAGATAAAGAAAGAGAGGTAGAAGAATTGGAAGCACTGATTGCAAAACAAGAAGGAAGAGGAAAAGGTAAGTATGAAGATGTATTTCCTATTAAATGATTTTCATGCAGTAAAATAGGTCATTTTGCATCAAGATGTCCTAAAAGAGTTCCTAGATCTAAGCCTAAAAAATCTATATTCCAAAAGAGATGTTACTTTGTTGAAGAAGCAGTGACTGATGATGAGTTTGATAAAGATAATGGAAATGAAGATGAATGGGATTTCATTGCTACCATTAAAGATAATCTTGTGGCTACCAAATCTACTAAAGATGTAAAAGCTCTTGCAGCCTAAGTTGAAGAAAAAGATGAATGGGTCATTGATAGTGGATGCTCACATCATATGACTGGTGATAAAAGAAAATTTGTGAGTCTTGAGAAGTATGACGGTGGGGTTGTAAGATTTGAAGATAACAATGTTGGTGTGATTCATGACAGAGGAGTGGTAAGGATAACATTGATGATGTCCTCTATGTTGAAGGCCTAAAGCACAACTTGTTGAGTGTTGGACAGATGGTTCACAAGGGATATGATCTTCAATTCAAAGATGGAAGATGCAAGATACGTGGAAGTTTCGGGAATATGTTTGCAACAGGCAAACAAACAAAAGGTAATATTTTTCATCTGAATACTGCTAGTGGAAGTTGTTTAATTGATCAAGTAGATGAAAATTGGTTGTGGTATAGGAGGTTGTGTCATGTAAACTTTGGCAACATTATCAAGATAAGTTCTACTCAAGCAGTAAGAGATCTTCCTAGGTTAGTGAAGCCTGCTAATATAATTTGCAAGGAATGTCAGATGGGTAAACAAACTAGAGTCTCTTTTCGGAGCAAACAGTTTCATTCAAATAATTTACTGGAGCTGCTACATACTGATCTTTGTGGTCCCTCCAGAGTCAGAAGTATTCATGGAGAAAGGTATTTTATGTTGGTTATTGATGATTACTCTAGAATGATTTGGGTTTCCTTTTTAAGAGAAAAATGTGAAGCATTGGAGAAGTTCAAAAGTTTCAAGGCTATGGCAGAAAATGAGAAAGGTCTAAAAATTAAGTGCTTGAGATCTGACAGAGGTGGTGAGTTCATTTCCAAGGAGTTCAATTCTTATTGTGAAGAGAATGGAATCAAAAGACAGTTATCTACTCCCCGAACCCCTCAACAGAATGGAGTTGCAGAAAGAAAGAATAGAACAATTCTGGATGCTGCTAGAACAATGATGATGGAAGGAAATGTGTCTCAGATGTACTAAAGTGAAGTGGTAAGCACTGTTGTGTATACTTTGAACCGGGTAAATGTTAATGGTAATTCTAGTAAGACTCCTTATGAGTTATGGTTTGGTCACAAGCCTATAGTTAAGTATTTTAAGATCTTTAGAAGCAAGTGTTATATCAGGAGAGATGATGATATAGGAAAATTTGATGCAAGAAGTGATGAAGGAATCTTCCAAGGTTACTCCACTAAAAGCAAGGCCTAATGGTGCTATAACAAAAGACTGAGAAAGATGGTTGAGAGTGCAAATGTCAGAGTTGATGAGGACTCTGTCAAATCATCCAGACATTGTAGTTATGATTCAAACGAAGACATTACAAGCCAAGGGAAGAACACTCAGACACATAATCTACTTCAGATTATTCCATATGTTCCAGTGAAGCAACCTCAATTTGTTCTGGTAAATCAAGTCAGTCAAGCAGCATAGACAAGTGCAAGTGTAGAAGAAAGATCAAAAGAGTTAGAAACTCAAGAATGTCTCAAAACTCCAAGGTATGTACAGTTGAATCATTCTGAAAATCAAATCATAGGAGATAAGAGTAAAGGAGTGCAAACTAGAAGAAAAATTGCAGAAGAATATTGTCTAATCTCCAAGATTGAACCTAAAAATGTCACTGAAGCCTATCAAGATGAACACTAGTTGGAAGCTATGAAGGAAGAGTTGATACAGATTGAAAAGAATGACACATGGCTACTGTTTCTGAGGCCTAAAGACAAAAATGTGATTGGTACTAAATGGGTATTTAGAAATAAGTTGAATGAAGAAGGTGAAGTGGTCTGGAATAAAGCAAGACTGGTATGTAAAGGGTATTCTCAAATGGAAGGTGTTGATTTTGAAGAAACCTTTGCCCCTATCGCTAGGATTGAAGCTGTTAGACTATTTCTTGCTTATGTTGCACACAAGAACTATAAAGTCTATCAAATGGATGTAAAGTCTACATTTCTAAATGGAGAACTAGAAGAAGAAGTGTACATTGAACAGTCAGATGGATTTCAGCTAACAGACAAGGGAGATATGGTTTGTAGATTGAAGAAAGCTATGTATGGACTTAAGCAAGCCCCCAGAGCCTGGTATGCTAGATTGGACAAATACCTAATAAAGCTTGGATTCACTAAAGGTACTGTTGATAGCAACTTATACTTCAAATTAGATAATGATAAGGAATTAATTATAGAAGTTTTTGTTGATGACATCATTTTTGGAGGAGATGATAATCTATGTATGAAGTTTGTTGATGAAATGAAGAGTGAATTTGAGATGAGTATGATTGGATAAATGAAGTTCTTTCTAGGATTGCAAGTTACACAGTTGGACAAGGGGATCTTCATATCTTAGTCCAAATATGTGAAAGAACTGCTAAAGAATTTTGGAATGGATGACTCCAAACCTGTTGGTACCCCCATGGTGACCGGATATAATTTGACACAGAATGATGACTCTCCTAAGGAAAATCAAACCATATATAGTTCAATGATCAGTGGATTGCTCTACTTGACTCATACTAGACCGGACATTATGAATGTTGTATGCATGGTTGCTAGATTTTAGGCTGATCCAAAAGAATCACATGTAACTATTGTCAAGAGAATTTTCAGATATCTAAAAGGAACAATTGACTTTGGAATTTGGTATCACTTTGTATGCATATACTGATGCGGATTGGGCTGGTGATGTAGATGAAAGTAAAATTACTAGTTGTGATGCTTTCTTCCTAGGGAAGAAGCTGGTATCCTGGTTTAGTAAAAAGAAAAACTCAATTTCTCTATCTACTGTTGAAGCAAAATACATTGATGTTGCCAATAATTGTACTTAAGTGATATGGATGAAACAGATGCTGAGAGATATTAGGGTGATATATGAAGAGCCTATTGCCATATATTGTGACAAATCAAGTGCAATAAATATCTCAAGGAATCTGGTGCTACACTCTAAGACTAAACATCTATCAATCAAGTTTCATTTCTTGAGGGAGAAAGTGAATGAGAAAGAAGTCAGACTAGAGTATGTTCCTACCAAAGAACAGATTGCAGATATATTTACTAAGCCATGCCGAAGGATACTTTTGAGTATCTTAGAGGAATGTTAGGGGTAGTCATCCCTCCTGATAAGAACTAAAATATGCATTTGTCTACATCAATCTGTGAATTTTATTGCTATATTATGATCTGGATTGATGTTTTTGTGGCTGCTACTCTGGGGGAGTAGTCAGATGTGCAGATATGTGGTTCAAAGTGTGTATATGGAAATTTCATTGTTACCTTTGCCATTGATGTCAAAGGGGGAGAAGTGTTATGTGAAAAATCCTTTCAAGAGGAGAAGTGCAGAAGAAGTCAGTGTGTTGGGTTGATGGTATTTTTCACATCATGTGTCACCATCAATGCCAAAGGGGGAGATTGTTGGATGTTGTGGATGTGTTGCTGATATGTGGTTGTCATTGATGTCAACACTATTATCATTTGGTGTACTAGAGGTTGTATATGTCGAGGATATTGAGAAAATTATAAAAGAAAGTACTCTAGGTTCCCAGTGGAACTGTGCAGGTCATGAAGGTGTTTTGTTCTCTACATTGAAGATTAGTTGGTTTGGATTAAATGGTTTATTGTTGAGTATATCTAGATCATATATCTAAATTTTTAGAGGTCCGCATGAAGTTTTGAGTATGTTGTGGTCTAACAGTGTTTTTGTGGTCTCTGTTGGTGTTCCTGAATGAAGATTGTGTGATTATGTTGATCTCAGTTGTTGCGGATGTTTCTCTGTTGTTTCTTGATGCTCTCAGATGTCTCTAGATAATTCTCTATCTTTTTGGTTTGTCCACATTGACCGATGAGCTCATGATTGAAGATATTTTCTTGCACATGTTCGGTTTTTCATGTTCCTTGCCGACACGTTGATGGTAGCGTGTTGTGGATCGTCGAGGTGAAATTAATTGAAGTCTTTTTGTGTTGGAGTTTTAAATTTGGGTCCCCACTATGATGTGGCCAACCTTGGTGGATTTGCATTAAAATTTTATTTGTAAAGTTGGGCCGACATTGCAAATATGTTCTATTTTCTTGGCTGACTAAGTTGTTGATGAAATCTCATGTAGCGAATATTTAAGAGCGATTGTTTCATTAGTGTTGTGGGTCGAGAAGGTACTTCGTGTGCTCCTAAGTGTGTATGTGTGAATATCATTTGATTACAGAGCAAAGTGTGAAGAAGATTGTGTGAAGTGTGAAGAAGTGTTGAGCTTAATTGGAATTGTAATCAGGCTTGTGTAGAAGTTATTTTCTCAGTTCATACCCTCTGAATTTTTAATCCTATTATGTTGGGAAATGATCCCCTTTTGTATTTGAGCAGTGAGCTCTAGGTAGTGTGTCTGAATGCATGTCCATTCCCCTTATTGTTTCTCATTATACTTTTAACAGAGTATAATCTTGTGGACTAACATCCACCGTGGTTTTTCCCCTAACAGGGTTTCCACGTAAAAAAAAATCTCGGTGTTCTTTGTCTCTATGATGTGTTAATTGCTTGTGGTTAATTTCTTATTCATCATATCTAAGATTAAAGTTAAGATAAGTTTGAAAAGTTTAAATTTTTGTGACAACTGATTCACCCCCCCTCTCAGTTGTCTGTCCTTTTTTTGCCAATAGATATCCAATCTAACAATTCCTCTTCATTCAGATTTCCACCAAACTTTTGCACATCAATTTTCACCTTGTACTTGTCACTTTTTTACTGCCTTCAACAACTTGGCCATTATTTGATCTTCTGGGTCAAGTTCTTCTTCAACATCTTCAAACTCTTCATCATCTTCTTCCTCTAATTCACTGCTTTCAACTACTTCTCTTCTCCTATTGGTTTCTAAGGTTTCCAATCTCTCTTTCAGTTCATTGATCTCTCTTATGTACTGAATCTTCAATTCATTCATCTCATTTGTTGTATTCTTTCCTTTTGGAGGCATCTTCACAATCTTGCCTCTTCACCTTCCAAGCTTTCTTTCACAAACTTCAACTTTTCTCCACAAATACCCGGTACCTTTACTCTGATACCACTTGATGCAATGAGGGGAGGTCATGCAATCACACTTATCACAATTCCAACCAACAAAAAAACTTTCAAATCATCAAATCCTCAAATTCATTCTACCTCAACTAAACCACACTATTTCTTTGTAGCATTGGTAAACTACTCAATCAGGTAAACCTTCACAATCACTTCCTTTAAAACCAAGACCAAACCCATTTTAGGGGCCCTTTATGGTGCTCAACAACATATCAACCAATCACCTATGGTTTTTTTGTATCAACTCACACAAATCAAGGTTTTTACACCTTTTAGGCCTCCAATTAGGTCTCTTTTCCAAAGATACTACTCTCAAACCTTCTCTAAAACTTGTAAACTCTATTGGGAAGCAATTCTTAGGTGTTCAAACCAAGGATTACACAATATTTAGTCATAAATACAATCACCCATGTGCCTTTTCACTAAACCCTCTTTTTTAGCCAGGAAACTAGGGTTTTAAAGGAAAACACATCCCCAAACCTCAACAAAACTTTTCACCACCTCAAACAGGACTAGTAACCTCTTCACATGCTCAAAACATCATCAAACCATGCTTCCCCAATCATATTCACACTTTGACATATCAAAACCACTCTTTTCCTCTTGGAAAACTCAAATTTTCAACCTAGGACTTCATGCCCAACTCAACTATTGACCTCCCCTACACTCAATCAGCATTCCATCACCTAAACCTAATTGAATTCACTCATTCCACTGAGGTACAGACTTTACAAAAGGTGGAATGGACTCATTTCTTGATTTAAATCAACAAAACCTTGAAAAACTTTGTTTTCAGACCAGGTTTAGGAAAAGTGTGTCTAAAAACTTTATTTCTTGATGAATTTCAACACTAAAAAAACCAAGTTTCTCTCAAAACTGTTGTGTAACCAAATTCAAATGCTATCAGACTATTCAATAGAGTACGTGTTCTTACAATGGCAAGAAAGTAATGAAAATACAGAAAAATCTACAACAAAACAGGGATATCTTTTTTTATCTCGCTTCAAATCTTCAAGATCCTCCTTCAATCGATGATTTACATCATTTATAGAATGTTTACCTCCTAAAAAAACTGCTACAACTCCCACAAAATTGAATTTCAAAATTTATGACCGTTAGTCTTCTTATTTTGTCCTTTTACAACATTTCAAGTTTGCAATTTTTGCACAACTTGCACTATTTCAACATTTTTGCATTTTTGAAGACTCGATCACCTAGAAACCTAAACATCATCACAAGTGACTTATTCAATATCAAAATGGTCATAGTGACCTTATTTAGACAAAGACGCACCAAATCTAAAGCCTACTCAAAATCAACATTGATTGACAACTTTTGACCAAAGGTGCTCCTGCACCACATCTGCCCGCCCCAAATTTGCATCTATATTCCTATCATGTAAAAAATCCTTCCTTCACTATCTGCACATCAAATCCAATTAAAACACTCAGGCTTATTTATTTGCAGCCCCCACTTATACCATTCGTGGCATTTTGTGAGAAATGGATTTCTTTCTTCCCTGTTGCCCTCTCCACCTTCTTCACTTGTTGAGTGCAACCCTCTCCTTATTTCCTGGCACCCCCTCTCTGCCTTCAACATATCCCTCCTCTCCTCTTTATGCGTCCCACCTCACACTAGTTTTAAGGTTGCATTTTCAAGAAGTCTTTAGTGCCCATCGACCTCCTCCTTCTAGGCGTTATCTTTTTTTTTCTTTACTTACTATGTGGCCCCTCTTCAACTTCTCTGCAGTTTATTCCTATTCACATATTTTATCAACATAGTAAAAAAAAATGGCTTTATGGAAGTGTGCCTATTCATTTTCAATTTCCCAACTATGCAACCTTTAGTCCACGTTCTCCTTCAGTTGTCAGTTACTTTTGCTTAGACTTTTATCAGCTTCACATTTAAATTGTTTGAATTTCCTCATTATACCATCAAAAGCCCATAAGTTTTGTAGGTGGACACATTGGCATCTAATTCATGGAAAATAAGTCGTCTGAGAGAAGAAACATAGTTAGATTTCCAAAAATATTGAAGTGTAGAGTTGACATTTTGACAATCAATGTCAAACATGTCAATTAATCATTGATGAAGCCCACCGAGACCAAGATGAACTGCAAATCAAGAGCAAACACCAAAATTGAAACAAAACTTCTTGAAATGAAATATTCTTGGTTGATGTGGATAGCTCATCTGCTTGGGGTACTCCTACACCATTCAACTTCTCCTATGACTTCAAAACCTTAGTTTCTATATATATTCTTACTACCACACCACACTGTAACTGCAAATCCCTCTTCAAATTTAGCTCTAATAGAAACCAAGCTAAGGTTCTTGCAAATTCTACAAGGTTTCAAGTTTTAGGAATTGCAAAGAGTAGCAGGCAGAAATAGTAATAAAAATAAAATATAACTCAAGGCTTAGCATGGCATGATTTTCATTAAATTCAGGTTAGGGTGGAAAATTTGAAAAGTCTAGCGAAAAGATAGATTAAGTGTACCCTCCCCCCAACTTAATGAGTAAAGTGACCTCACTTCACAGTGATGATTTGGAGGTGATATAAACGTGAGTTGATGGAATTGAATAATTCACATACATGGAATTTAAATGAAAAGTGCATAAAAAGCTTAAAGAAAACTTGAATAATCATAATAGTATACCTCAAGTACCATTGTGCAAAAATAACCATCGGTGGTGCATGGAAACTGAAAGAACTTATACAGTTATTGATTTGATGGGACAAACATTAACTACAAGGTAATGAGTATCTTGGATGGCGAGTGGATACGGTGAGATGGATGTGATCTCGCTATTTGATAGCTTTTAAATATTTCAAATGAACACGGACAATAAAGTAATTATGTCGTGATACCTAGGATGAATTGATGGATAAAAATATGTGGATATTATGGAAATGAATGTGTGAAACCTTGCAATAAATATGGCACCAAATGAACGAAATATTATTTTCAATCTTTGAATGTTGCTACTGGCACTTGTAGTGTCAGGTCCCAATCAGAATGTGGGAAATGTGAAGGTACAAGTCCCTATGACATCAAGTCTCATGTGTATATTGTTAACAAGTACCTTGTGAAGATATCTTGAGTATTATTATAATTGTGCAGTGTGTGCATGAATAATGTGTTGTGTGTGTATGTGATGTTTAAAGCATAAGAAATTATGCCTATGTGATTTCAGGGGTTGAGTTGTGTAACTCAACCTCTAGATCACCAGACATGTTGGGTATGTCCTGTAGTACTGATGTATGGCTTTGTGAATCATTTTTTGTCTTAGGTTCACTATGAGCACCATATTGTTGGATCAATGAAAAGATGAAGTCATCATGTTGCATTGATTTCTTATATAAATTCAATATGTGGCCATTAACAAGAAGTGAGAACCAGGTTACATCAATGGTATGCAACTATACTACTCCATTAGGGTAGACCTTGTTGATTTCATAAGGACCAAGCCACCTAGACTAAAAATTTCCTTTGAAATATTTATATTTGGATTCATATAACAAAGCCCAATCTTCTTCAATGAATTATTTTGTCTTTATGTACTAATCATGTCATTTCATTCACTACTACTATATCACCTCTGTATGATAGACTACTTCCATTTGTATCTCATCCAACCCATTCAAAGAATGTAACCTTTCCTTTTGTGCCTCTGTTAAATTCATGCCCAAGTTGACTATTGTCCTCAATGTTTTATATTCAAATTCAATAGGAAATACTATTTTTTTGCCATAAACCAATTCATAAGGGGTAAAACCTGTTGTTGTCTTCCATGTGTTTTTGTATGCCCAAACAACTTCTGGTAATCTGGATACCTAATCTCTCCTATGAAGTTGCACTACTTTTGTCAATATATTTTCAATCTGCTTGTTGATGACCTCTACTTGACCATTAGCTTGAGGATGATATGGGGTAGATTTCTTGTGTCTGATCTGATACTCATCCACCAATTTAGCAATTAAGTCTGATGTGAATTAGGGTCCTTGATCAATCACTATCTCTTTAGGTACACCATACCTAGTGAAGATCTCACATAATAATTTTGCATAATTGTCATCTCTAGCAAACTACAATGCTTTACTTCTAGCCATTTGGTTAAGTAGTCAATGCATACCTGAAATATGCCCCTTAATTTTTACTTGGAATTTACACAACACAAACCAGCACTACACCAAATGTTGGCATTAGCTCCCAAAAATAATCAAACTGTATGTAACCTTCACCAAGAATGTTCACCAAGATCCTTTGAAAAGGCGAGGTGATAGCATATGGTGATGGGATCATTAGCAATAATATGAACTTGAAATACAAAGTTGGAAATGAAATGTAGGTGGTGATTCGACCATGAGCAATCCATGCTACCACTTGTTCAATGGGGGGAAGATAATTACAATGAAATACAATTCATCCGCTTAGCGGGCATCCACTCAACAATGGGGATTCGCCACTTAAATAGTGGGTAAAATATGAAAGATACAATGATTAATTCCTCCACACTAGCGGCAAACCATCCAGGGGTTAAAAGGTTGTGAATGAAACACAACAAATGCTGAAATGAGAATGACTAGACAGTACTATTGTTACTAGCATTTACAATGATCTTATTAGAATGAATATCATTAGAAATCTTCTCCAAAACAGTTGCAATAACTTTACTATATTTCTGATTACAATGATGAACTAAAAAGCTAGAAAAATATAGCTAGGAAAATTTCCAAATGTTAATAACTCCCACAAATCTTCACCAAACTTCAATGAGACAACAGTTGATCATCATTAAATTTTTCATATCTTCACCCAAAGAGCTTCTATCTCCTTCAAATGGACTGCACATTAAGTTAGCAACATCGATTCCAAAGAAAGATTGCATGAAATGGAAAGAAATATGTCTGATATAAATTTCCAACAAACTCTAGTTTAGACCAGCAAGAATACTTTCACCAATTTTCTTCTATCTTCATCCAAAATGCTCTAATCACTTCCAAATTGAGTGCACATGAAACTAGAAGCTTAAACACCCATGAAATATAGCATAACTTGGAACGTGCTAAGTCATATAAATTTTCAGTGAACCAAAACACAGACCAGCAAGCATTACAATCACCAATATGCTTAATTATCTCACAAACTCCCACAATACTCTCCAAAACTGAAACACAGCGCCTCATAAAGGCAAGGCGACCAAATAACATGAATTAAGCAATACAAAGCAACCACAAATGAATGAGCTCAAATCCCAATGCAGCTATGGAGATGGTACGGCCCGAGGAAGAGGTCAACCTCTCTTAAAAATTGGAGACTCAAGTATAAAATCTGAAACTTCACCCAAAGGGTTGCCACAAGCACATAAAATGTTTAGCCAAATACCCACAACCAAATTAAAATCACTCAAGAGTTGTATTTGAAAATCTCCTATAGCCATGAAATAACTAGCAAACACAAATCTGATAAAAATCACCAATTCCTTCACTTTGATGCTCAATATGCACTTCTGAATGAAGAACACTCCCAATAGACCATCTAGGGAACCATAGTTTCAGGCCCGAAGAATGGAGTAAATTTGATAAGCTTTCCCTTAGCTAGATTTTGGATTTCAAACCAACAACATAACTTTACAATATTTTCCAAAGATAACAATGAAGGCTCAAAGCATCAATAAATAAGCTTCAATTGGGAAAATGAAGCAACTTGTAACTCCAACAAGAAATTGTTCAAATTCCTCAAGGGACACCACCTCACACACATTCACTTTATTTTTGAATTAATAAAATATTTATCATCTTCCTTTAGGCGTCCATTTTCAAGTTGCAACAATAAAACATTTATCAAAATATTAAATGCTCAAATAGACCCCTTAAATTCCCCTCTTTAAAAACAACTTGAACTCATCAATCCTAGGCATAGGGTACAACTTAAAACATGAAATTGACTAAGTATAAAACTCAGTCCAAGGAGATAACCAAAACCAACGCCAATACTGAAACTGATGGATTGCCAAAAATAGCACGATGACCTGAGATGAACTCTTGATGATGCCACTACCAAAATTAGACTTACTAAAAATAGCCAATGCCAAAAATAGTAAGTTCATCTCAAAACCAACAAAAAGTTGAATTGAGTTGGAAGCAAGACTTATTGAAAGTGGAAACCCTAAATTTGCACATCTGAGTAGCCTACAGATTTCTGGAAATAGACTAAAACCAAATGAAGAGTGTATGGCCAAAATGGGGACATTACAGTCTGCCCTTCCCAAAATTGCTTGTCCTCAAGCAATGCCACAACACTCTAAACTGATCCCACCAAATATATAGGATCCCAAGGTCCCAAGTCAATCTTTGAAAAGTCCCACCATGTTGATGCTGCTCTACTCTAATCATAAAAATGAAATCATTGCACCATAATTGCACAAACCATCTGTGCAACCTCAAAGTGATGACATGCCTAAAATTCAAGTTGAACAACATGGAAGGGTTTTAATCAAAATATAGCAACGTCTCATGCCCAATAAACTCTAAGGAATTACCATCTGCAATGTCAATGTCAATCACCATTCTGAGAACAATGAAGAATAATCTAAGCAACTCAAAAATATTCTCATCAACATAACTCCTCAAAGCATCAAACTGAATCACAACAACAAATGTGACTCCATCATAGCTATTTTCAAAGGAATAAACAGCTCTTTGCATGGTCATAACAGCTGCATCATCAAAACTCCTCAAGGAAGAATAATGCCTCCTTTGAGTAACTCTGACATAATCAAGAAGCTTTCTGAAAACTTCCACCAATCTCTTCCCAAAAGACTCAAAAAATTGAACCCAAACAAGCAAAGGTTCTCTGCCCCAAACACTAGTGCAAGAACTTGTACAGAGAAAACCACTAGAAAGGAACTTAAACACCATCCAAATATGATCCAAATCACTATGAAACATCATTTCCCACCTTTGGGACCAAAAACCATCATTGATAAGAGATTGTGAAGAGAAAAAATAAGTATACCAGCTGCCCATGAAATCTGAAGTAAACCAATTAAAGTCTGATTTTAGGAAAATCAGCATACAAAGAGTAGAACAATTGTTGTGACACTGGAAATCAGCATCCATAATATCACAATTGTTCTTGCCCAAGGCTGGAAACATCCCCTCAAGAGACTCCAACCCATCATTAAACCATCTTTTGTTCGAAGTATCTCTCCAATCCACCCATAGATGAACCAAAGGAATCATCAAATGATTGGTAAAGATGGGGGCCACATCAAAGATTCTGAGAATTGAATCCTTATCTCTCCAAAGATCTTGTTTTCTACTTGCAACAATCTCCATCAAGCCATGTTGAGAATTCCAAGCATGAATTCCCAACCGCAAATAATCTCCAACACATTGGGAAGAATTCCCAACATATCTCCAAGAGCCATAGTGAAAGTCTCAAGCACACAAATCCATGTAGTTAGCTGCAACCATCAATGCAAAGTTTGAACCTTTCATGACCAGCATTTTAGAATAATCACTCATCAACAATGCACAATCTAGGAACCAAAGGGCCAAGTCTGAAAATTCTCCCACAATTTGATGCATCTCTCCAAGACCTGACCTCATCAACCATCTTAAGATATTTGGTACTCTTCCATTGGTTAATGTTGAGTGAAAACCAACCAGTTCAAATTTGGACACCATTAAATGCTCATTTCCTATCCATCCCAAAAGAGTGTTGCTTGACATATAGAATGGATCCACCAACATCATCTTATTCTTGACTATAAAATTATGCATGTCAAAAACATAAAACTTCTTACCAATGCCATCCACATAGAAATTGCCAATCCCTCATAATTTAACAAATCATGTGAAGATGGTGGATTGTTGTACACAATCATAGAAACAATATTTCCTTCATCCCTTTCATTGGTGTCTTCATAGAATTCATGCACATATTCTTCAACTTGAAGATTCCCATCATTAGCTTTTGATCCATAGAATGTAACGTGATGAATATCACACACATTACCAATCATCACATCTAGTTCATGGCTGCAAGCTATCCCTTCTTGTGACAAATTATCTCCCCAACTCAAGAGTTCACACTCTTGATGCATTTTCCCATCACCATCAACATATGGGTTCACCTTTGTATTTTGCAATGTTTCATCATTATGGAGTTCATTTATTCCTTCAACTATTTGCTTGATCTCCATTAGCCTTGTATTAGCTTCTTTTTCCTTAAGTGTGGCTGCAATCGGTGATTGATTTCCTGCTTTGCAAAAAGAGTGATGAGCTAAGGTAAGATCAAGGCAAAGCCTATCAACCTCTTTCTCCTTCTCTTGATAGGCATCATAAGTCTCCTCTACAAACTTAATAGCATTATCTCTATCTGAGAGAAAATGCAAATAATTTGTCTTTAATGATTCCAATTCTTCTTTGATAGTTTGCAACTTGGAAAGAGTGACCCCTTTAACTCCATTATGTCTTTCTTCAAACTGAAACCTCCAGTAGAGTTCTTCAACAAAATTGTGTGTGCTATCAAATCTTGATAATTCTTTAACAATTTTCACTTCTGAAACCATTAAGTTATCCTTCAAAACTTGCAACTCTTTAGGCCCATGATCACAATCAGCAAAGAAGCTTTGCTCATCAAACATCAACTTTTCTGATTTTTTTTCTTTGACTTGATTCTCATAATCAGATTCCTTCCTAACAACAATATCTTCAAGCAATGAATCATTATTGATTGATTCTCTTAAATTCTTGGTAGCAACATACTCTGCTTTAGTGGCTGCAACCACCTCGAAGGAATCTTTATGGAGCTTTGCCAAGAAAGCTTCTTCATCAAAGACATTGTCTTCTCCAATGACTTCATAACTTGCAATACAAAATGTATTTTGAACTTTATCAGGATCAAAGGGAAATTTATCCCACTCAGGTTCTTTAACATATCTTGGTGCCATCTCACCAGGATCCCAAATGCAAAAGGGTTGATTGTAATGATCAATAGGAAAAAGATCTTCATGCTCCTCTTGGATTGTTGACTCATTGAATGAGTCACTCCTCATTCCATTCAAACTGAAATCTTCATTAGTAACTTCCTCCAAGAGCTTAGTTTGATGATCAAAAACAATACCGCCTTTTCCACTGTCATCATATTGGAAATAAGAGTCATCAAATCTGGCTGCTTTGATTACTTTATCATTTTTATCTTCAACAAACCCATCATGAATAAGTATGTTGTTGATTTCTTCATTAGCAGCCCAAGGAATACCAAAGAGGTCTTCTTGGCTACTTGTCAAAAGTTTATCTTGTGAAAACTCTTGAGAGGTTTGAATAGCAGCAAGAGGGGAATAATCTTCCACCAAATCCTCAACAAGAAGAGGTTTAAACACATTGGAATCACCACCAACATCATCACCATGGTAATGATCATAATCTAGTTCAAAGACACCATTAGTATCTTCTTCATCTTGCTCTTCTTCAACGAACTTATCCCACACAACAGTACTTCCATCATCAACTGTGAAGCCATTTGTCTCGAGATCTTCATTAGTTGAATCCTTATTAGGACTCAAGATTGTTGTTATGTTCTTCATACCCAAACAATCTTCATTTTTCATCTCATGCAAGTATAGGGATGTATTCTGGGACTCTAACTTAATCTCCTCATTTTCCAAGGTATCTTCGTCAAGCACACTTGCATTTTGAACCAAAATGTGCACCTTGCTTGTATCTTCTTCACCACTAGTTGACTAATTTTTCTCTTCAATTTGCTTACTTGTGGGCTGCAAACCACAAACAAATCCTTTTGCTTCTTCCTTCCTTGATTCTTCAACCATGGCAAGTTCTAATTCTCTTTTAATTTTTTTCTTGATGTAATTGACCACACCCACTTTTCTAGGATTCCTAATCAACACACAATTCAAGTAGCAATCAAAAGAAACATCATTCTTGAACTCATCCAACATACTCTGATATTCTGCATGAAATATCGACGCATCATGTTCACATTCCCTCATGAACTGTTCAGAAAATATGTTAATGTCCATTATGGCAACACTAATTTTTATATTCTCCCCAATAGGATGGTAGGAACTTCTGCTCTAATACCACTAAAATATGCCCCTTAATTTTTTCTTGGAAATTACACAACACAAACCAGCACTATGTCAAATGTTAGCGTTAGCTCCCAAAAATAATCAAATTGTATGTAACCTTCACCAAGAATGTTCACCAAGATCCTTATAAAAGGCGAGGTGATAGCATAGGTGATGGGATCATTAGCAATAATCTAAACTTGAAATACAAAGCTGGAAATGAAATGTAGGCAGTGATCTGACCATGAGCAATCCACGCTACCACTTGTTCAGTAGGGGGAAAGATAATTACAATGAAATACAATTCATCTGCTTAGCAGGCATCCACTCAATAGTGGGGATTCGCCACTTAAATAGTGGGTAAAATATGAAAGATACAATGATTAATTCGTCCACACTGGCGATAAACCATCCAAGGGTTACAAGGTTGTGAATGAAACACAATAAATGTTGAAATGAGAATGACTGGACAGTACTATTGTTACTAGCATTTACAATGATCTTATTAGAATGAATATCATTAGAAATCTTCTCCAAAACAGCTGCAATAACTTTACTATATTTCTTATTACAATGATGAACTAAAAAGCCAGAGGAATATAGCAAGGAAAAGACCATACCAGGTCTAATTTTCAAACCAGCAAACTGTGATTCTCAACCAACAGCTAGGAAATTTTCCAAATGTTAATAACTCCCACAAATCTTCACCAAACTTCAATGAGACAATAGTTGATCATCATTAAATTTTTCATATCTTCACCCAAAGAGCTTATATCTCCTTCAAATGGACTGCACATTAAGTTAGCAACATCGATGCCAAAGAAAGATTGCACGAAACAAAAAGAAATATGTCTGATATAAATTTCCAACAAACTCTAGTTTAGACCAGCAAGAATACTTTCACCAATTTGCTTCTATCTTCATCCAAAATGCTCTAATCACTTCCAAATTGAGTGCACATGAAACTAGAAGCTTAAACACCCATGAAATATAGCATAACTTGGAACGTGCTAAGTCTGATATAAATTTTCAGTGAACCAAAACACAGACCAGCAAGCATTACAACCACCAATATGCTTAATTCTCTCACAAACTCCACAATACTCTCCAAAACTGAAACACAGTGCCTCATAAAGGCAAGGCGACCAAATAACATGAATTAAGCAATACAAAGTAGGCAAGGTGACCTCTCCTATAGCCATGAAATAACCAGCAAACACAAATATGATAAAAATCACCAATTTCTTCACTTTGATGCTCAATATTCACTTTTGAATGAAGTACACTCCCAATAGACCATCTAGGGAACCATAGTTTCAGGCCCGAAGAATGGAGTAAATTTGCTAAGCTTTCCCTTAGCCGGATTCTGGATTTCAAACCAACAGCATAACTTTACAATATTTTCCAAAGATAACAATGAAAGCTCAAAGCATCAATAAATAAGCTTCAATTGGGAAAATGAAGCAACTTGTAACTCCAACAAGAAATTGTTCAAATTCCCCAAGGGACGCCACCTCACACACATTCACTTTATTTTTGAATTAATAAAATATTTATCATCTTCCTTTAGGCGTCCATTTTCAAGTTGCAACAATAAAACATTTATCAAAATATTAAATGCTCAAATAGACCCCTTAAAGTCTCCTCTTTAAAAACAACTTGAACTCATCAATCCTAGGCGTGGGGTACAACTTAAAAACATGAATTGACTAAGTATAAAACTCAGTCCAAGGAGATAACCAAAACCAACGCCAATACTGAAACTGATGGATTGTCAAAAATAGCATGATGACCTGAGTTGAACTGTTAATGATGCCACTACCAAAATTAGACTTATTAAAATTAGCCAATGCCAAAAATAGTAAGTTCATCTCAAAACCAACGAAAAGCTAAATTGAGCTGGAAGCAAGAGTTACTGAAAGTGGAAACCCTAAATTTGCACATCTAAGTAGCCTACGAATTTTTGTAAATAGGCTAAAACCAAATGAAGAGTGTATGGCCAAAATGGGGACATTACAATACCAATATGTATTCTTTATTATTTGAACTATGAGAGATAGGTCCAATAAAATCCAACCCCCATTTATCAAAAGGAGCCAGTGCTAGTTGGGGTAGTAAAGGCATTTTCATCACTTCTTGTACATCTTCCCATTCTCTAGCAGTGGTCACAGCTTCTAGTATACTTAACAGAGTCCTTATGTAGGTTGGCCAATAATATCCTATTGTCAATATCTTGAATGTTTTCCTCTTGGCTACAAAATGCCCACCACAGGGTTCATCATGGCATGCTTTCAATATATCAAACACTTCATCCTCCCTAATACATCTTCTCATGATGTTATTTGGGCCAGTGTAAAATAAAAATCCAAGAATCCAAGAATAAGGGAAGCACTTGTGAACTAACTTCCTTTTCTCTTTTGGAGAAAAGTAACCTAGAATCCTCCCTCTTGCTAAATAGTTAGCTATGTCAGCATACCATGGAGTGTGTACATTTAGATAAAATAGATGCTCATTAGGAAAAGAATCATCAACCACCCCTTCTATTGATTGGGTAGGCAATCTAGACAGAAAATCAGCAACCACATTAGCCTTTCTAGGGTTTTCAACTATTGTTATGTCAAATTCTTGCAGTAACAGCAACCATCTTACAAGTCTCCCACCTACTACCAGTTTATTCATCAAGTATCTGATGGTTGTATGATTTGTATGTATAAACACTTGATAACCAGTAATGTAGTGTCTAAACTTGTTAATGGTGTAGACAACTGCAAGCATTTCTTTTTCTATCACAGTGTAGTTTAACTCTACTACTTGGAGGTTTTTGCTGATATAGCATATTGCATATTCTTTATTCCCCTCTTTCTGTCCTAGGAATGCTCCAAAGGAAAAGTCTCATGCATCTATGTGCATGTGAAATGTAAATGTCCAATTTGGACCTCTTAGAACTAGTACATGAGTTAGAGCTGCTTTTAATTTTTCAAATGAATTCTGATAGTTTTTAGTCCAATCAAACTCACTGTCCTTTATCAACAAAATAAAAAAAGGTGCAGCAATTTTTCTGAAATCTTGAATGAAACGCCTATAATAACCTACATTTCCAAGAAAGCTTCAAACATCTCTTTGTTTTTGTGGTACATGTAGGGTAGATATAATTTCAATCTTTTTTTGGGTCAACCTATATTCCTTCGTTGGATATAAAGTGTCCTAACACAATTCCTTGTGTCATCATCATGAAACTCTTCTCATTACTGAGTGATAGATTGTGTTCCTTGCACCTTTTTAACACTTTCTCTAGGTTACTGAGAGCTTCCTCATAACTTTCACCATAAGTGGTGAAGTCGTCCATGTATATCTCCATGCAATTATGTGCAAAATCAGAAAATATTTTGAGTATTGCTCTTTGAAAGGTAGATGGAGCATTGCACAAGCCAAAAGGTAAAATAGAATATGCATAAGTTCCCTAGGGGTAGGTAAATATGGTCTTATCTTGATCTCTTGGTGCAATCTTTATCTGGTTATAACCACTGAAACCATCAAGAAATGAAAAATATTTCTTCCCTGCCAGAGAATCAAGAACTTGGTCAATAAATGGTAGTGGGAAGTGATCTTTCCTTGTGGCAGTATTTAATTCCCTATAATCAACATAAAATCTCCATTTCCCACCTTTCTTGGGAACTATTACCAATGGTGAAACCCATTCACTATCTGATATAGGGTATATAAAACTGGCATCTAAAAGCTTTTGTAGTTCATCTTTCACTATATCTCTTAGAGCTAGATTTATGTGTCTTTGTGGCTAACGTATAGGTCTGTAGTCATCATTAATGTAAATCTTGTGCATACATATATCAAGATCAATGCCCCTCATATCATGGTAATCCCATGCATATGAAGCTAAGTGTCCCTGCAGCACTGATTGCAAAGAATTTTGTTGTTCTTCGGTCAAGGCATTATTAATATTTAACATCCTCCCTAGCATAATTTCCAATTGCTTTGATGACTCTTGAACCAATGAGAGATCAAGGCTTGGTATGATTGGTAAATATTGTTGAGGGAGTAATGAATGAAATATTTGTGATATCTCTTCTATAGAATCGGTAGGTACAATACTTTACAAGGGATCTTGTAGGCATATGAGACAATCCTACTGCTACGGGTTCCTACTAGAGTCATTTTAGATTATATGAGCAATGATATCATCCTCATCCTGTTCATCCAATAAGAGGCTATGCTCTAGTCATCAGTGTCTGCAAAGAATAATTATCTTTCTCCTCACCCAAATTGGGAAAAATAGTGTGCTCAAGGTTTTCATATGGTTGGGCAAGTGGATAAAGAACCAAGTTCTTCATGATTTTCCCATTGGATATTATCATTTTACCAGACCCACAACCTATGAATGCATCGACTGTTGCCAACCAAGGCCTGCCTAGGATGAGTGGGTAACTTGCAAGATTAACTTTGGGTTGTAATACTATGAAGTCTGCAAGGTACTCCCAAGAATCCAATGCGATAACTAGGTCTTCAATAATTCCCTCAGGCTTGACTGTGGACCTATCAGCTAATTGTAGGATAGTTTGTGTGGGCTTGAGGTTGATCAACTGAAGCAACTGCATTGTTTCTTTGGTCATAACATTGAAGGTTTCCCCCAAGTCTATCAAAGTGTTCTTAATGAGGGTCCCATTGATCTTAACGTCCACAACTAGACTACCAGGATCAGTATATTTAGGGATTGTAATGTCCCCCAACATGATATATCCGCAAGATTCCCCAAGACATGAAGTGCATGTGGATCTTTCTTTTTCCTACCTGGTTTCTTCAGACAGAGATCCCTTGTTGTTTTGGTATAAATAGGAATTTCTTTGATAGCTTGGATAAGTGGTATTTTGATATTGACATCTTTTGTTGGGAATAAAGTGTCTCAACCTTAGAGTCCTAACATTGAATTATTTAATGTATTATTATATTTATTTGTTTTATTTAATTTCCTACAATGTCATTTCATTAATTGGGACCCACTGGTTGGGTGGCATCCTCGTTGGAGGTGACTATATGACACATCTTCATCACAAGTGGAGGTAGGTGTCCCATCTTGGAATCATGGACCTAGGACAAGTGATGTCATTTTATGACATACTCTATGACATTTCATAAGGTATATTTTGCATGGAGAAAGTGTGGTGCCTTAGTGGGGTATGACAAAAGTGTGATAGTCATGTTTGACTTACTCTTTGTTTGTTGAAAGTGTTGTAAGTGTGACAGGATATTATGACACATGTTATGACAGATTCTATGACAGTTGTAAGGAATCTATCATAACCCACTATTAGCATGAACTAGGCACCCAAGCTTGGAGAGATGTTTTCCATGTTATGACAACTATAAGAGTTATAAGAGAATGTTGTACAAATTTCCAAATCATTCCTATGGTGTGAGATATTGTTGCTACATGGGTTTGGACGCCTAACCTCTTCTAGAAGATTCTTCAAGCTTGTATCTTCTATAAATTGAATTCCTTGCATTGTAGAAGGGAGAGTTGGATAGTTTGTTTGCAGGTATCGAAGTGTTGTTGGATTTCCTCTAGAAGAGCAAGATGTAGTCTCCATGTTAAGGCTGCAAGTGTATTGCAACCTTATTATTACAGATTAATACATTGGTTCAATGTTTTGGAGTGTGGGGTTT
This sequence comes from Sequoia sempervirens, assembly GCA_007258455.2. Lineage (NCBI taxonomy): Eukaryota > Viridiplantae > Streptophyta > Pinopsida > Cupressales > Cupressaceae > Sequoia > Sequoia sempervirens. The sequence goes on along the minus strand of VDFB02000016.1, from coordinate 13,958,840 downwards.
TTTACCCAAAAGGGTTTTCCCCATGTATATCATGTTTTCTTCTCTTCTGTCTATTTTTCGTTTATTCTTTGTGTTTCTCATTCTTGAAATGTTAATTTACATGTTGTTATGCTGCTGAAATTTTCTTAGATCTGAAACTACATCAACTTTCCTAGAAGGGTTAATGCATGGGAAATTAAATTGTGTTTGTTTCCGCTTTAAGGCATGGTAGTATGTGCTTGTATCAAGATGATTGATATCTAATTTGTTTAAAGAAACATAAGATACTGAAGGTGCATACTGGTTCTTGGAAGGCTTTCTAAGTTCGTCAATTTCCTTTCATTTGGTATCAGAGCTCAGTTCTAGACTTGCATGTGCTTGCATGTGTATGTATGTAAGTTGCATTTAATTGCATGTGTGTTGCATGTACTTGCATGTCACTTGCATGTGCTCGCATGGTGATGCATGTGGTGTTTGGGGTTCTGGGTATTTCTTCTGTTGTGATTTCTTAGCTTGGAAAGCTTGAGGGAATTTGATTTGAAGGAATTGGTTGATTATTAATCCTTGTTTGAGTGGAAGTTTTGCAGTTTATCTTATTTTCTAGAAACATCAAGCATTGTGAAGGATGGAGAAGATAGAGTTTTATGGAGTTGATCATGTGGTTACATTTGATATGTTATTGATTTGAAGCTAATGTTTGACAATTGAATAACCTTGAATGCATGTAGGCTATGGAGTTGATCGTTGGATGATTTGGAAGCTTATGGAATAGCCTAATTCTCTCTTGGATGCATGTACATGTTGGTGGTGGAGTTGGCATGCAAATGGGCCTACAAGTTCCTAGACCTCTCTTTCCTAATGGATGTTTGTACTTGCATGGCTCAGATTCATGTTCCTTGGATTTGAGGGTTTTTGGAACTTTTATTTAAAAATCTATGATTACGCATATTTATGATATTCCATTATTTTGGTTTAACTATTATGGTTGTATACATAATTGAGAGTATTCTAGATGATAAGTGGATATGGATTTGCATGTGTGTTACAAACACGATGGTTTTTTGTAGGTTTTACATGGTTAATCAAAACTTGCAGTTTTGTAAATCTGTGGATGAACTATTTTTTCAGATTATGGTTTCCTTGGGTTATTTGGATGTAAGATAGTTACAGGTTTGCATGTATTCTTCATCCATGTTTTGAGGAGGCTTGCAACTTTCTCATTGAGGAAATGTTGGTATATGTTTTACCATTGGTGATTTGTGGGTTGTGAAGTTGGGATAGTTTATATTTTATAAGCTTCTAGACAACCTATTTCCTTTGAAGGTTTTACAGTTTTCCTGTGTTCTAAAAGTTGTGGGTTTGTGTAGATCTGGAGTATTCACTTGTTCAGATGAAATATGTGTGATCTATTATTTTGGATGTTTAAGCGATCTTATATTTACATGGAGATGATTTTTTATAGGTTTTTTCATGTTAACCAAAAAATTGTGGTTTGTAGATCAGTGGAAAATATTGTTTTCAGACTCCTAGAGTTTTCTAGATGAGAACAATTGTAGATTTGCATGAATGCTTAAATAGTTCCTTGACTATGGTACTCAGTAGTGGATTTGTTTGGAAAATCAAATTTGTTGGTGATCTGGTGTTTGATTCTTGAAATCTACATGTTATCTTCTTTGATATCTCAGTTTTTCATGTTACTAATGTGATGATGAGTTTGCATGCTTCAATGTTTGGGATCTACGAGTTATGCAATTTATGGATTAGCTACCCATTGGCTGCAGTGGTATGACTCGGATGTGGATTGTCTATATCCATGAGATTGATTTAGTGGATGCATATTTCATTAGTTTTCCTTTTTGGTGGTCATTTGTGCATTGGTATTTTATTTTGAGATGAGATGATGGATGATATTGAGTGCTTGGATATTCAATAATGGTACTTGTAGTATGTTGTTTATCCTCTTGGCTTGGAGATTTTGGTGCTGTTGATATTGCATTTTATTGTGTTAGACCTATGAAGAGTCTTCATTAAGGAGATGGTTGTCATGATAATTGGAGAGCTCAATATCATTGTTTAGTGGGAGCTTTAGCAGTGACTATGGATTCATCACTTGGTGATGAATGATCTTCTTTAGTGTTGTAGATGTTACTGAAGGAGCTCTTAGGCCCTATTGTTGCAGAAGGGTTCTTTCGCATTTGCATGGACATTGTTTGGAGATGGTTATCTTCATAAGATTGGATATTTTGTTTCATGGTTTAGAGTATGTTGGTATTATTTCATGTTGTACTCTTGATTCTATATTAGAGTTTGGTATGGTACATATTCTCTTGAGACTAGGATGTATACATTGTTGTATGTGATCTCCTAGGAGGAGATGGTTAGATCATGTTGTCATGCTTATGTTCCCATTTCATGATTGGAGCTTTGACATTGATCTTGATGGTTCTCTTTGTATTGAGTAAATTGATCATTTGCTTGATTACTTCATGATGGTGCTATGTTGCATTTGGAGTTTGGAATGGATTGATTGGTTACAGGTACTCATGGATACTTGGATACTTAGGTGAGGCTTGTAGTTCTCTTATGGTTAGAGACATGTTTTGAGATGGTCACTCTTGATGAGATTTCAGCAGGAAGTCCAAGGAGCCTACACCTTAGTTGGACGTGAGTTCAACATGGACCTATGAGGAGAGTGTTCTTGGATAAGTCATGATGACTTGGATATCTTGGAGGAGCATTCTCATTCCCCACTCCTGGTCTACTCGGTAGTCTACTTGAGAGGTATCACTTGTTCCTTTCAAGTGTATTATGTTATGCTTTGTCCTCTCATGCATATGGATCTTGAGCTAAGGATATATGGTTTTGGAGGATTCATTTGAGAAATGTTGGCATGTTTATCTCCTTATGCATTATGATAAAAGTCATTGATGTTGAGTTTAGGAGATGTATTGGGCTTATTTCCTGATATGGGAATGGATATTTAGTTTTACCTTCTTTAGCTTGAGAAGCTTACATCCATGTTGATTATATGATACATATGTTTTTATCTTGGTGGTTGAACGGTTGGGTGTTGTTATGAATTTTATTTTGAGGTGTTGTGGAGGAGATCATACTTGACAGAGTTGGCATTTAGAGGTATATGTAGATGGATTTTCTACAAGTATATGATGTGCAGTGTTTCTCTCTTTGGTCTTGGTTATCCTCTTGGATGTTTGGTTTCACATTACATTGGTTTTGAGGTTTGGATGGAAATTATTGGAAAGGTTAAGCATAAAAATTTGGTACCTTTACCTAGTTAATTTGTTTTCACTTATGTTCCTAGGTGATGCCATGGAGGTTTCTTTATCCTTTTCCTTTGTTGGGTGTGGAGAACATGGGAGAGCTTTGGAGACTTGTGGTGAGAGTTACTCTTACAAGTTACTCATTTACAGGTTTTACATATCATTGTGGATGTTTCTTGGTACTAAATAATGTTGTTTACACTTTCTATATGATGTTATTGGTAGACTTGGTATGCCTTGATCTTTTTTAGATTTGGCATTACCCATGCAGCGAGAGTTCCTAGATGTGTGTGTTCTTAGTGACGGTTTTGACACATGGAGCCTTTGATTACAGTTTATGGGTTGGATATGTTGTTGGAATAAGTTCTATTATTTTGGATACCTTTGAGGTGTGGAAAATTGGATGGATCAGCATTTGTTGTGGGTGCTATTTCCAATCTCATGGGTTTATCAGTTAGATGAGGGCAACCTGGTTTGGTTGTTGGTCTAGCTAATGGTTTATCTTGTTCACTGGAGGATTATTTGTCTTCAAAATTATGTTCTGACTCTATGGGCCTTGGGGCCCTGAGTATATGTTTTAATATGACTCTTGGCAAGTCTTCAACAAGTGCGAGAATGTTGGGAATAAGGTGTCTCAACCTTAGAGTCCTAACATTGAATTATTTAATGTATTAATGTATTTATTTATTTTATTTAATTGCATACAAAGTCATGTCATTATTAATTGGGACCCATTGGTTGGGTGGCATCCTCGTTGGAGGTGACTGTATGACACATATTCATCACAAGTGGAGGTAGGTGTCCCATCTTTGAATCATGGACCTAGGACAAGTGATGTCATTTTATGACATATTCTATGATGCATCATAAGGTATATTTTGCATGGAGAAAGTGTGGTGCCTTAGTGGGGTATGAAAAAAGTGTGAGAGAATAAGTGTGATAGTCATGTTTGACTTATTCTTTGTTTGTTGAAAGTGTTGTAAGTGTGACAGGATATTATGGCACATGTTATGACAGATTCTATGATAGTTGTAAGGAATTTGTCATAACAAACTATTAGCATGAACTAGACGCCCAAGCTCGGAGATATGTTTTGCATGTTATGACAACTACAAGAGGTGTAAGAGAATGTTGTACAAATGTCCAAATCATGCCTATGGTGTGAGATATTGTTGCCACATGGGTTTGGACGCCTAACCTCTTCTAGAAGCTTCTTCAAACTTGTATCTTTTATAAATTGGATGCCTTGCATTGTAGAATGGAGAGTTGGATAGTTTGTTTGCAGGTATCAAATTGTTGTTGGATTTCCTCCAATAAAGCAAGATGTAGTCTCCATGTTAAGGTTGTGAGCCTGCAAGTGTATTGTAACCTTATTATTGCAAATTAATACATTGGTTCGATGCTTTGGAGTGTGGGGTTTTTTACCCGAAAGGGTTTTCCCCACGTACATCATGTTTTCTTCTCTTCTATCTATTTTTCTTCTATTATTTGTGTTTCTCATTCTTGAAATTTTAATTTACATGTCATTATGCTGCTGAAATTTTTTTAGATTTGAAACTACATCAACTTTCCTAGAATGGTTAATGCATGGGAAATTAAACTATGTTTGTTTCCTCTTTGAGGCATGGTAGTATGCGCTTGTATCAAGATGATTGATATCTGATTTGTTTAAAGAAACATAAGATACTAAAGGTGCATATTGGTTCTTGGAAGGATTTTTGAGTTCATCATTTTCCTTTCATTTGGTATCTTTCAACTACCCTAAAAGGTCTGTCTCAGACTGTGTGTGATGCTTTTGCAGAGCTAGGTGTTCAGGAAAAGGTGGCTTGGGATTTGTGGTAGTTTGCGGTACCTGATTGTGTTCAAGCCTCAAAGATGGTTTATCGAAAGCCTCAACTACAAGTTCCTCATCCTCCATTTATGTAATTTGGTGGAATGAAGGTCCAGCGAGTTTTTTTCCTAATCTGAGGTGGACATCACTCAGCTCTACCCCATAAGTGGGGTATTGCATAGCTTCATTAGTATAAGCCTGTTGAATAGGCTTAGTGTTAGGGTTAGGTGTAGGTTGAGTAGGTATTTTTTATTTGTGTGGCTAGGATGTAGGATTTTATGGTGGCATGAGTGCTTTTTGTTGTTGTGGAGGAGGGAGCATGGGCTACTAATAGTTCATATTTTGTTGTTTCCATTGTTGGCCTTTCTGCCACTCAGGCTTCCATTGATTCTAATAGACTGGCCATTGTGGATTGTAATTGGAACCTCGAAAGTTCTATTATGGCCAAGGATTTGGTTGCTGGTTCCAATTAGGTTGAGGGTTTTTCCATTGAGGATTTTTCCATTGGTTCTGATTTACTTGCCAGGGTTGAGAGTTCCAAGCAGAAATTCTTTGGTTGCCAATAGGAAAAGATGAATTAAATCTAAGGGGGTCTTGTGGCATACCTTATTTTTACTACCATGGCCTCCTTTGGGCTATATGAAAAAATTTCCATCATCTCCTTCAATGGGTTGGAAGACAGGATTTTCAACTTTTTCTCGTTGGATGTTGGCCACTCTTTTACATTTATAATTTGTTTTTCTTTGCCTACAGCTTGGACAATACTTAGTAAGCATAGCCTTTGCTTCCTCTTGCTTTTTCTTGATGTGGAGAGTATCTAGTTGTGTTTCCAAATGACTAATTATGTCTTCTTTCATGTTGGATAACAGATTGCTCAAATCAACTTTTGAAACTCCAATAGATGACTTACCAAGAACCATTGTCCTATTATCGTTTGGCCTCCTTGTAAAGGTCTTGGAATAATTTCTACAGAACTAACAAATTTCTGCAAATTATTGCTAATAAATATCTCCCTAACCAATGAGTTTCAAGACATCCATACAGTCTTCATTAACCCCTCTCAAAAAGACTAGCTTGAGAGATTCTTCTAATAACTTGTTTTTGGGGTTTTACTTTAGAGAAAACTGGAATCTTTCAACATAATCCTCTAAAGGTTCATCATCATTTTGTATCATTTAGAATATGTCATCCTTCCTCCTTTCAGGTCCTCTACAATAGTCCTCATACTTCTCCAAAAATAATATTTTCATTGTGTCCCAATCAGGAACAACATCTCTACCTAATCCCATGAACAATCTCAAAGCTGCCTCTTTGAGAGTGGCAGGAAAAAATTTTAACCTATGTGCATCAGAAGTATAGTCATAACTTCTACATAAGACATCAAATTTAAAGAGAAAAGTATATGGGTCTTCAGTCATTAACCCATAGAAAACTAGCAAGGCCGAAGGAGGAATGTTCTTCAGCACTGTGGCCCTTTCCTGATCATTAATAGGAAACCCAAAAGTTGGTTGGGCATCATCATCATTTGTTGCATCACCCATCCAGTGTGATATGTTTCTTCTATATGTGGGCTAGAAGTTGATGAAAAGGAAATTTCTTCTTCAATTGTACCTTCACTCTAAGTACTAGGTTCACCAATCTCTGCAATAGCTTCCTCGCGTGTAGAGGGAAGGAACCTACCCAAGGGATATCTCTGCCTCTACATACATAAAATATGACTTTAGATTCAGTGGACCTACACAATTTTAGTATCTTGGTGTTGCAAAAGGTGGTATCTAACAATCCTAATGCTTGAAAAGGGAAATTTAGCTATGAAAAACTGTAATGAGTCTATGAACATAGCACCATCCTCGACAACAGCACCAAAAATGTAGAGTCTAAGCCAATGTTTTGTAAACTTGGTGGAATCCACTCAATTCAGAGGGTCAACTGACTAAACAGTCCACTTGACACTGCTGGAGACTACATTAAATCATCAACCAAGGTGCATAAGCTTATGATGGTGCAGCATTATATATTCCTTCATGGACTTAAACTACCTAAACTATCCTTTTGAAGCTATTCTAAGCATTGGAAATTCACAAAATTATAAAATAATAAGAGTATAAACTAAAACTAGTTGCTACAGGTACCTACAGTAAGGATGTGACTGAACTACTACTAATGAAATGGTACTATATTAATTGAAAACTTGATAAAGATTACTGACTCAACTAAATTGTCCTCCAAATTATTACTAGTAATCGTTACATGCATGTTCCTAAGCATTCATTCATAATAAGCAAGAAATGAAATTCCAATTAACTTGCATACAATTCATGAACAATGGTAAACTAATATTAACTATCAACAAAAATAAATAACTGAAAGGTGAAGTGGAGAAAAATACCTTGAGTGGCCTACTCAAGTAACTTTCCCACTTTAACTGAAGTCAATCTAACTAATAGATTTCATGCATCCCGTGAATTGATATCCATTTATTGCATAAGATGAAAGATTACAAATTATTCTTGCAAAAATCATACTCAATCATTCTATAGATTCTTGTTCAAACTGAAAAGAAATAACAGATAACATAAACTGCAAACAACATACCAACTAAACTACAAACTCAACCAACAATTATATACAAATTGAGGGAGTGTTTATTCAAAGCAACAACTTTAACCGAAATCATTAAATCCACTCCCAGATATCGAGAGTGTGGATTTAAGATTTGGAATTATTCAACCTACAACTAAAAAAGAAAGAGAATCCTATCAAAACTAGAACTCTGTCAAAACAAAATGCATGCAATCATACACCCATCTATCAAAGTCCCATATAAGAAAGACCTCTTCTCTATCATTTATTAACTAATTATGATAATGCCATTCTATCTTCATTAAATGGCTTCAACCAATGATCACCACGTTCAATTGTTTATGTAGTTTCCCCTATTTCGGTATCCAACGCCCCTTTTGCTACGGGTTCATCCTGCAATGGTTGTGTATCATGGTTCCTCCTTTTGTTGTAAACAAGTTAGTTTCACAAAACACGTACACAAGGATAACCATCATAATTAAACATAGCTTTCCATCAACATTTGCATACACATATTCATATAAATGATTTAATGCTAATATATTAAACCATAATTCCATCACCATGTTTTTGGGTCTTAGGTCTACATAATTGATACAAAAAGGATAGTATGATATGGAATATTGTTAGAAAGTGTGTTTAAAAGTATCTTAAAGTCTGCAAAAAATATCTATTATCTAGACCTATCATAGGGCTCCTTGTCTAATGAGCCCAAGATGACCTTTTGGCCATCAATACATGTCAGATAGTTTGATAATATTGATATTTTGTATGCGTGCCTTACCTTTTCATACTCTACCCTGAGAGTTTTCTCATAAATCAACATGTCCTCACTCCATTTTGTGAGTTTGAAGATTTTAGCAATTTCATCTCTTGTTATCTTCACCATATCAATTCCATCAAACGTTCCCACAGTCCTTGTGACTAGATCATAGTTTCTAGCCACTGCCTTCAATAAGTCCACATCCATGTATACATTTGGGACTATCAATTTTCCCAAATCCAAGTTCCATGGGTTTCCCATAGGAATGTCATAGTTTATGTTTCCAAACCATTAGTTGAAAATTTCCCATCCAATGTAGGGAAATGTGGCATCCTTGATAGTACTTTTCTTATCTATTACTTCATCTATAATTTTCTTCCCTTGGAACAATAATTGACCTTTAGGTTTTTTAGAAGTAGAAGGCTTCAATCAATTGGTTAGGTCCTGGACTATAGGTTTGACAGGAGGCTTTGAACCAAAGGCTTCTCCCTTAGATGAAGACACTTTAACTTTTGGTACCATGACTCAAGGTTTTATATAGGCTGGGGTTTATTTTCAACAAAATAAAAACTTATAGCTCGAGCAAGGGTTTGACACAAACAATAGCAAGACAAGACCTGTTGGCATATGGCTTGATTGTTGGCATATGGCTCAGGGATATTATTAGTATGGCTTCTAGTGTTGTCATTGATGGCAACTGAAGTCACTATTGTGGTCTGCAAATCCAAACCTAGTCATAACGGGAGTTAAAGTTAAGTACACTATATTACCAGCGAAGAACATGAAGAACAGGGTATTCGGTTAGTATGTCAATCCGTATGCTTCATCGGATCATCATCTTGTGTTTTGGATCCCCAAGATAGGTTGTTAAGCATGTATGCTACCTTATTGTTAAGTTTTGTGATGTTGCATTAATCGGTGTACGAGTAAGGAGATCCAGCATAATGATTTTTTGATTATTTGCTCATGGTGGCCGACCTAGTCAATGTAGTGTGTCATGGATGTATAAGGGATGATTGTTTAAATGTTTCTATGTTCAGGAATTTTATTTTGGGTCCCAGTTATGTCATGGCCAACTTGTATGGGTACACGTTATAAATTGTTCATGATTTGAGCTGACATGTGGAGAATATTATATTTTGTTAAAGCCGACATATAGTAATTAAATTCTTGCTAGTGGATATATATATATATGAGATCGGTAATTCATTTTGGGAATGAGAAGCAAGTGTGGAAGTGTGTGAATGTGTGTGAAGATCAGAACAGATGTGTGTGCAAGCATTAGAAGGATGATTGAGCAATCTATGCATAGTTTCAAAAGGGAAGAAAAATAGAGAAGAGAAAAGTAGAGCAGAGCATAGCAGAAATACAAATCGGTCAGAAGGGTTGAAGATCGTCTACTGAGCTTCATTGGAACTGAATCTAGGCATTTGGAGATTCTATCCTCTCAGTTCAACTTTTTTTTGTAATCACAAACATTTTGTAAGGCAGTGAGCCTTCCTTATTTTAAGCAGTGAGCTCTAGGCAGTGTGTCTGAATGCATGTGCATTCCCTTTTGTTCATACTTTTAACAGGGTATATAAATTGTGGATTAATCTCCACCATGGTTTTTCCCCTAATGGGGTTTCCACATAAAAATATTAGTGTTATGGTGCTTTCATTATCTTGTTCATGTGCTCACATCTTTATTTATGTTTATGTGTTGTAAATGGTTTAAGATCTGGATTTAAAGTTTAGATTTGTTGAACACTGATTCACCCCCCCTCTCAGTGTTCCTTGAGTCCAACAAGACCATCTAATTGCTTGAAATGAATGTCAAACCTTAAAATAAATGCATAAACAAGAAAACCCTAATGACAAAATGAAGGAGCAAGAATAATTTATCAAGCTTTAAGCAATTGAGAAGCAAGAGATTGATTTTACTTATTGGTTATGCAAACGTTTGAGAACCCTAAATTTGTCATCGAACAAGCCTGAAAATTGTAGCATGAACTCCTTGAATGTGTAGAATGATTTTAACAATCTATAATTATGCTTTAAGGTAGGTTTTTATGGCTTTAGAACTCTCAAATTTAGTAGCTCTGCATCTTATCTACCATTATGGTTTGCTAGCGTGAACTAGAACGGCTCACTTGCCTTCAAACTCAACTTTGAATATCAATCATTGATCATACGATGAGATGGCTAGATAGACAACCCAAAACTAGTCAAATAATTTTGAAAAAACTAACTTTAGGCCTCAATTCTCATCGACCAATCAAAAAACAAGCCATGTGGACCCAACCTCCAAGTCATCTACAGGCTCCACCATCTCCTTAATCACTGAGGAAATCCATGTGTCAGCTTCCACGCTCCCTTGTTGGTCTTAACCCACATGCAACTTTCAACAATGGGGAGATAGCGACAGGCTCAGATTCAATCTAGAGTCTTCAATATGTGCACTCTTTACACCTCAAGCCTTCAACAGTGTGCATAAACTTCAAACATGATGGACAACTCGGATTATAACATCTCATTTGCTTTTAAAACATGTGCCTTAAAAATCCCTTTAGTTGCACAATTTTTAATGTATTCAACCCTTCATCAAAATATTTCATTATTATTTCCCCCTTATAATGTTCTTTCAACCACTTTTATCTCTCCATGTGGCACTTTGTTGCTTCCTCATTGAGAGACGGGAGATAGAGGTGGGTTCCCTGCAAGCTGGCAGGGAAGGGTTCAGATTCAACCATATCACCTTATATCGACTGTTTATCTCACCAGAGGGAGTACTCGGTTCCTTTGAAACTTAGTGGGCCTCGCTAACAAAGGGACAAATGTCTTCCACCCGCTAGCCCGTGAGATTATTTTAATGAATATTAAAATAGAGTGGGGGTGCGGGGAACAGTCTAGATGTAGCCACGTCACTTCATTACCACCGTTAATCCACTAGGACCTGCCCCTAGACGACTTTGAAAGCATTAGGACCCACCATTGCATTGGACATGTGGCGCTTGCCCGACTGCCCTCCCAAATATTTTAATGGGAATTAAAATCAAACGGGGGTGCGGGGAGCGGTTAGGATTTGATCGCATAGATCCAACAGTCCTCATAAAACTGGATATTTTCACATGCACAAGTTAGTTCTTAAAAGGTGGCCCGACTAGGCAAATGATGGGCAGGAACATAAGACTTAAGGCTGAAACTTAGATCAATGATAGAAATATTAAATATTTGACCTACGACCACATAGCAAATATTTAAAATTTGTAACCCACCTATCATAAAGTGATATTTTTAATAAATCAACGAGCATCATCGGGGACACTAGTCTCAAGGGGCTAGTAAAATGATGAGTTAAATGGCTTAAGTCGCTACTTAAGCAACTAGGAACCAGCGATAGGGAGTCAACATTGAACTAGAACACTTTGCAAAGAGGATAAAAATACTTAGGATTGCAAAGGGTTTAAGATATACTAAAACTCTAGAACAAATACCAAACCAACCCCTAAGCCATCAGACCAGTTCATAACCATGGAAGACAACCAAATTTTGCAAAATTATAAGTGGAGCGTAAAAAAATTTAGGGGTTCCACCATGTACTAATTCTAAAATATGAAAAGATGAGTACTATTGGGTCCCCAAATAGTATCTCCAGTTATTAGAACTAAATCCCACTCACAAGGCCAAGCTTATTGTCATGTGAGTAAAATCAAATCATCAACATACTATGGATGGTTAAGCCCAACTCTACAAGAGTGTGTTTCATCTCTACTTTGAGCTCAAATTATACTCAAGAGGGTGTTCTGAAGGGTACACCTTAATAGGTATTAAAATCACATAAAATAAACAACTAAGCCAATCAATAGTCAAACCCAACCTATTAACTTAGCCCCTAATCTTGTCACTAAACCAAGTACAACTAGCTATCTCAAAAATCCTATATAGATGATAAAAATGTGCAAGAATAACCCACATGAGATATATCCATTTTAATATCTATCTTGAAGATAAATCCATGGTTATATCATGAGGTCATGGATGCACAAAACTAATCCTACTCCCACATTATTGATTTATGTTTTAATTTCAACGATGTGAGATTAGTAAAAGGGTTATAGAGTAGTACCTATTTATTAATAATAGTCACAATGCACTAAGAAGAAATAAACTAGAAAAGAAGATCATAAAGCTATATATTTGCATACAACAATGATCATCAAATTTTGTAATAAAACATGCTTAGTAATCCATATAACAGAATTGCATACATACATATTAAATTGAGAAAGATCATTATAAGCCTTGCAATATTTTTAGAATATCGTTACATTCATATAATCTAGTATTAGATTCATGTCAGCAAATATGGAAAAGGAAAATTTCTCACCGTGATTGAGAAGCTCTCCTACATATACGCATATTACCCTAGAGACATTGTGTAAAAAAATTCACTTACAATACTAATCTTCTTCGATCCCCATGGGTTTGTAATCAACCCAAGAGGACTAGACTTGTGTCTCTTGCTTCCATACAACATGCTAGTGAGTCTCAAGTGTTTGAAGAACAACTTCAAACCAACCTCTAAAAAAAGATCTCAAAATATTCCTTAACACCTTGGAAGCATAAAAAACTAATATTATGTTTTAGCATTAATAAACTCCACAGTTGGGGATGAATCTTGCTCAAAAGAGAAACTTCATATCAATTGGGGAAACCTACATTTACTTCTAGTAGCTAGCTCAGTCATCTCCATTAAGGGGAGTTAGTGGAGTAGATAAAGGAAAAGAGATCAATCAAGCCATTACATCCTTTAAAATAATGTCCTCTTGCTTTATCAAACCTTTGGATGATAAAGCATTAAATTTCTTGAACCCCCAACAAAGCATAGTAGAACTACCAAAGTATCCATCTAATACTTACCTACCAGACCATCAGACTAGGGAGAAGCATGAAAACCCCCAATTCCCTAACACAAACATTTTTTAGACATCAAGCCATTGCCCTCTCGTTGAATCAGATACCAATCAAACCAAGGACATGGGCATTTCCACCTCCAACAATCTCAACAAAGCACCATTGGACATTCGTCCTTCATTAAATAATCTACCCAAGGTTTGAGGGGAACAAAAACAAAAAAATTGGGGAGTTTAAATTTTTGGGAAATCATGACCTGACAAGCTTGAAAAAGGATGGAGGAATGAGGAAATTTAAAAGTTTGACAAACAAAATTTTGATGCATTAGGGAAGGAAGGGATGGTAGGAAGCTAAGGAAAAGTTTTAAACTTCAACATTTACAAATACTTGGGAGAAAGGGAGAAGGCTTCAACGAAATTTCAAACTATCGAGAAATCAAGGAATAGGAGATAAGGGATGGATGGAGGAGGAAGTCTAAAAGTTTGAAAGATGAACTTTGAGGGTCAAGAAAACCAAGGAATGGTAGGAAAGTAAGAACACAAAAAAATTGAAAGGCCAACAAAAATAATATTTAGGTAAAATAACCTTTGTACTTTTAAGATAAAAAAGATAGATGAATGGTATGAGAGAAAGGGAGATCTCGATAATCCAAAAATATGATAAATTTAGTGTTAGGATTTGGTGTTGTACACTATTGCATAAATTGTTATATTATAATATTGTAATTAAATAATTATTTAGTTGTGGCGCATCTAGGAGGTGTTTTTAGCCACATTAGATAATTATTTGGGGCCACTTGTAAAGTTGTATTATAACATTGGGTTATTATTTTATGTGTGGGAGACATAGGATAATAATTTAATATTTGGGGAAAGCATTTAATATAGTAAAAAATTAATACCAAATATTAAATGAGGGGTCAATGGTTTTTTGTTCACATGATTTTATGGCACATGGTTTTAGCTTACCACTTGGTTGTATTTGTGTGAGCTTGTATCTATAAAACAAAACACATGTTTAGTGATTAAGGTTGGCTAGGTGAGTGGGTTGTCATTATTGAGTCTTTCTGAGGAGTGCATATGTGAGGCATGGTATGGAATGTGTGGATTCATGATTGGACACATGGAGGATGCATTGGAGAGTCTTGATGCTTCAGAAGTATTCATGGTAACTTTGTAAGTGCATGAGTGCATGTATTCTTTTATTGCTAAATAATAGATGAAGTATGGATGCTTTTGGAGGTTGGGTTTTTCCCTCTCAAGGGTTTTCCCAAGGTATATATTGTGTCATATTGTGGTTTGTCTATTTTTATCTATGAATTATGGTTATTCTATAAGCTTGTATGCATGATTTTCTCTCATGGGGTTATGTAGGAAATAGATTAAATGAACTAGGCACTAATGCATTATTTCCTAACAAGTGGTGTAAGATGGGGTTAAAAAATCAAATAGCATAGACAAAGTGACAGCCAACACTACAAATCTATTAACCTCATCCAAACAAGAGAAAACAATGAAAGCATAAGGAAAATAAAACATCAAATCAAAATACTCCCCATGCTTGAACTTGAATCACTTCTCTTGCTCTACTATTTCTCCTTTTGCAAATATTCCCTCAAATTTGTAGTATAACTTGTGCAAATACCTACAAATTGTAAGTAGAAAGTTGGAGAAGAATAGCTGTTAAAATGAAAATGGAGAAGGAAGGTTGCTTTTATAGACAACCTTTTGAATGGACGACTGAGATTAATCTTCTAGAAAGATTCCAAGATCAATGGATGGGAATGCATGAGAGGGAGGTTATGAAATGGATGGCTGAGATTAAGTCTCAGAAAAGATGTCAAGATCAACAGTCCAGAATTGATGCACCAAAAATATGCCATGCATGGAAAAGATATGACGCCTGACAGCTATGACAGACATGCAAGACATGCAGGCCATGACAGAAATGAATGTTATGACAGGGGATTATGACAAAGCATCTTTGACCAGGTGGTGCATAAATAATTTATTTTAAATTATTTATTCAAAAATAGAGAGAGTGGAGGAAATGGACAAGTGGAAAATAAATAATTTATTCAAATTATTTATTTGGAGAAAATGAAAAGAGGAGCATTTAATTAAATTTATCAATTTAATTAAATGGAGAAATGAAAATTAGACCTTAAATAATTAATCTAGATTAATTATTTAATAGGGGAGGTGGCATGGGATAGTTAAATAATTTTAATAATTATTTAACTATAGAAGAATTAAAGGACCATGAATAGATAAATAATTAATGGTAATTATTTAACTATAGATGAAAGGTGACAAAATAATTAAATAAATAATAATTTATTTAAATATTGAAGAAAAGGGAGAAATTAGTGACGCAATTAGTTTATTTAATCGATCGGGATAGAATAAAGATTGGAAAGTGAATTAATTAAATAATTATTAAAAATTATTTAATTAATAGAGGAATATGATCAAACATAATTGAATAGCTAAAATTATTCAATTATCGAAGGACGAGGATGAAGAAAAATGACACTCGCAGGCTTAGGACATTTTTCATTGTCTACATTTTGCCCCTCTTTGACATAATGCAGTTCATCGCATTGTGTCAAAGAAATTTAATTCTGAAATATGCCCAAGTGAAAGAAGAATGATGAGGAGGGTTGTGTATGCCCCCTCGAGAGGACAGGTGAGTTCAAAGAACACGAGTGTGCTCTTGAAATGGATGATAAGACTAGAGGATGAAGGATAGAAGAAATGTTAGCTTGGAAGGGGATGGATATTAGCGTGGAAGAGAAAGCAGGATGAAGATGGAAAGCTAGACGAGAAATGATAAGACAACCAACTTTCATGCTTACATTTTTATATTTATCATCATTGGGCAGATTATTGTAATGGCCAACAAACACCATGATATGACATAGACCAAGGTGTGCAAGGTTGTACCATCACGCGAGACAAGCAGTTGCAGACAAGGATGATCATGACTCGTACTAAGAGAGTGATTGCCCCAGTCTTTTTGTCATAATCAACCACAAATAGTAAAGAAAGGCAAGACAAATCATGAAACGTTATTGCTCCTCTAAATCCTATTGTCAGGACATCCTCAAGGAACTAGCATCATGATTACCAAAAGACAAAACAAACATCATAAAATCAAATGCCAAGTGCTTGCCAAGTGTCTGAATGTCAAAATGTCAAGTTTGTCAAGTGTGGTGGAATGTCGGATGTCTTGGTGTCAAAATGCCAGGGTTGACAATATGAAGATGCCATATTGTTGTCAAGTTTAGGAAGGACACATCCTAAAGGATGTCGATATGTTAGATTCAGAAAGGACATATTATGAATGACATTGATGCCAGAGGGATACCAAATTCAGGAAGGACACATCCCAAACGAGGTCGATGTCAAGATGTCGAATTGATGTCAAGTTCAGGAAGGACACATCCTGAACAATGTCGGTGTCAAGATGTTGAATTGATGTCAAGTTTGGGAAGGACACATCTCAAACAATGTCGATGTCAAGATTGTCGAATTCAGGAAGGACACATCCTGAATGATGGTAATATCAAGAGGAATGTATCTCAAATGTCATGAGAATCCTCAAAATTCCAGATGACCGTGATGATGCATAAGGATACATCATAGGGCATGATTAAATGACGGTCTACCCTTCAGAAGGACACATCTGTAGAGTAAGCAAGATTTGAGTAGTTTGACTAAGTTTGACTGAGTTTGACCGATTTTGATATGCCAAGATGATTGTCGTGCTTGATTGAAAGATTGTAGAAGTTCGCTTGGGTAGATTGTTTGTTTGAATTTTGATAAAGACCATGATAAATTTAAAGACTATTTCATGTGTGTGAGAAAATTGTACAATGAACCCTAATGGACTGACCTAGTGTGGCCTCAGGGGCCCATCGATAGATGGCCTTACCTACATCATACACTCAGAGACCTCATAGTTCGACAGGACCAATGACTTTGTCTTGTTGACCAAAGATTGAGTCATGATTTATTTTGACAAACCTACTAGGACTGACCTAATGTCCCAGGGGCTCAAAGATGAGCCTTGCCTATGTAACAAGTGCGCAAAGACAACGTAGTTTGGCAATGACAAAGACTAATCAAGACCTGAATTGACGTGACTATGTTGACTGACATGGCTCCATTTTTTGGAATTTTTGTGTTTTCTTCAGGATGTTTTTTGATTTTTAGGTCTTTTTTCAGGATTTTTTTTCAATTTTTTTTTAGGTCTTTTTGAAATTTTTCAATTTTAGGTCTTTTTTCAAGACATTTTATGATTTTTAGGTCTTTTTTAGGAACATTTTATGATTTTTAGGTCTTTTTCAGGACATTTTTTTGACTTTTAGGTCTTTTTTAGGACATTTTTTGATTTTTAGGTCTTTTTTAGGACATTTTATGATTTTTAGGTCTTTCTTCAGGACATTTTCTGATTTTTAGGATCACGTGTGGTACCCACTGTAGTCTCCTGATAAAATTTTTCCCCTATTCAAGTTGAGAATGAGCCAGGAAAAATGGAATGTAAAGAAAAGGCATGACTAGCATGGACAATGGACAGTATGCAAGACTTCATTTCAACCATTGTCAGCCATGGACTGAAATGTCATGATGTCGGGGTGAAGTGTTATGATGAATGTCAGAAAAGAGTATGTTTATTAGGGACAAAGGTAGATAGAGTGACAGTAGATGGCACAACAATGACTAACTACACATGGCGCCTGTTTGCCAGGTTTTCACCATGGTACTTATCCAAAGCGCCTGTTTACCAGGTTTTCACAATTGGATGAATTATTTCTGTTTATTTTTGTCATTTTATTCTTTTTTTTTCTTTTTTGTATTTTTACTGGTTTTCGGGCAGGCTTTTTGATGCTATGCATAGAATTTGCGCAAATGTAAACTGTTGATTGGCTTCGTCAACTGTTCACCTTCAGGAGTAACTAACTGATATGCTCCAAAACCAAATGATGCTATGACGATGTAAGGGCCCAACTAATTGGGCTTAAATTTTCTTGGCTTCTCCCTATCTGACTAATTCTGAGGATTCTGCATGAGAACTAGGTCGCCAATGTCAAACTTCCGAGTCATCACCCTTTTGTTATAACTTCTGCAAAGACGATTTTGGTATGCTTGTAAATGATTCAATGCATTGTGTCTTCGTTCATCTAGAATTTCTAACTCATGCAGTCGTGACTGTCTATATTCTTCATCAATGATGAGGCCTTTCATGGAGACTCGCAAAGATGGAATTTCAACCTCTATGGGCAAGATGGCTTCAGCTCCAAAGACAAGGGTGAAAGGAGTGGCACCGGTGGGGGTACAAATGCTCGTGCGGTATGCCCACAAAGCAGGGTTGAGTTGGATGTGCCAGTCATGTCCAGCATCATTGACAATCTTTTTAAGAAGTTTGATAATGGTTTTATTAGATGCCTCAGCTTAACCGTTTCCCTGTGGGTAATATGGTGTGGAAAAGTGGTGGCTAATATGGAAACGTTGACATAATTCACGGACCTCATGGTTTTTGAAGGGACAACCATTATCCATGATGATGGATTGTGGAATTTTGTACCGACAAATGATATAATTGATGATGAATTTGGAGATTTGTTTGTTGGTAATGTAAATGAGTGGAATGGCCTCGATCCACTTAGTAAAATACTCGGTGGTGGTGATAATGAATTTGTGTCCATTGGAGGATGTAGGGTGAATCTTTCCCACGAGATCAAGTCCCCATTGTGCAAAAGGGCAAGGCGAAGTAATCGGCCTCAACTCTTGTGCTGGAGCATGAATCAAATCACTGTGAATTTGACATTGGCGACATGTTCTTACAAATTCCAGTGCATCATTTTCTAGTGTCGACCAATAGTACCCAAGTCTCATAAACTTTTTAGCTAAGGTTGGGCCACTCGAATGGGACCCACATATACCCTCATGTACTTCCTGTAAGGTTGCTTTTTCTTCATTAGTGTCGAGACAACGGAGAAGGGTATTGTCGAAGCTACGGTGGTAAAGGGTGTCGCTAATGATGGTATAACGTGCAGCTTTGCAGATAAAGGACTTTCTTTGGTTATTAGAAAGGTTTTGAGGAAGGATCTGCGAATGAAGGTAGTCAAAAATGTCCTTATACCAGGGGGAACTGGAACCAACAAGCTCACAGACCATTTCTGATTCAAAGACATCATAAGCAGGAAGCAATAACTGCTCAACCAAAAACTTGAATTGTGGGACATTGCTGGGAATATCAAGCAAAGATCCAATTGTTGCCATAGTGTCAATAGCCTTGTTTTGTGTTCGTGGAATCAACTCAAAGGATAGCCTGTGAAAATATGTCAGAAAACTGTCAACCATCCGTTTATAAGGCATTAGCTTCTCATCTTTAGTTGCATACTCATTATTAACTTGGTTTATAATTAACTGAGAATCGTTGAGGACCTGCAGACTCCTAATTTTCCACTTGATAACCATTCGGAGTCCTGTAATTAGTGCTTCATACTCTGCCATGTTATTAGTGCACATAAATGCAATGCAGAATGACCTTGGGATGGAGTCTCCTTGTGGAGTAATGAATAATATTCCAGCTCTTGAGCCATGATTAGTATGAGATCCATCAAAGTATAATTGCCAAGGCTGTTGGGATTCCGCATGAAATATAGGCTCATCTGGAAAATCTGTTGTAAGAGGATGATTATCTGGTATTGGTGCATCTACGAGCTGTTCTACTATCACTTGTCTTTTGATGGATTTCCGCTTGACATATTGAATATCATATTCACTAAGGATTGTGACCCATTTTGCTAAATGTCCTGTTAATGTTGCTCGACTCAAGAGGTACTTCAAGGGATCAATCTTGGCTACCAAGTATGTCTTATGGTTTAACATGTAATGCCTTAATTTTTGGGTTGTGAATACAACTGCCAAACAAGCACGTTCAATGGGTGTGTAATTTAGCTCATACCCCACCAGTGTTCTACTGATATAATATTTGGCCCTTTCTTTTTCTTCATAGTCATTTTGTGCTAGTAATGCCCCTAGTGTCGAAGTAGTTGCGGAGATGTACAGAATTAATGGTTTTCCTTGAATAGGAGGCATGAGAACTGGAGGTGACAATAAGTATTGTTTGATCTGGTTGAATGCCTCTTGGCATTTGTCTATCCACACAAAGGGGAACCCTTTTCATAGGAGATACTAGAATGGTTGGCACCTATCTGTGAGTTGAGCAATGAACTGCCTAATGGATTGAAGTTTTCCTTGTAGTGTTCTTAGGTCACTGATTCCCTTAGGAGGAGGCATATCCAATATAGCTCTGACTTTAGCAGGGTCAACTTCAATGCCTCTACGGGAGACTATGTACCCCAACAACTTGCCTGATGTTACACCAAAAACACACTTTTTCGGGTTCAACCAAACCTTATACTCTTCTAGCCTCCTAAAAATTTTGTCTAATACTGAAAGATGGTCTTTTCTTGTCAATGACTTTTCCAAAAGGTCATCCACATAGTCCTCCATTAATGTGTGTATCATGTCATGGAATATTGTTGTCATTTCCCTTTGATATGTAGTGCCTGCATTTTTAAGACCAAACGGCATTACAGTCCAACAATATGTACCCCAAGGGCATGTAAAAGTAGTTTTGTGTTGGTCTTCAGGGGCAATACGGATTTGATTATAACTAGAGAAACCATCCATAAGGGGCAGCAACTCATATCCAGCTGTAAGGTCCACAATGATGTCAATGTTTGGCAAAGGAAAATCATCTTTAGGACATGCTTTATTGAGGTCTCGAAAGTCTATGCATACGCAAATCTGTCCAGTATACTTGGTGATAGGGATGATGTTGGATATCCATTATGTATAGTCAATTGACCTTATAAAACCTACATCCAACAATTTTTTGAGTTTGGCTTTAACAAAGCAACTTGCGGGTGCATTTTTCTCAGCTTTGTTTTACTGGCTTGGCATCTAGCAATAATGGCAAGTGATGTAATACTAACTCAGGATCTAATCCTGGAATGTCAGCATAAGACCATGTGAAGTTCATCTTGCGTTCTGAGAAAAAAATTTGAAATTCTGGTTGTTCAACTTCTGTCAATGATGCTGCAAAGAGAACCATTTTGGGGTCCTCCACATTGGCTACATTAACGGCTATGGTATCCTCGGCAAGCATTGCTGATTTTTCTCTGTCTACTGGGAGAAAGTCCAATCCTCCACCCTTGGGCGCCTCAAGGAGGTTTTCACCCTTGGGTGCCTCAAGGAGTTTTTCACCCTCGGGTACGTCTTTATTTTTACTATTTTGTCATCAGAAGGTGCCTTTTGGTTTTCACCTAGAGACGTATCCTTTTTTGTTTTATTTTTCTTTTTAATTTTGCGACTAGAGGATGGCGCAGTCTCTCCAAAATAAGCAGCACAATCTAAGTCAATGGTAAATCCAGCTTTGTGGTCCCCATTTGGAATGCCTTCGTGTAGCCCTAGAAATTATGCTAGAGCCTCATCATTTTGAAAAGTATCCATTATTGGTGGGCCTTGCCGGTTCCAGTCAATTAGGTCAGGGTAAACTAAGGATATTTCATCATCAACATTTACAAATTGAGGAGATGACACGAGAGCATGTAAATGGACACCGAGACATTGAAAATGAAGTTGTCATCACTGGTTCTATGTCAAATTCTATCCAGTATTCTCCATTGCTTGTTTCATACTCACCAACGAAGTAAGGGACAAAGGGAGTAGCATCAGGGTCAGGGTCAATAGTGGCAAGTGATAGTTCAAGTGATTCTATATGATGGTCATCTATTTGGGGTGACTGGATAGGTACGTCAAGGCTAGGACGAATGGGAGTAGGATCTGATCTGGACTTGGCATCGTTTGGTGTTGTATCAATCTCCAAAAATTTCTAGAATCGTTCTTCAAATGTAGGCTCGCTAGGTTCAAGGAATAATTCGTCAAGGCAGCAGTCACTTAAGGATCGTTGAGAGTCAAATTCCCATTCGTGAGAGTTCGTCTCAGAGGAGGTGTCCTCAGTTGTCTCAACACAATCTGAAGCATACACTAACTCACATGGAAGCACACTAGTACTTGGATTACCAGATTCTGGTGGACCTAACCCTAACCCAAGATGTTTTGGTCTTTTTGAAACTGATAATGGTTCACGCCTTCTATTCTTATCCTTTCCAAGACCACTTTTTCCATCATAGCCTTTTGCTTTTATCATGGTGTATCCTTTTCCATATATTGCTACTGGAAAGGGAGTCAAATCTTGTGGTTCTTTATAAATCCAGGATAGTATATCATCTGTGTCCTCTTGACTCATTTCACCCCACTTAATGAAAACTATATTTGGAGGAACCCTAAATATTTCTTTTGCCTATATTCTAAAGCAAGGTTTTCCATAGACCTGGGGAGACTTGGGCATCTTGGTTATGCAATAGGCCGTATTTAGCTTGTATTCTCCACATTCTTGGTCTTGAATTTGGAAGCTCGGGTCGACGCTTGGGGTGCTAAATGAAGTGGTAGGTGTTATGGAAGTGGTCATGGTGGTCGAAGAAGCAGAAGTGGATGTGGTGGATGAAGAAGCGGAAGGTTTCACAAGTGTTGATGGGTCAATGAATTTGGAAGACAAGGACGTCAGAGCTTCCCTATTGATAGGCACTTGACATTCCGATACACCACGTAAGTTGGTACAATATTGGAATGGATCAAGGTCTCCATATATAGTAATCTCAGTGCCCTCAAATGGAAACTTCAAACATTGGTGATACGTGGAGGGGATGGCTTTCAGTGCATGGATCCAAGGTCGACCAAGTAAAATGTTGTATGGGAGTTCCAAATCCAAAACTTGACAAGTGGTGTCAACAATGACTAGCCCAATCCGAACTGGGAGTGTAATTACGCCCCGAGAGGAACGTTCATCATCATATTCCTTGATAACAATGCTTCTTGTGGCGTCTACGCAAGCATCAGAAAAGCCTAGTGCCTTGACCAATTTTTAGGAACATATATTTAGTCCAGCTCCACCATCTACTAAGACTCGTCTGAACTTATGTTTATGAACAAGGACTTCGATATAAAGGGCATCATTATGGTTGGATTTGGATGACAAATAGTCTTGGTCAGAAAAGGTGATATGGTGGGGAGTCATGAGATATCCTACCATGGCTTCAAATTGGCTGACATCAATACCTTGGGAAACAAAGGATTCTTGTAATGTTTTATCTAGGATGGTCTTATGGGCAGGAAAGATGCGTAACAACTCAAGAATAGAGATTTGTGCAGGTTTTTTTCCAAGCTAGTCAATAAGATTAAAGTTTCCTTTAGGTTGGGACTGCTTGTTATGTGGATGCGGTTGCAGCTATGAGGTGGATGGGCCTGCTATCATTACCTTTGGTTTTCTAGGGGGAGGAGGGCCGGCTATGGTGACCTTTCTGGCGCAGGTGGTGATATTGCATTCAGGGGCCTTTCTGACGGTGTGCAGACATGTTCATCAGTTGTTCTAATGTGATGTATGATAGGTCATCCAGAATAATCATATCCAATACAGGCATGGTTGGCGTGATTGTTGTTATTAGGGTTTGACGTAGAAGGGTTTCCTAAACCATGATCCTGCAGTGGGTTTTTGTGTATTGTATGATCTGCATTAGAAGCAAATTGTGGTCCACCGACTTCACCGATACGCTTTTCAATAAGGTCTTGTACCAGATTTTTCAATTGTTTATAGGAAGAATTTTTATGTCCTTTTATTTGATGAAAGTCACAAAATACATTATCATCCCACCAAGATGGTTTAAATTGCCTCAAGTAGTATGGTTTGGGGTCCTCAAGTGTGATGACACCATTCTGAAGGCATTTCTTGAAACTTCTTCAATAGGCTCACCCAAAGGGGTGTATGTGCAGCCTCTAGGGAATTGTCTTGGTTGTCTAGGATTCCTTTGAATTTGATTGTTTTGATTGCCTTGATTATTTTGATTTGTCTAGATAGCATTAGCAGCATAGGTTTGTGTCATCATCTATGTCTTTTTTGGTTTTGTCCCTTTTAGAGTAATCATAGGACCCATAGCGTTGACAACCTTAGCATCGACTACACCATCGTTGGTGACATGTTTGTTCTTAACCAAATATTTATTTTTGTCAGCAAGAGGAGGGTTTGTGTTTGTGTTTTTACGACCGTATTTTAGTCGTCCTTCATCAATGAGGGCTTGTTCAACTTGGACACCTCATTCAACTAGGTCCGCAAAAATTGTGCAACAATAAACATGCAAGCCATTTTTTAGTGGGCCTAATAATGTTTGTACAAACATGTCAACTTTTTCCTTTTCAGGTATGTCTATATGATAGTGACTTGCTAGGCCCCTCCATTTTTAAAAGAATGGTAAAAAGGTTTCACCTGAATCTTCTTATGTGAGTTGGATTAAGTTGGTGATGGAGGTGTCTGTGTCAATGTTGTATGTGTAATTTTTCACAAATTTTTCAGCAAGTTATTTCCATGATTGTATTCTGGGTTGCAGTGTATAGAACCATTCTAAGGCTGGTCCTACAAGACTTTTAGGAAATAGTCACATTAGATATGTGTGCTCATGAGCAATATCCATGCAACTTGTTACGAACTCTCTGATGTGGTCAAGTGGATTTGTTTTTCCCTTGTTTTGTTGAAGTTTGGAGCCACATAACCATGTGGAAATGGTGGCATGTACAAAGTTGTATCAAAAGGATATGGACATAAGTCGTATGGCATTTTTGTCTTCTTGTCAGAGGTTTTCATATTTTCCATCTATTTTTGAAGGTCATCCACTTTTGCTAGCAAGGCATGTACAATGGGATCATTGGTTGCCTGAAAGTACGGTATGTTCTGATTAGGTGTTTGCTGATATTGCCAATTGTGAGTGGGAATTTGTTGTTGAGTATGAATCTGGGATGAGTATGTGGGAATATGTGACCCAACCATGTTTGTTTGTATTTGAGGTATCTGAAATCCCTGACTCATTTGATTGCCAAAGTTACACATTTGTTGCATCATTAGAATTCCTTGTCCTTGTTGAAAGAATTGTCCCTGTAGCATGTTGGTGTTTGTTCCTTGGAAGTGTCCATATGGTAGGTGAAGATTTTTTCCTTGTCCATGTGTGATGTTCATATTTTGTCTTTGTCCATGTGGGATGTTCATATTTTGTCCTTGTCCATGTGGGATGTTCATTTGAGATGATGTGTTAATGTTGTGTTGAGGGCCTTGAATAAAAATGCATCGTGGGTTTCTTCCAGAGGGATTAAATGAGGTTCCATTGTAAGGATGTGATGAAGATTCCCCCATTGTCATTGATGGAGAGCCAAACATAGGATTTGAGGAGGTGGTGCCTATTGATGTGGATGCAAAGGTGGCTCCCATCATTTGTGAAGATGATGTGGACATTGTAGGCATGGACTATGAAAAGGTAGCTCCTATTGTTTTTGAAGATGATGTGGCCATTGTAGGCATGGTCATAGTAGAGGTTCCTCCAACAGATGTTGTATTGGTTGAAGAGGAGGTGTTTTGATTTATGGTGCCACTAGATGTCGCATTAATAGTGGTATTGACTACTTGCGTAGTAATGGCAATGTTATTGGTCGAGGTATTGTTCATGTCATGTTGGGATGTGTTTTGTGTCATATTATTAGGAGAGACCGGCTATATGGTATCAATGTTGAAGCCTTTTGGTAATCTTGCACCTTGGTATAAGAGCATAGTGAGGTATCGTTCAGGATCGTTCAAGACCAAGTCTTCCACAAACAAAGCAACTTCAAGATTTTGGGTTGTTGCCTCTAAGTTTTCAGCGTAGACTTGTCCATTTTGGTCTCTTTGTATGAATTGTTCAAAAAGTGGATTTTGAAAGGAAGTTGACATGTTCATGGAAGATTGTGCGTTCAAATTGCCAAACGGGTCATCAAAAATCCAGTCATTGGAATTGGTGTTGATCTTGGTGTGGTTGTCAAAGTCTTGTCCAAAGTCTGCCATTAGTTTTTTCTCTCATTGAAGTCTTGTTTCCACCATCAAGGAAATTGCTCAAATGAAGATGATGACAATGCAAGTATGACACTAGTCTATTTTTTGTCTTTTTGTGCGATAAAGGTTGATGATGCAACAAGATGATAATGTTTTCCTAAGGAGATGTGTAATGCCGAAAAGCTAAAGTGACGATTATGACTAGGATGATGATGATGACAAGGTGCAAAAGAAGGACTAAGATGATTATGATGACTAAAGAGGCAACTAATGCAAAGTCGAGGTTCAAAATGATGACTAGGATGAATAATAATTTTGTATTTTTGGGAATAAAGTATGCAAGGTATAAACTAGAATGCAATTTGGAGAAAATGATACCTAAACACTCTAAGCTGAGTCTTTGTTTTCGATCTTAGTTACCAAAAGACTTGTTGAAAATGATAAAGTGACAAGGTCAAGATGATTAGTGAGTTTTCCTAACTAGACTGTTGAGTTGGAAATTCTCACAAAAAGGACAATGACTGAAAATATAAATGAACGACGAAGTCCAAGATAACCTAGTTTCGAAAGCAATGATTTTGCAAATTGTGATAAGGTTGGCCTAACCCAAAGTATGCAAAAATGAAAAGCTATGGTTAACCTAATGTTGAAAATGATGATTATGAAACCTAATGGATGAAATCAAAAATTTGAAAGATTAAGCCTATGGTCAAAAATGCAAACTAATGGTTGAATGATGAGGATTTTGAGCAATTTCAAAGCTGATTTCTGATGGAGACCTCTTGGAAAAAGTGTTTAACAATAGGCTGACAATGTTTAGACTTATATCCTAGTTTGCATGAGGGTTTTGTTGCTGTCATACGAATGTGTCATTTCAGGTCACGAATGCATCATAGTATGGAAAATGTGTTTTAGTTTAATCAAATGCGATTCAACAATTATGTCACAAGTTGCAAATTTTTTAGTTTTCTGATATATTGAGGAAAAAATATGATATGTCCAAGGTTGAGTGTTTTTGTCCAAATTTGTGAATGTGGTGAATATTGTTTGAAAATCCAGAAAACACTTGACAAGCACGAAGTTTAGTGTAAGCAAACACACATGAGACAAGCACAATCCTAATAGGCCAAGGGTTTGTATAATTGGTATAGCCCACCGATATACCCTGGATTGGTGTTGAATACCTCTCCTTCTCAAGAGTGGATAGCTTAGAAGATTGGTGGCACATGCTCCCTTCTTTACACGCACTTCTACAGGCTCATCAATTTTGGATCCTTGGGTAGTCACTTCCCAAGAATTGTTATCTCTACCCAAGGGAGTCAGTAGTGAGTATCTTTGGGCATGATATTGTACCCTACACTATACCAAGTGATGGCTAAAAATGGTTGGCTTCTAAAATAATAGGTGTCTAGTAAGGGCATCTGTTCGAGTGGCCACACATGGGGCGAGAGATTAATCACCAATTAGGTGGCACTCCAGCCTGAAGAGGTTACGCTCAAAAGGGTTTATGGGAGTACTACTTCATTCGTGTGACACATCCGCATTTGTGGTACTTGAACTTTCCTCAAGCACCCATTTTATATCCCAGCTGGAAGTGGCTTGGCTTTAGCTTGTTACCAGTCGGGTCGTCCCTTAAGGTGAGTACTTTTTCCCTTAAGGTAGGCCCATTTCTAGAAATAATAACCATTTCTCTTACACCTAGGATCACTCGAAAGTGCAAGGGGAGAGGATACTTCGATTATTAAGTCGTGAGGGTGACAAAAATAAGGTGGGTCTGATTTTCTGATCACCTAGTTTTCACAAGGTGAGAGCATAATCACCTACCACCTTCAAGCACGGTCAGACAGAATAAAGCACATGTTCATTTTAATGCACCAATGGAAGTGTTTTCTAAACTAGAAATTGCAAAGACATTGTTTAAGAAATGATTCTTTGACTAACGGAGCTGAAAAACCACAAGTTAGTAATTTCATAAATGTCTTGGACCAATGAGAAAGCTGCAAAAAACGAAGTTAGAACAAGAGATTAAAAACCAAACTAAAAGTCAGTAAATAACTAAATTAGAAAATGAAGAGACTAAACTAAACTAAAAAAAGGAAATGAAAGAAAACTAAAAACTGAGAGCTCAATTTTTTGTTGCTCCAAAAGAAGCACTTTTTGGGAGCCTCACTCCAAAGCCACACGCTACAAACAGAATATTAGTAAAAAAAAACTTAAATGAAAACAGCAAACAAAAATAGTGATAACTTTCTCAAAATTAAACAAAATTTTAAACCGTAGATATCTATGGAAAGCTAAGACATAGACCTTCAAAACCCAGAATTTTTTTTTGCAAAAATCCTCCACAACAAAAGTATTATAAACAAAAGAAAATTCGGGTCTTAACAACTAAATCTTAAAAAGCTATGATCACTAAAACGGCCATAACTTTCTCAAATCTTAACAAAATTTTAAACCGTTTGAAGTTTCGGAAAGCCAAGAATGAGGCCTACAAAACCAAAATAATAATTTTAAAATATTTTATGCGGCTATTTTTCTGTGCTCAAAAGAAGACGATATTTCGTATGAATTCTTGGTTGTAACCTGCAAAACAGCGAAAACAAACAAGAAAACACACAAATATCTCTACAAAATTACGGGTTCACCAATGTAAGATGGGTTCAGAAATCAAATAGCATAGACAAAGTGACAACCAACACTACTAAGCTATTAACCTCATCCAAACAAGAGAAAACAATGAAAGCATAAGGAAAATAAAACATCAAATCAAAATATTCCCCATGCTTGAACTTGAATCACTTCTCTTGCTCTCTTATTTCTCCTTTTGCAAATATTCCCTCAAATTTGTAGTATAACTTGTGCAAATACCTGCAAATTGTAAGTAGAAAGTTGAAGAAGAATAGCTGTTAAAATGAAAATGGAGAAGGAAGGTTTTTTTTATAGACAACCTTTCGAATGGACGGTTGAGATTAATCTTCTAGAAAGATTCCAAAATCAATGGATGGGAATGCATGAGAGGGAGGTTATGAAATGGATGGTTAAGATTAAGTCTTAGAAAAGATGTCAAGATCAACGGTCCAGAATTGATGCACCAAAAATATGCCATGCATGGAAAAGATATGACGCCTGACAGCTATGACAGACATGCAAGACATGCAGGTCATGACAGAAATGAATGTTATGACAGGGGATTATGATAGAGCATCTTTGACCAGGTGGTGCATAAATAATTTATTTTAAATTATTTATTCAAAAATAGAGAGAGTGGAGGAAATGGACAAGTGGAAAATAAATAATTTATTCAAATTATTTATTTGGAGAAAATGAAAAGAGGAGCATTTAATTAAATTTATCAATTTAATTAAATGGAGAGATGAAAATTATACCTTAAATAATTAATTTAGATTAATTATTTAATAGGGGATGGCATGTTAAATAATTTTAATAATTATTTAACTATAGAAGAATTAAAGGACCATGAATAGATAAATAATTAATGGTAATTATTTAACTATAGATGAAAGGTGACAAAATAATTAAATAAATAATAATTTATTTAAAAATTCAAGAAAAAGGAGAAATTAGTGACGCAATTAGTTTATTTAATCGATCAGGATAGAATAAAGATTAGAAAGTGAATTAATTAAATAATTATTAAAAATTATTTAATTAATAGAGGAATATGATCAAACATAATTGAATAACTAAAATTATTCAATTATCGAAGGACAAGGATGAAGAAAAATGACACTTGCAGGCTTAGGACATTTTTCATTGTCTACAAGTGGTATTAGACCTTTCATGGTTGTGGGAGGTTTGAGCTCCTAGGTTTTCTTATAACCCTTTTTTGAGTAGTTTCGGTACAATTTTAAATCCACTGCTATGTAGGAAATATCTAAGACGTTACAAGATATGGAGCACATGTGCAAGTGTTGTTTTGTAGATTTGGGATTTTGGAGTTTACAAATTTGTTGGGTTTATTGTAGATCTAAGGATTCAAAAATTTGGGTCAAAAAGGATTTCTTGGATTTTGCTTTCATATGAGGGTTTTGTAGAGGAAATTTCATAGATGACCTTTTAAGAAAAAATGGACCTCACCTTTAGATCCAAGATGGCCAAGGAATGAAAATTGATATAAATTTTTTCATATTTTGGCCACTATGAAAAATGCAAAAAAAAAATTCATATTTTCCCTAGTCGTACAATCATACCATTGCAGTCTGTAGAAAATAAAAATAAATAAAAAAATTTAATCGGTAGGAAGCTAAGGGAAAGTTTGAAACTTCAACATTTACGAATACTTGGGTGAAAAGGAGAAAGCTTCAGTGAAATTTCAAACTATTGAGGAATTAGGGAATGGGAGATAAGGGATGGATGGAGGAGGAAGTCTAAAAGTTTGAAAGATAAACTTTGAGGGTCAAGAAAACCAAGGATTAGTAGGAAAGTGAGAAGAACACCAAAAAATTGAAAGGCCAACAAAAATAATATTTAAGTAAAATAACCTTCGTACTTTCAAGATCAAAGAGATAGATGAATGATATGAGAGCAAGGGAGATCCTGATAGTCCAAAAATATGATAAATTTAGTGTGAGGATTTGGTGTTGTATGCCATTGCATAAATTGTTATATTACAATTGTAATTAAATAATTATTTAGTTGTGGCACATCTAGGAGGTGTTTTTAGCCACATTAGATAATTATTTGGGGCCACTTGTAAAGTTGTATTATAACATTGGGTTATTATTTTATGTGTGAGAGACATAAGATAATAATTTAATATTTTGAGAAAGCATTTAATAAAGTGAAAAATTAGTACCCAATATTAAATGAGGGGTCAATGGTTTTGTGTTCACATGGTTTTGTGGCACATGGTTTTAGCTTACCACTTGCTTGTATTTGTGTGAGCTTGTATCTATAAAAGCAAACACATGTTTAGTGATTAAGGTTGGCTAGGTGAGTGGGTTGCCATTATTGAGTCTATCTAAGGAGTGCATATGTGAAGCATAGTATGTAATGTGTGGATTCATGCTTGGACACATGGAGGATGCATTGGAGAGTCTTGATGCTTAAAAAGTATTCATGGTAACTTTGTAAGTGCATAAGTCCATGTATTATTTTATTGCTAAATAATAGATGGAGTATGGATTCTTTTGGAGGTTGGATTTTTCCCTCTCGATGGTTTTCCCAAGGTATATATTGTGTTATATTGTGGTTTGTCTAGTTTGATCTATGAATTATGGTTATTTTATAATCTTGCATGCATGATTTTCTCTCGTGGGGTTATGTAGGAAATGGATTAAATGAATTGGGCATTAATACATTATTTCCTAACAAGTGGTATTAGATTTTTCATGGTTGTGGGAGGTGTGAGCTCCCAGGTTTTCTTATAACCCTTGTTTGAGTAGTTTTCGTAAAAATTTAAATCCATGGCTATGCAGGAAAGATCGGATACATTCAATATATGGAACACATGTGCATGTGTTGTTTTGTAGATTTGGGCTTTTGGGGTTTGCATTTTTTTGGGTTTATTGTAGATTCGAGGATTGGAAAATTTAGGTCAAAAAGGGTTTCTTGGATTTTGCTTTCATATGAGGATTTTGTAGAGGAAATTTCATATATGAACTCTTAAGACAAAATGGACCTCACCTTTAGATCCAAGATGGCCAAGGAACAAAAAATGATATAAAATTTTCCCTATTTTGGCCACTATGAAAAATGCAAAAAAAAAATTACACGCTTTCCCTAGTCGTATGATCGTACCATTGTAATCTGTAGAAAATAAAAATAAATAAAAAAATATTAATCAACCTTTTCAAATTTTAATACTTGCAAATTAATTATTAAAATTGAAAATCATTTTTAAAAATTCTTAGGGGGGATAGGGTTGCGAGAGAGGGGGCAAGGTTGGGGGGGTCCATACACCCTCTAACCATTGCAACCTTTGTTGGCAGTACCGACAAGTACTACAATACCTTTCAACCCTCAACTAGCGAGTCCCCATCATTGGCAGGGCTATGCCCTTAGTGCAAGCCCCCCGGTCCAGTGAGGCTATATCCCTGACCTCTTGCAGGCTTCAAACAATTCAAATCTACCATAATAAAAACTTAAATCCACCAATGCATTTAAAATTTATAAAAGTAAATCAATTTAAATTTCCTATCAGGTACAAAAGTTAAATCCACCCTAGCACCCTTCTAACAATGTCGTCAACAACCAACCACCACTTAGATGCCTACCAACTACCCTAATAGGGCAGAGAAGATTAGAGAAATTTTCTTCTAAGGGGAATAACTTTCACCCATGATGTTAGTTTTTCAACTTCCAATATTCAAAAAAATCTCTCTTTGAACACTACACAATGGTACAAGTTTGGTTCCTTTATTTTGTTGTTTTCATCAGTTTTTGGGGATTAAAAGATAAATGTTCTTATTTTCACAATTTTGAGCATAACTTTTGTATACAAATTTGATTTTAAATTTTGAATAGGCATTAGAGAGAATGTGCAGTATACTACATAGCTCATCAATAGTATTTTCAATTTGTGGTGCAAAGAAAATATTGTACTTGTTTAATCACTTATAGGTGCCTGATATTTGGGGTGTGATTGCATGAGCATCTGAATGAATCAAAGCGAAACCTTGAGGGAGTACATGTTTTTATATGATATTTATGATGGTATAACTAATTATTAGTTTGGTGCTTCCTACTACATGTTTACAGGTGCTTTTTAAAGTTAGACTTTGATGGTGACAAGTACATAGGCTATCTTCAATTTTGAGGAAATGGGTTGACACATGTAGAGACTTGGAGTCTTGTGTGGGTGATAGTTAAATGCAAGTACAATGTTGATGATGATTATGATGTTAGGGATATGTAGGTACATTTGAGAATTGGCAAAAAATTATCATGTATGTGGTTGTTTGGTGGTGATATAGTTTGTTGTTAGGAGGTTGTTCTTATCTCCTAAATGCTTGATTGGTTCCTTGACTATGGTTACTCATTTTTGGATAGTTTAGCAAATCATATATGTGGTTGATTTGGTGTTTGAGTCTTGTTGTCTACATGATTATCTTGTTTTATATCTCGATTTACAGGTTACTATTGTGATGATGAGTTTGCATGTTTCAATATTTGGGATCTACAAGTTATGTAGTTGTATGGGTTGATCACCTATTTAGTTGCAGAGGAATAACTCTATTATAGACTATTTATATCCATGATATTAATTTAGTGTTGATGCAGACTTTGTTATTTGGCCTTGTCAGTGGTCATTTGTGCATTAGTATATTGTTTTGGGATGAGAGGATGGATGATTATAGTAGTTAATTAGTCAAATTGAGGGGACTTGTAGCATGTGGTTTTTATCATGATGTCATGATAGGTTGGTTACATTTCATTGGTTATACACTTTCAATGGGAGGTTTTGACAATGATAATTTGGCAGTGTAGGATTGATTCTTGATGTTTTGATGGTGGTTGTATCTTCTTGACTTGGAGATCTTGGTTCTACTTGTTCTCTTTAGTTGTTGGGATTGTAGTTGTTTATGTACCATGGGTGATCTTCATTTAGGAGATGGTTGTCATGATGCCATGTGTAGCTCAGTATCATAATTTCATTGGATTTGTTGGTTGTGACATGATTCATCATTGTGATAGATGTTCTTCTTTATTGTTTGTGGATGTCTTGCAAAATCTCTTAGATCTTTTTGTTGTAGAAGAGTTCTTTCACATTCACAAGTTCACTATTAGGAGATGATTATCTTTGTATGATTGGAGATATTGATTCATGGTTTAGAGTTTTTTTAGTATTGTGTCATGGCTTATTCCTGATGCTAGCTTAGAGGTTTGACATGATACAGGATCTCTTGATACCATGATATTTTGTATTGGTGCATATGATACCCTAGGAGTATATGGTTAGACCATGATGTAATGATGGGTTCTTGATTCTATGGTTGGAACTTTTATATTGATCTTGTAGGTTCTCTTTATATTGGGTACATTGATCATTTTCTTGGGAGATTCATGATGGTAAGGTGTTGAATTTGGAGATTAGCATGTATTAATCAATTGGAGGTAGTCATGGATATTTGGAGAGTTAGGTGAGGCCGGAGTTCTCTTAGGATTTGATACATTTGCTTGAGATGGTTATTATTTAGAGGTTTCAACAGGAGGACTGAGGAGCCTTCACCTAGATATGGGCATGAGTTCATAATGGACCTATAGAGGATATTTTCCTTGGAGTGAGTCATGATGACTTGGTTATCTTGGAGGAGCATTCTCATTCCCTGCTCTTGGTCTACTTGGCAATGTATCATCTTAGAGGTATTTTCCCATTCTTGTTTCAGATGTGTTATATTTCATTCTTTGTTTTCTCATGGGATTGAGTCTTGAGCTATGGTGATTGATTTTCGGAGGCTCATTTGAGGATTGTTTAGCATTAGTTTTTATTGCTTTATCTTTCATATATATGTATTTTGAGCTATGGATAGGTGGTTTTGGAGGATTTATTTTAAGGGATATTTAGCATTGTTATCTCCTTGTGTATATGAGTTTATTTGTGCTATCATTCATTGATGAGGATTTTTGGAGATGTTCATTGGGTTGATTTCTTTATTTGGGAATGGACACATTGAGTTTGATTTCCTTGATTAGAGAGGATTACATCTATGTTGATATTACATGATCATATGTTGTGTTTGATCTTTGAGATTGAGTAGATGGGTGTTTTTGAGGATTTTCATTTGGGGTTGTAAGGAGATCATACTTGACATAGTGTAACACTTTGAGGTGTTGGTAGAAGGACATGTTATGATTTATAGGTGCTCTCTCTTCATTTTATGGTTCCTTTCTAGAGGTTCATGTTCATATAATTTGGGAGGATTGTGGTGAAATTTTTGTGAGAGAGTATGCAGCTGCTTGGTATTGCATGTGTTGGATCATTGTGCTCATCCTTGGTAGTATATTGTTGTTATCATAGATCATACCTTGGTATAGTGTTGATTGGTAGACTTGATATGCCTTGATCATTTTCAGATTTGATTTTACCCATGCAACGTGAGTTCCTAGATATGTATGTTCTTCATTGATAGGTTTGATACATGGAGCTTGTGATTATAGTTTATGGGTTCTATAAGTTGGCATGAGTTTACTGATTTTTTTGATACCTAGGAGATATGGATGGTTCGACATATTAGCATGTGTTATGGATATTATTTTTGATAATGTGGGGTTTTTACCTTTGACAATAGCTTGGAGCTTTTGTTCGCAGTACTGAAAAGTACTGCAATACCTTTCAACCCTCGACTAGCAAGTCCCCATCATTGGCAAGGCTATTCCCTTGGTGCAATCCCCCCGGTCTAACAAGGTTGTAGCCCTAACCCCTTGCAGGATTTAAACAATTCAAATATTCCTAAATAAAAACTTAAATCCACCAATGAATTTAATATTTATAAAAGTCAATCGATTTATTTATTTACTATCAGGTATGCAAGTTAAATTCACCCTGCCACCCTTCTGATAGTGTTGTCGCCAACCAACCACCCTGATAGGGGCATAACTTTCACCCATGATGTTGGTTTTTCAACTAGTTACAATATTCAAAAAAAAGCTCTCTCCGAACACTACATAGTGGTACAAGTTTGGTTCTTGATTTTGTTGTTTTCATTAGTTTTGGGGGATTAGAAGATAGATGTTCTTGTTTTCACAATTTTGAGCATAACTTTTGCATACAAAATTGGATTTTAAATTTTGAATAGACATTAGAGAAAATGCATGCAGTGTACTACATAGTTCATCAATAGTATTTTCAATTTATGGTGTAGAGAAAGGATTGTACTTGTTTAATCACTTATAGGTGCCTGAGATTTGGAGTGTGATTGTATGAGAATCTAGATAAGTCAAGCAAAACCTTGAGGGAGTACATGTTTTCATGTGATATTTATGATGGCATAATTGAATATTAGTTTGGTGCTTCCTATTATAGGTTTATAGGTGTTTTTTAGAGTTAGACTTTGATGGTGACAAGAACACAGGTTATCTTCGATTTTGAGGAAATGGCTTGACACATGTAGAGACTTGGGGTCTTGTGTGGGTGATAGTTGAATGCAAGTACAACATTGCTGATGATTATGATGTCATGGATATGTAGGTACATTTGAGAATTGGCACAACATGATCATGTATGTGGTTGTTTGGTGGTGATATAGTTTGGTGTTAGGAGATTGTTCTTATCTGCTAAATGCTTGATTGGTTCCTTGACTATGGTTACTCATTTTTGGATAGTTTAGTAAACCATATATGTGGTTGATTTGGTTTTTGAATCTTGTTGTCTACAAGATTATCTTCTTTTATTTCTTTATTTTCAAGTTACTATTGTTATGATGAGTTGCATGTTTCAATATTTGGGATATATGAGTTATGTAGTTCTTTAGATTGATCACCCATTTAGTTGCAAAGGATTAACTCTATTGTGGAATATCTATATTCATAATATTAATTTAGTTTTGATGCATAATTTTTTATTTGGCCTTGTCGGTGGTCATTTGTGCATTGGTATATTGTTTTGGGATGAGAGGATGGATGATTATAGTACCTGATTAGTTAGATTGATGGGACTTGTAGCATGTGGTTTTTATCATGATGTCATGATAGGTTGGTTACATTTCATTGGTTATACATTTCAATGGGAGGTTTTTACAATAATTTGGCAATGTAGGATTGATTCCTAATGTTTTGATGGTGGTTGTATCGTCTTGACTTGGAAATTTTGGTTCTATTTGTTCCCTTTAGCTATTGGGATTGTAGTTGAGTGTTTATGGAACATGGGTGATCTTCATTTAGTATATGGTTGTCATGATGCCATGTGTAGCTCAATATCATAATTCAGTTGGAGTTGTTAGTTGTGACATGATTCATCATGGTGATGGATGATCTTATTTAGTGTTTCTGGATGTCTTACAAAATCTCTTAGATCTTGTTGTTGAAGAAGAGTTCTTTCACATTTACAAGTTCTCTACTAGGAGATGGTTATCTTCATGTGATTAGAGATATTAATTATTGGTTTAGAGTGTGTTTGGTATTGTGTCATGGTTTACTCCTGATGCTAGCTTAGAGGTTTGACATGATATAGGTTCTCTTGATACCATGATGTTTTGTATTGGTGCATATGATATCCTAGGAGGATATGGTTAGACCACAATGTCATGATGGGTTCTTGATTTTATGGTTGGAACTTTGATATTGATCTTGTAGGTTCTCTTTATATTGAGTGCATTGATCATTTTCTTGGGAGCTTCATGATGGTAAGGTGTTGTATTTGGAGATTAGCATGTATTAATCAGTTGGAGGTAGTCATAAATATTTGGAGAGTTAGGTGAGGCTAGAGTTCTCTTTTGATTTGAGACATTTTCTTGAGACGATTACTATTTAGAGGTTTCAATAGGAAGACTAAGGATCCTTCACCTAGATATGGACATGAGTTCATGATGGACCTATAGAGGAGATTTTTCTTGGAGTGAGTCATGATGACTTGGTTATCTTGGAGGAGCATTATCATTTCCTGCTCTTGATATGTGTGGCATTGTATCATTTGAGAGGTATTTACCCATTCTTTTTTCAGATGTGTTATGTTTCATGCTTTTTTTTCTCATGGGATTGAGTCTTGAGCTATGGTGATTGATTTTGGGAGGCTCATTCGGGGATTGTTTAGCATTAGTTTTTATTGCTTTATCTTTCATATATATGGATTTTGAGCTATGGATAGGTGGTTCTAGAGGATTTATTTTGGGGAATATTTAACATTGTTATCTCCTTGTGTATATGAGTTTATTTGTGTTATCATTCATTGATGAGGATTTTAGGAGATGTTCATTGGGTTGATTTCTTGATTTGGGAATGGACACATTGAGTTTTATTTTCTTGATTAGAGAGGATTATATATATTTTGATATTACATGATTCATATGTTGCATTTGATCTTTGAGATTGAATGGATGGGTGTTGCTGAGGATTTTCATTTGGGGTTGTAAGGAGATCATACTTGACACATTGTAGCACTTTGAATTGTTGTTAGGACATGTTATGATTTATAGGTGTTCTCTCTTCATTTTATTGTTCCTTTTTGGAGGTCCATGTTCATATATTTTGGGAGGATTGTGGTGACATGTTGTGAGAGAGTATGCAACTACTTGGTGTTGCATGTGTGGATCATTATGCTCGTCCTTGGTAGTATATTATTGTTATCATAGATCACACCTT
The DNA here is from genome assembly GCA_007258455.2 of Sequoia sempervirens. Classification (NCBI taxonomy): domain Eukaryota; kingdom Viridiplantae; phylum Streptophyta; class Pinopsida; order Cupressales; family Cupressaceae; genus Sequoia; species Sequoia sempervirens. The sequence continues at coordinate 13,920,265 of VDFB02000016.1, read as the reverse complement.
GGTATAGTGTTGATTGGTAGACTTGATATTCCTTGATCATTTTCAAATTTGATATTACCATGCAATGTGAGTTCCTAGATATGTATGTTCTTCAATGACAGGTTTGATACGTGGAGCTTGTGATTACAGTTTATGGGTTGTATATGTTGGCATGAGTTTACTGATGTTGTTGATACCTAGGAGATATGGATGATCCAATGTATTAGCATGTGTTGTGGATATTATTTTTGATCATGTGGGGTCTTAACTTTTGACAATAGTTTGGAGCCTTTGTTATCACTTGGATTTGGTGTGTGTGTTCTTGGATTGGTGTATCTTCACCTTGGCATGTTCCTTTTCTTCCATAGGTGGCACATTAGAGGATGAGGGGATTTTTTTCTTGAGATGGTGGTCACTTTGGTTTTATTGCAAGTATTTTGATGGAGCACAATAGCATGTTAAAGATTCATGTGGTTTCATGTATAGCTATGATGATGTATTTCATTGATTGGTCCTTATATAATGTATACAACAAGTGGGAAAATGTTAGGGTTTTATGTTGTAAACCATTGCATAAATATTTATATTAATTTTTTGTAATTAAATAATTATTTAGTTCTATGTACCTAGGATATGTTTCTATCCATATTAAATAATTATTTGGGGCCACTTGTAAAGTTGTATTGTAACATTGGGTTATTATTTTATGTGTGGAATATATATGATAATAATTTAATATTTGGGGAAAGCATTTACTAAAGTAAAAAATTAGTACCCAATATTAAATGAGGAGTAAATGATTTTGTGTCACATGCTTTTATCTTACCACTTTATTGTATTTGTGTGAGCTTATATCTATAAAAGAAAACACATGTTTAGTGATTAAGGTTGGTTGGGTGAGTAGGTTGTCATTATTGAGTCTTTTTGAGGAGTGCATATGTGAAGCATGCATGGGATGTGTGGATTCATGCTTCAACACATGGAGGATGCATTGGAGAGGTTTGATGCCTTAGAAGTATTCATGATAACTCTGTAAGTGCATGTATTATTTTATTGTTGAATAATAGATAGAGTATGGATGCTTTTGGAGGCTAAATTTTTCCCTCTTGAGGGTTTTCCAAGGGAATATCTTGTGTTATCTTGTGGCTTGTCTATTTTTATCTATGCATTATGGTTATTCTGTAAGCTTGTATGCATGATTTTCTCTCATTGGGTTATGTAGGAAATGGATTAAATGAAATAGGAATTGATGCATTATTTCCTAACATTTAGTACTTAGGAAACTTCTTAGATTTTGGATTTCAAGGATCAAGGATGTGAAGGAATGTTATCAAGAGAAGAATAAAATTGAAAATTTTCTAAAACAACATAGATGCAAATTTAAAATTCAGAATTTGAGGGTCAAGAATGCATAAATTAGGTAGGAATGTAAGGGAAACCCCAACAACCTAAAAGTTTGACAACTTTGACACTTAGCCATTTTCATAAGGCATCTAGGTGAGGTTTAGAGAGCGATAGGAAAGGAATGTAGGGATGGATACCCCAAAAACTTTGAAAACTCAACAAAAGCAATGCTTAGTATATTTATGAACAAGGATCGAAGTGGAGAGTCAAAATTGGTAAGGTATGTAAGTAGGACCAACCTCAAAACTTTGAAAAATTTCACACTTGGATAATTTTAAATTTTTCAACTTGGATATTTGACTAAAGCATGAAAGGGGGGATTAATATAACATCAAAAGACACAATAAAAACCAATATGTATCATTCAAAATTTCTTAAATTGGTTATCATAATGGATCAAAAATGACCAAGACACATAAAAAGGATGAGACTCGATCAAAAAATGGCATTAAAATTGAGTCCCAATAGTGCTCTAATTGGGGACATGTGTCTCTTGCAGGCACAAAAAGAATCTAAAATCCTAGGCAGACCAAAAATGGGAAAAATAATGGACTAGGACTAACTTATGATGAACAACATACATATATGTATGACGAACTCACAGATAATCGACACAACAAACAAAGAAACCAAAATATGGCTATGACACAAAATATTAACACAATATAAAGAAACCTTGGAAAGGATGGATGAAATTAATTTCCTCTATCAAGTACCATCCTATTGAAGGAATAAATTTCCATCAACCTAGAGTTACCTTATCTATAAAATTAAAAAAAAAGCATCCTTCTTTCATGCACAAACTTGTGATTTCCTTTAAAAAAAGTGAATATTGTTACCATTGTTATCTTTTCCATTGTATGGAAACCAGAAAACATAGGCCACCACATTGTCTTAAATTGCATCATTTATCTTTATAATAGTTAGGGTAAATAATTTAAAACTTTGGTCAACCCTAAAAGAAACCAGGATATTGTTACCTACTAACCTCCTCGGGTGAATTGAGGAAAAAAGAGAACACTCTAGTTCACTCCATAATTAAACACATGCCTCATCATCTTGTCGACCTGTAAAAGGAAGTTCATCCTATAAAATCTCAAACTAAATTTTTTGAACCTCTGAAATATAATAAATTTGAGTGTCTAGTTGGTCATCAACCTAGAAAATTTGTTGTTGCTCGATACTACTACAAGCTATATTTGGGCCCCAGTGAAACACTCAAACTCAAGCATATTGTTATCCACATTATAAGAAGCTATAACTTCATCATGAAAGAAATCCTCATACTCAATTTCATTCAACTCTATGACAATAGGTAGCCATCCTGCCTCATTATCATCTGGGTAAGTGCAAGAACTTGAGTCCACTTCTAGTGGAAGTGTCATTTTTCAGCTTTAAAATAGGTACTCATTCATTTTTTAGAATAGGTACCCATTATAAAGTGGGTACTCATTCCAAAATGTTTGAAAATCACAATCCATGTTTCTCATTTGGATTTAGGCTTAGAAAATGCATGGTAACCCAACCCTTAGCCTTAGACCTACAAGTACAAGGTCATGACAATATTGAGAGAAAAAACTGACCATGTCAATATGTTTGACGGGGTTGTTTTTAGAATTATTTTATGAAATTAAAACCCATTTTAGATGAGATTGTGTAGATTCTAAATATGTAAATTTTTTTCCAATTGGATTGTTTTTTTTATTTTTTAATTATTTTTTTATGAAATAGGTCCATAAACTTGATTTATCAAGGTTTTTTAGTATTTTAATAATTTTTATTAAAATAATTTTTTAGAATTTTTTTTTACAAAAAAAATACTTCAGACAATTCTTTTCAATTTGAAAAAAAAATCATAAAAAAAATGATAAGTTTAGGTCATCTTATGCCTGATGTACACAACGATTTTTTCAAAACACTAAATATGGCTGATAAAAAATTAACAAAAAAATAAATATTCAATAAAAAAATACAAAAATAGGGAAAACGTGCTTAAGTGAGCTACAAATATTTTCCCAAAAGGATTTAGAAAAATATGATTATTTTGGTCAAAATATGGATGACGTACATGTGCATGGTACTGTAAAAAAAATTGACTTTTAAACAGTGGTTTTTAGAAACGTCTATTGAAAATCAATTTGGATCATCTGGGTATCAAAATAAATTACATATTTGGAAACTAGACTCCGAGTACTACATTTTATGATTAGTGACTTTTTTCAAGATTCCATCTCTAAGTGCTTCAAATTCTGAAAATCAGGGAAAACACTTCCATATTTTGGCCAAAAAGTGGACTCAACTTCTTGCCAACACCCATCTATGCTAATGCAATCTTCATTAGCACAACAATTTGGATCATAAGACACTTGTAGCGAAGAGCTAGACTCTTCAAATTGTCTTTCTATTTCATCTAATCTTGGCAACCTATTGTGTCACATGTGTTTCTCAAATCATACCTATGTCACATATCTCCTTCCACCTTGATTTTTATGGCATTGATTTCATATTACCTCATATTGCACACCAAATAAAAAGGTTCTCATATGAATTCATATGATCACCCACTTCACATTATTCAAGTATAAACTCTTTGTATTAAAATTCATCAACTATACAAATATGTGTGACACTTTCATTACAATGTATATTTGTTTCTATGTTGTCATCATGCAAACAATTAGCAACAACTTCAAAATCAATAAAAGGGAGAAAGGAAGGTAGGAGATCAAACAAGAAGATAACTTATTGTTCATCATTTACATCATCAAAACGTGTATGTGTTGCATAATCAACTACTATATTTGATTCATTACATGACTCCCATGCATACACACCTTCCTCACTATTCATATTGCTACAAAAAATAGCAGGTTCATACTCATTGTTCTCTTTGAGCTAAATATCATCATTGATTTCTTCATTGCTATCATCCATAAATGACTAATCCAATTGAAGATAGGTGCATGCACTATCATCTTCTTTTCTATTATTGTCACATTGCATTGACACCCTTTTCCTACATGCAAATAAAATCATCATTTGATATTGTGCTTCTATGAGATGCTACCTCCATATAATCATTGTTTATAACAATATCTTCACCATTAACAAATTTTATTCTTGAGGATAAATATTTTTCAAACATATCCCTTCTCAAACTATTAATAAAATCAGTGCACTTGTATGCATGTTGTATGTCTACCAAATTAACTCTTTTTGTATTGAATCAAAACCTAGAGTAATTGTTGGAGTACAAGACCATTGAGAGGGGGGTGAATCAGTGGTCTAATGAGAAATAAAATTTCAAAACTTAACTCACATGTATTATGCAAAGAGACCCATTGAAAACACTTCAAACATTATAGGTAATGAATGTTGAGGGAGTCACAAAGATATGCAAATCAAAAAATTATACTTGAACAAAGATGACCAATCAACACAATATGAAAAACCACCAAGAGGACACATCACACAAGTTTTATGAGTGGAAAACCCTAAAAGGGTGAAAAATCACTCTAAAAATAAGTTTCATTAAGCCTCACTGGTTACAAATTGTATGCCTCACTGGCAAAACAACATGCCTCACTAGCTAAACAACATGTCTCACTGGAAAAACAACATGCCTCACTGGCTAAACAACATGCCTCACTAGCAACCCAATATGCCTCAATAGCAAACCATCATGCCTCACTAACAAAATAACATGCCTCACTGGCAAACCAACATTCCTCATTGGAAAACCGACATGCCTCATTGGATAAACAACATGCCTCACTAGAAAAACAACATGCCTCACTGGAAAACCAACATCACTTTAGAATAAATTAGCATAACTCAAAGGGTTACTCTATTTCCAGACAAATCACTGCTCTATCAAAAACTTCATCTCCCTTATTCACACTTACCACAACATTATTTCACCAATCTGAAAATCACAGTTCTAAAAACTCACTAACTCCACTGGCAATCATCATGTTTAGATCACAAAAGTAGCATACCCTTGAATACAAGAATGGAATACTGTTATACCTATCTATCTTCTTTTTCACATCAAAAACCATACATACAAAATGACCAAATTCATATCAATCTCTAATACACAGCACCGTAACATACTATCCAATCAAACTCCAAGTGTCAATGATCTCAGTTAGATCATACTTTTTTCTAAAATAAAACTCTCTCCATGAACACACTATAATAGCACCATATAGTATTGTTATTCAATTCACCTCTCTGTGCATAATCTTAACAACACACCAAACTCTATATGCACTTGTGGTCTCACTCTGCTCACACAAATTTTCAATCACACTCCACCATGAAAAGAATGAACTCAAATGAAAAACCAATCAAAGGTACTAATATGTGTAAGCATCATTATTTTCCCTTAACACTTCCTCCCTGGGTATGTTTTCATAGAAAACATAGTATCAACTTCTTCCAAACCTTTCACCAAGCCCTAACAACTATCCCACACAATGCATAATTCCAAAATGAAAACATAATATCATAATCTTCACTCCACTTTCACGTTGTCCAGACTCAAATCACAATTCACTCAATGGCCATTACATCAATGATCCTATCCAGGTTCAAGCATATGAAGCGACCATTAGTTATTTGAATGTCCACCATAGATGGAATCTTTCACTCCAGCCAAGATTGAATAGAAACCCTTGATTTTAAACTCCCGCCTTTTTCTTAAAAATTCATCTACCTGGCAACATATATTCTTGAGAAGTAACCGTTCTCTATCTTTAAAAATTGACCTTCGATCTTTAGCTTCCGCCAAGTTATCAATTAAATAATATCCACTGATTTCATTTTGGGCAGTAAAACTTAAACCCTTTACCTGTCCAATCGGTCTTATCTAGAGTAGGGACTGGTTGCCAATGGTTTCAAGACCCTCTATGTTGTCACTTAAGTGACCTCTTACTAACTATAACAAGTCATCTTTGAATTAAAACATAAAGTGAATTGAGCTTTGAAGTTTTTTCAGAAGACTTAATCCCTAGGTCAAGGTTCTTAGAGTTTAGGATAGTTCTAGGGTTTTATATGTGTTATTATGAAGAATAAGCAGTCACTCTTTCAACTTACCAACTCAATGATGAAAAATGATCAACAAAAACCTTGTAATGAAGCAATGTCATAAAATTGACATCAAGGAACAAATATCACTTTTGCATCAACACTTTTTGTATCAACACCTTGAAATCCTTGAAGTAGCATCAACACCAACACATCAATAACAACTTCAACACCATGTATGTTGCGTCAATGAAATGGAAACAACAGGACCTTGATAGGAAGCAACTCTCTAAATGAGCAACCAAAATTTTGACACACCTTTGACATTAGAAATCATGAATCCATGAACCATGGAATAACAAGCCTTTGACATCAATGATAAACCATGCCAACAGTAACATCATACACTTGGAGAAAAAAATCAATATAGGTGGGCACTTAGGTTGGAAATCATTTTTGATATTGTAAAGAGAAGCAAAAACCTATTATTTAAATCCATGTTAGACTCTCCTTCTTTCCATCCTATGCCTTGTAATTCTTTGACAAGAGCAGTAGGGTCCAAATGCAAAGTGAAATCATCTTCTAATGCAGCCACAAGATGATTCCTCAAAGCAAAATAATGCTCAGGAAAACTTTGACACCAAACCTTTATTTTTTTGTGTAGTGACCTAACAAAAAAAAATCCACATGTCTCTATCCTCAAAGTGATATCTTTCCATGAATTCAAAAAATACCTTGACATTTGTATTCCCCTCCCAATGATCATACACATCAAACACATGCATTAATTTGTAAATTGAATCCCTCATTATTTTCCTATCATAATTGACCTAAGACAGGTCAAGATTCTTGTAAATGGGATCTAGTGAAAAAATTAGGGATGGAGAAACATATCTTTTTGTAACAGTAGGGTATATTTGTATTGTATGGCCTTGATTCTTTCTTCACATTAATTTTTAAGCTCCTCAATCCTTCCTATCCTTAACTCTTTTTCATTTATGGATGACTACAATTCTAAATGTGAATTTATATTTTGTGTTGGGTTGTATGAACAACATGGAGGTTTATCCTCATAGTATTCCTAGACATATCATCCATCATAGCATCTAGGGTTTGAATTATATGTTATATTTCATGAAGTTCCCTTTAGGTATATGCATTCATTCTAGCTACTATGGATGGTTACAACTACTTATGTAGAGTAGAAAGGAGAGGATTTTTTTTTTGTTTCTTTACCAAGAAAGAAACCATGCTTCAAATTATGGAAATAGAACAATGTACCTTATATCTAGCTACTATCACCTTGATTTATGTTCATGAAATATGAACAACAAAAAAATTTATTCTTTAATAATAGAGGCAACACCTCACAATAGTGAATAAATCATTAAGCACATGAACCTCTAAGAAACAATTCTAATTTTGGGTTGTAGCCACTATAGGGGCCTTCAATATCTTCTCAACGTAGCAACCCATATCATTCTCAATATCATTTTTTTGGTTTAAGTTAACAAGATTCCAAACTTACCCAAACATAATGCACAAATGTAAATAATATTACTAAGGTATTTTTAAATATCTACAATTTCCTAGAACTTGACAACGACTAACATATCCCTGGTAACGATGTCATCATATTGGGTCACAAAATTGTAGCTCCACTTCATAAAACTAAACCCCACTCGCAATGCCAAGTTTTTCATTATGCAAGTAAAATCAGCTCATCAACAAATTATGGAGGGTTAACGACCAACTCTATGAGAGTGGATTTCATCTCCTTTTCTTTAAGAGTAGCCTATAATCAAGAGGGTGTTCTCAAGGGTATGCCTTAATAGGTATTAAAATCACATAAAATGAATAATTAAACTAATGAATAGTTGAACCCAACCTATTGAGTTGGCCCCAAATCTTTCCACTAAACCAAGTATAAATATCTATCTCAAACCCCCTATATAGATAATAAAAATGTACAAGCATAACCCACATGAGATAGATTAATTTGAATAGCTCTCTTTAAGATAAACCCCTAGTTGTAATACAAGGTCATGAATGAACACTACTCCTACTCTTAGATAATTTATTTGTGTTTTAGTTTAAATGATATGATATTGGTGAAAGGGTTCCAAACTAATACCTATTTATTGGGTAAAATAGTCACAATGCACTGAGAAGGAGACAAACTAGAATAAAATAACATGGAGCTATGTATTTACATACAACAATGATCATGAAATCTTGCAATAGAGCATGCTTAGTAATAAATAACATAACTGCATACATGCATATATAAAGTGAGAAAGATTATTACAAGACTTGTAATTTTAGTTTGTTGTTACATTCATCCAACCCAACATTACATTCATGCCAACAAATGTGGCAAATAAAAATCCCTAGTTATGACTAAGAAGCTTTCCTAGATATATAAATATTTCCCTATAGACATTTTGTAATGAAATACACTTACAATATTAATCTTCTTCAATCCCCATGGGTCTATAATCAACCTAAAAGAAATGTACTACCATCTATGGTTCCCTTATAACAAATTGGAAAATATCTTGCATCTAAAGAACTAAACCACATTGAACCAACCTCTCCTACAAAATTGATCTCAAAATGTGTACCAAAACTTAATCATTGTATTATAGTATTATTTAAATCCATGAATGAGGATAAATCCCACTAAAAATAGATGCTTCACATCAATGGAGGACATTTGCATTTACTTTTAGTAGTTGGGTTAGTTGTTGCCATTAAGGAAAGTTGGTGGAGCATATGGAGGAAAAGTGCATCATTGGTCCATTAAAACCTTTAAATAATCACCCCATGCTTTATTACACCTTCGAATGATGAAGCACTAAATTCTTGAACCTCCAACAAAGAAAATAAAAATCATTGGAGTATCAAACCAACACTTACCTAGTTGTGCTTATTTTTATTTATGCTTTGGAGGTTGTGGTGGAGTGGTCGCATTCCCTCCCTATTTCTGCTTTGGGGTTTTTCTTTGAAGATGAAGGAACTCCCATTCATGTTGTTGTGGTTTGGTTCCCCTTTGGGTTTATGAATCTCTTCTTTTTGGAGGGGGTTGCTTTTTGTGAGTTGATTCGTTTCATGGAAGGTGTTGGGACACATGTTCTTACTGTTGTGGTTTGGTTCCCCTTTGGGTCTCTGAAGCTCTTCTTGTCAAAGGGGGTTGCTATTTAGGAGTTTTCTAGTCCTTTGGCTTTCCTTTTGTTTGATCTAGTCCCTACAGTGTTGTTTCCTTTAGACTTTAAGTTCATCATTTTTGCAATAGTTTTTTCCTTTTTCCTTGGATTTTGTGTCTCCTTTAGAGGTGGAAACTTCTCCTTCAGATGTGGATGCATCTTCTTTTTAGGCGGAGGTGTTTTCTTGGGTTGAGGTTTCTCTTCTACTACTCCTATTGAGGTGGAGGCCATTCCTATGGGGTTGGAGTGTGGATTTTCTGAAGAGTTGCCTCTTTTTATGAAAATGATGTTCTTAGTATCTTCTCCTATAAAGGTGGAGGGGCAGGTTTTTTGTTGTGGGTGCTCAGCTTCTTCAGAAAGGATGCTTTTGGTGGCTCTAGAAACTAGTTTTTTGAGCGGTTGGTTAATTTTTTCCTGACCGATTCAAGCTTTGTCGCACAAGAATCCTATGTCTGAGTGTTTGGTTGGCTTTTTCTTGGCTAATTCAAGTAGGGTATATGCTCAATTAGGATTTAAGGCCCCGGTAAAACCTATTTTTAATGGGTTCCATGTCCCCTTCAAAACCTATTTGCTTCAACCTGGGTAATCTTGTTAATTTGTTGATGGCTACTATTGTAGGGTTGTTGTTTGGTTGTGTTGTATCTTTTTGCAAAATCTTGTTTGATAGGGTTTTAGGTCCCTTCAAAACCTATTTGTAAGGGGTTTCGAGTTCCTCCAAAACCTATTTTTCCCATATAATAAAAACCAATACTTACCCCCAACCCAAGGAGAGAAGCATAAAAACCCTCATTGCCCTAACACAAAAAATTTGTTGGATATTAGGTCATCGACCTACTATTAAATTACATACCATTTAAACTAAGGAAATGGGCACGTCCACCTCTGACATCCCAACAAAGCACCCATTAGACATCGGGCCTCCATTAAATAATCTTCCAAAGCGATGAGGGAAAGAAAAACATTAAAATTCTAAAAGACTTAGAAGAATTTTGAAGTGGAGTGAGGGAAAATTCAGGGAGTTATAATTTCAAGAAAAGCATCACTTGGATGAAAATTCTAAAAAATGGATGAAGGGATTGAAGAACTTTGAAAGTTCAACAAAACAAATTCAAGGGATTGGGGAAGGAAGGAATGTTAGGAAGGTAATGGAAAGTTTGAAACTCTGAAACTAACAAATACTTGGGAAACATGTAGAAGTGTTATGCCTTGCATATCCACCCCATTTTTTTTTTTACCCAAAATAGGTCCCCCTTTATTATTTTTACCTTTGGTGTTCCTGTTTGGGTCTTAGGAGTTGTTTCTTTTTCTCCTAAGTCCTGATTTTTCTTTGTTTTTTTGGTTCAAGTTTCAGACTGACACTCACACTTGGTACTTTCCAAAGTTCAAGTTCTTGTTGGTGTTCTAATCCTAATCCCCACGCTTTTCCTTATGTTTTCTTTGTCTTGTCAGATTCGGGTTTCGGATCAAAACCATCACCTTGCACCCTAAAAAGTGTAAGTTCCTATTTTTGTTCCAATCCCCACTTCTACTTTTCTACCTTGTGTGTTTTTGCTTGTTTCAGGATCGGACATCGAACTAGAACTGAAACCTAGAACTTTCCAAAGTTGTTGTTCCTGGTGTCACCCCAATCCCGATCTCTGGCTCCTTTTTCCTATTTTGAAATCGGACATCAGACCGGAACAGAATCAAGAACTTTTTCAAAGTTCTTGTTTCATGTTTTGTCCTGATCCAAATTTTTGTGTTTATCTTTGTTTTGTTGAGATTCATATTTTGGACCTCTGCTAGAACTTTGCATTCATTGAAGGTTCAGTTCGTGTCATGTCCCGATCTCGACTCCTGCTTACATTCATTCTTGCGATGGCACATTTATAACTTTTGCCCCCATCCCGAGGCCTGACCAACCCGCATTAATGTCTAATTGTTCACATGTGAACAAGTTTTTATTCCCGCCACTCCTTGGTTTTTGTTCATTTTTTCTTGTACAATTTGATAGAATGAACGACCAAGAGATAGGGTTTTGGGGTAGCGCTTGAATTCTTTGCCCTGCTGTCAGATTTCCAGTTGCATTTGGAGGTAGGTGTTTTTCCCTATTTTTTTCCTTCATTCTTGGTTTTCCTAAGTTTTCTTCGCTCATGGTTTTGTGTGTTTGCTTTCTTGCATTCTTTTTTGGCTCGTTCATTTTGGTTTAATTTCTATCTTTCTTAGCACTTGTTGGTGCATTTTTCTTTGTTCTCAAACCCTTTGGTTCATTTTCCCTTGTTTTGTTTTGGGTTTTGTGCATTTGTGTTTTCCTATGTTTTGTTTTGTTTTTTGTTTGTGGGATTTGTTGTCCTGTCGTGCCCTAGCTTTCTAGGGTTTTCCGCACTAGCTAGTCGAGTTTGGGTTAAATTTGATAAATTTTCAAATTTTTACTATTACAATTCAAAAATATTGAGCCCAACTATTTCTTGATCCTGAAGGCATAATTGTAAAGATACTAATACATTTATTTTTCCTTCATGTTAGCTCATTACTTCATTCTCGATTCCCACATCTATTTTGAAATCGGGAATTGGAATTGCACCATGTGTTTTTACCACCTTTTGGGTTTTGCTTATTTCATTTGCTCTAATTCTAATTCCAATGTACCATCGAGATTGGGGATCAGATCGTTACCTTAGCATGTTAAGGGTTTTTGACAATGCATCAACTTATGTCATGACTCTGATTCCCGCATTACTATCAAGATCAAATGTCAAACCGACACTAAACTTTTGACATACAGATAAGTTTTGTGACTTGGTGTCACTCTGATTTTGAATTCCAACATAGCATCGAGATCAAAACTAGGAGTTGACATATTGGACCACTATACATACCAAAGGTATGGTTCCAAACCATATCCTGATTTTGACTTCTGATGCTTCATCGAGATCGAAACTCGAGACATTACTCACATTTGTTCAATCCTTCGAGTCTAGTTATGAATCACAACTTGATTCTGACTTTTGAAGTTACATCAAGATTGAAACTTGGGGAGAACACTTTATCGACTCCATATATTAAGTGTCACTACCTATTGAAAACTCAATCCCAATTTTTGAATTCACTACGGGATTGGACCATGAAATGAAACTAAACCATATTTATCACTATAGGTATAGGTGTTGAACCAGAACCTAATTCTGATATCCGATAGAATTGAAAGGTATTATATTAAGTTCAGGTTCAAAGTTTTCCTCGATCGTGACTTCTGATATAGTTTAGTACAGTGCTCAGAATGATCAAGTTCCTAGTTTTGTCTCGAACCCAAAACCCGAAAATGTTGAATTAACTTGTAGAATGGGAATTTGTCTTGAATGAAGGGGGATTTAATATGAATGCTTCTACTAATTTGTTCTTCACATATCTTCCCTTTGTCTAATAATGGTTAGTATTGCAGGTGATTAAAAAATGTTTGGCTTAGAAGAAGAATCCCCCGGTGAAGGAACATCAAAAGGAGCAAGGGGTAAAAGGCTAAAACTGGAGTAGGTTCCTATTACAATGAAGTATAAGTTCCAAGGGACACTAGTACCATCCAATTTTGGTTCTGAGGTTATGAATATCACTAACACACTAGTGGGACATATTGATTTAGACTAGTTTCATAAGGATACTTTTTGAGAAGATGTTACCCCAAGGGAAAAGAGGATTGCAGAGTCTGGGTTGGCTCACGTAGCTACTTTTCGTATTGTTGTGCAATTTCCTAAGTTTATTTTAACTGTTGCACGAACTTATAATCCAACTCAAAGGAAGTGTATTGATTCCCAAGGCAATGTGATCTTAAATTTGACCCTAGCAATGATTAGACTAGTTTTTGATCATCATCCTCACCCTAACCCCAAGATTATGTCTGAAGCTAAGGCAGTTGAACGGTGGGCAACAAATCTAGATGGGAAAAAAAGACTTATTAACAAAGGGTAGCTGAAAATGGAGAAGAAATTAGTAAAGAAGGTACCACCTAACCCTAAGAGGTATGAATTCTCTAAGGATATTGGAGACATGATCACATTGTTGGAAAGAGTATTTGGAAAGTATTACTTTGTATCTTTGAACACTAGATGTTTCCATCTATTCAACTAATTCTAGATGGCAAACAATATTTGGATTGGGGATAGATAATTTCATACAACATCCATGATCAATTATTTAAGGCAACAGAAACCAAGACATTCTATATGTCTTCATACATGATATATTGTGCTACAAGGATGGGATAGTTTCTTGGTTTAACTATTGAAGGATAAATGGATGAGGGCCTAAATCAGAAGAAGGTTTGGGAATATTATGATTAGCTAGATTTGAAGGCAGTGGAGAATCATTTCAAAAGGGTTAATAATTTGTTTCTATATGTTATCATTAATCATCTCACAAGTGATGTTGGTTTCATATTGTCCCCGAAGGAAATGGAGTTAATTGAAGAGTGGGGTTATTGGTTTATCCAATACCCCAAATCTACCTATTTCAAACTATTTGCATATGATGGGCACCCTTTCAAGTTACCAAGGTGTTGTGGTGAAAAATGAGTCTTGATGGAGTTTTCTCTTAAGCCATCGAGGTGAATGTTAAATTATTTTCATAGCACAAGGCTAGCTACCACTCGTTCCCAATGAAATTGGGGTTTTACTCTTGTTCCTCTTCAATAGAAACTAAGATAGTAATGGAAGAGTTTCAATCAATGAATTTCAAGTATCATACATCTAGAAAATATTTTGATCCTAAAAATAAAATGTATGGTATATATGCTTCACAGTTTCCCCATCATCGGCCACTTCTCAAAGACTTTTGGGCTAACCAGCAGGATCAGTTTGAAGTAAGGAAAATGGGATACGAAAGACTGATAATTCCCTAGATGAAGGATTTTGAGGTTGCAAAGGATATACCAAAAGGCACCACATATGATGGGATTACTCTTGATCTCCACTATGAGATGGATAAAGTGGCTACCAAGGACTTGGAGCCAATCAATTGGATGGAGAAGGAGGAAACCAATATTCATAAGGTGTCACAAGTTGTGGTTGATAGAAGTGTGAAATGGCTTAACCTCCATCTAAAGCAACCAATAGCAAAGGCTACAAGGAAGAAGGATTCTAGTAGTGAGCCCACTTCCTCTACTGAAACAAGGCAGTATAAGAGGCTAAGGAAAAATTTTACAACAATGGAGGTACCCACGGAAGAGCTTTCTCAAACAAAAGAAGAAACATTGGTGAAAAATGTCACTAAAGCCTTGGAAAAGGCTAAGGTTACTTATCAAGCTGCTACTGCAAGGGTTATTTCAGATCTTGGTGCTACACCTATAGCTACTGTAAACCCTGGAGAGGAAGTTACTAAAGATGGTTCATTTGTTTTTCCTTTACAAACTGAGGGTACTACTCTTACTACACCATCGGCTTCAGGAACAATAGATGTTGAAGGAGAGAGGCCTCCTCTAATTAATGTGACAAATTCACCTATCCCCTCAGACTCTAAAGAAACTCCACTTCAAGAAGAGAAGACAGAATGGGAGGAATATCTCAAGGGAGATGAAGAAGAAGTTGGAGAAGAAGAGGCTTGGTTCCAAGAAGGAAGCCTATGGGGTGAGGCTGTAATGAACGAGGTTTTGATAGAAGAAGAGAAAAAAGAAATAATAGAAAGTGCTAAGAGACTAGTTATTGAAAAGCTAGATTAGGAAGAAGAAGAACAAAGAAATAAAAATGAAGAGTTGGCCCAAGAAAAGGAAGGTGTTGAGGCACAAAAGAAGGTCAAAGAAGAAGCCATCGCACAAAGTTGGAACAAAAGGAGAAAGTTGAGTAATAAAAAGCAGCAGAGGAAGAACTTCATGCAAAGGAGTTAGAATAGCAGAGGTTAAGAGATGAAAAGGAAGTTCAACTAAAGGAAGAAGAAATGAAAAAGATAGAAGAAATAAGAGCTCAAAATCAAAAAATGGAATAGGAAATATTGCAAAAAGGACAAGAAGAGTGGGATAGAATCTCTTCTGAGAAAACAATGGAAACAGTTTCTTCTACATCTACTTCATCAACACCTCCCAGTGCTCAATAGGTAGTAACCCAGCCAGTTGCTCCTACTTGGTTAAAATTGAATTTGGAGAAGAGGCAACAGGTTCAGGCCCAACTTGTAACACGGGATGAAATGGTAAAGGAGATAGATAAAATGAAGCCAAGGAAGAAACCCCATACTATTCATTCTACAAAGTTAACTGATGATGGAGACTTGATAGCGGAAATTGCTACACCTATAGTTGATAAAAATGATAGGGAATTACAATCCATAGATTATCAAGTAAACACTATCAATCTTGGAAAATAAACCAAATCGGCAAATAAATCTAATTGACATTGTGGCTACCATTACCAAGTCACGACTCATCAAAGATAAGAAGGCCAAGGATGAGCTAAAAGCTCAGGTAGGGAAAATGAAAGGTTTTCTGAAGGAACTAATTGCATTCACTGCTGAACAACCAACACCATCAGAAATTCTTGTTTTAATGAGTCATCAAATGGTAGATGAGTTAACCAAAATAAGGAAAAGATCCCAAATGATGGAGAAATGGGTTCACCTTCTTAAGAAGGATACAGAGGAGCTTTTCACTGCTATTTTGAAAAGTTATAAGGAGGTAGGTGACTTGATCAAGTCCCTAGGGAATATATCAAGTTACTAGGAAAAGAAGAGGATAAATATGTTGAGCATATGAAGAAATTGAGAATATTGAAAAGGTTTCCTAAGGAAGATGTAATTGAGTATGTTATTCTAGAAGACCAAGATTTTGGATACCTTGATAAGTGTATGAATATTTTGATCTTCAAAACATAAGTCCTCATGGAACATAGAAGAATGTTGCAGCAGGCCAAGCAAGATTTGTTTGAGGAAAGAAGGATCGTGAAAGGGATTATTGTTGAATTAATTGGTAAAGAAGCTTCACCAAGTATGAGTTTGATTTCTCTGCAAGAAATGAAAGACCAGTGGAGTAATAGATTGGAGGAAATGATCAAGACTGGAGATTATTGTTACCAATTTTTTGCTACAAATCAATTGGTGGAGCTAACTAAATACTGTTATATTTAAAAGTGGAAAATACAGTTAATTCTGCATATGCTAAGTGTTGATTGCATCTTATTTATCATTTTATAAGTGACAGTTGTGCACTGAAATGAGGAAACTGAGTTTCGAGAAATTGCTTTTCAATGTTTCACAATCAAATGGAGTACAGGATTGAGCATTCAACAACAAAGCATTTCAATTGCTTTCTTTTATTTCATGATGCTTTTCATATTTACAACATTTCAAATGATGATACATTTAAATGATAATACAACATTGCATCATAAATGCATTTTCTTTTCAAAATGAAAAGCAGAAGATTGAAATTGAATATCCACACAAGTCGTGGATGTAACTGTTACAATGCATCATAAACAGCATACTACACTATGGAAGATGCATAAAAGGAAGAATCGCATAAGTATAGACATAATCGTCATTGCCTATGTTGATGACTGACGCAGAAGTGGTGCACCATTTGTCTTCTTCGATCTCCATTGACTTGTAGGAAGGAAAAGAGAGATGTTAGAGCTTCGACTATGAATATACCTACATGAACCATCAACGATAATGTAGTATGCTACTAATCATACACTGAAACAATCAAGAAAAGTGCAGAAACATGAGCTGAAAGAGAGACATCAACATCATCATATATTGTTTTATGCTAACAGCATTTGTTTCTTTGTGCAGGTATAGGGAAAATCATGAAGTTGATTATCATTTGAAGATCAAGCATGTGGAGAAAAATGGGCTCCCACAAGGTAGAGCTCGGCATGCCGCCCCGCATTCGTTACAGGAGGGGCTAAGTAGTGAAGTACTATACAACTGAAAGAGTAAAGGAGAGTTCATCTTTCAAAGCCATCAAACCAACTGTTCACTCATAACAATCATGTGTATGCTTCCTGAAAGCTACAAGTGAACAGTGGGTTTAAATGAGCTTAATCAATTCAACTGAGTACATCATTTTCATGATTTAAATCACAGGTATTGCTTAACAGTTTGCATTTTTCTGCCATGGGTGTTATTATGCATCTTGTTTCATGTTACTACAGCAATGTTCTATCTCACAATCAAGGATAGTGAATAGGCATACATAATGCCTCAACGAAAAGAAATGTTACAGATTTTCATTTCAGAGGAGAGTAGGGCATAAAGAAATTTTAAATAATGGAGCATAAAAATGCATGAAGAGTGTCAGGTTGAAGACCAAGAATATGAAAGAACAGTGAGAGAGTCTCAGTTTCCCATTAGAATGAAGGATTACGAAGATCAATACAGTGACCAGTAGACATCTTTTTAATAAAGTGAAGCCAAATGATCAATAAACCAACCAGTTTCATTATGGTTGAAAGTGAAAATGTTGCTTTAAGTAGAGTTATGCATCACTGTTTAGCAGAAGGAGACAATCAAAAGATACACTCTTTTGGAGGCTTATTCTGATATTCAAAGTATATTTTCAAAGAATAATTGACAAGTATCAAGCAAACAAGTATAGATAGATTGCACAAGAATTACAATGTGAAAAGATTGTTTCTAGCATGAGCAGAGAATGACAAAACTTGAAGCACCTTTACAGATACAAGCTGAAGCGATATAAAATGACATGAAAATCACATTAATGTACAAGAGGCTAAGGCAGGTGAGCAATCTGTAGGAGTGAGTAGAGAATTTATGTGTGAAAGATGGTAATTGAGTAAAGGAATGTGCTCAATATGTTGTTTTAAAATATAGAGTTTTGAAAAAAATAGGATCCCTGTTATTTCTTCTCATGTGAAGGTAGAAAACTGGAATCTACAAGGCCAAGCTACCATACAGTTAAAGGAAAAGCAATAAATTATAAAGGAGAATGGAGCAGAATTTTATATGTAGATTCTCATAAATGAAAGGATTTCTAACAAAAATGCAGTTTTCTTTCATTTTTCAAAATACCCACATTGGGTTTTGACAAAAGTGCAGTATATTTGAAATGAAGGAAGCCCATATGGGAATTTTAATTCAAAATGTACAGATTTCTCACTATTTTCAGCATATCCATGTGAAATTCTCAACAGAGGAGCAAAAGAAGTGTGTTTTCTTTAACATATCATATACCCAAGTGGGGTTTTTCCAAAAATAGGGTTTATACAGTGTCATCATTGGTCGTGCTCCATAACAAAAAATACAGGAATAAAACACAGATTTCTTCAAAATTCTAAATACCCACATTGGGGTTTCGAATTTAGAGACAAGTATTACAACTTTCAGTGACACCCATGTCAGGGTTTTTATGAGAAACAATAGAAAGCAAAAGGAAGTCATGGTGGGTCAAGCTCCGTAAGAGAAATCACAAGATAGGTACATTTTCTTCAAAATAACAAATGCCCATATCAGTTTTTTTTTGTTTCACAATACAAAGACAAGGAAATCCTTTGGTGGGTCGAACCTACAGAATTCTGAAATGCCCAATGAGAACATGGTGGCCGCGGCCTATCACATTTTCAAGCTTGTGAGCTTTGTCAGAAATTGAAAGAAATAACAAGGAAGGCGAAAGGCTTACCATTTCATGCCCGTAGGAGAACACATAAGCCGCGGTTGAGCTCACAAAGCAAGAGACAAAGAGTCAAGCTCTCATAGTGGATACCAAGGACAAAAACAACAACAAGCACAAGAAATAAAATACATCAGAAAAACATGTATAGTCGCGACCTTATGGCCATTCTTTCCTTTCAAAAACACAGTGGAAAAGCCACAATAATGTCTGAAATAATCTTACCCTGAGTTCTAGAGGCTGAACATGCAAAGGACTGAATGAGTGGAGGCTCAAATGAAGGTTTCCAGCTAAAACCCTAAGCTCTCATGGTGGCGGCGCTCTTCATAGCAGAGGAAAGACTTGTCAAGTCCAAATGAAGCGAAATAAGTGGAATGTTGTGGTTTTGTTCATTAGGGTTTCCTAGCCCTAATTCGACTTGGGGCTTATGTATTTCACATTAAAAATCAAATGATCTAAGATTAAATGCAACATGTGGCCGATTTCATATGTCTAGGTTGAAGCCTTGTGAGGATGGTGAAGATATTTTCCCAAGCCTTAAGTTTGTGTGATTAAATTTTTGACAATATGAGGGGGCTATAGACTATAGAGACTTGAGATTTAATTATGCCTTAGTAAAATGGACAGAGATTGGAATCTATGATTTTAATTGATTTTGTGAGAAAATCAATAAAAGATTGTAAATGTTTTCACCTATGACTTAGGGTTTATCTCATTTTTTAATTGATTTTAGAGAAATCAATTAGGGGATATGATAAGAGATATTTTTCATTTATTTTATGATTTTTGAGAAATCAATTACTAATTGGAGAAATAAGTGATTGAAGAGATACTCCTATGTTTTATGATTTTTTTGAAAAATCAAACATTGTAAATGGAGATATAAGTTGTAATTTTTTGCAAAAGATTTTCAAAAATCTTTAGTTGCAAAAATAGGTCAGATTGAGAGAATATAAAATCTGCAGATCATGTAAAGCAGGATTAAAGCGATATCTTATAAATCGCTTTATTCTTTGCTATTTTTAGCAAATTTCTTGCTTTTCTTCCTTGGTCGGATTTGAATTTTTGGATAGAGAGAGAAGTTGTTTTTTTCGCTTTAAAAGAAAATTTAGCCTATTTTTAGAGGTTGGACAGCATATGCATGCAAAAAGTGAGTTTTTTCCGCTTTTGTGAAAGCTTATTGGGCAGTTTTCATACCTTTTCTGGAGCTTTTCTTCTTGAGCTCGGATTAGGGTTTTGGAGGGTTATATCTTGAAGAAAAATTAGTTTTTCTTTCTCTTCTCAGTTCAGATCATTGCTTCTTTCTTTCTTGTGCATGCAGAGAGTTTTGTAAGCATTTTGTACTCATATTTTGGAAAAAACACTCTTTCAGTTTTAATAGAGCAGTAGAATTCTCCTCATTTTTTGTCTCATTTTATAATAGCAAATTGATGTCCTTGTGATTCAAATCAGAATCCTTTTATGTCTCGCTATTGTAAGTTGTGTTTCAAAATTGCATAGTTTCAGGTTGTATGTTGTATTTCATCTAGGAATCTTCATACAAATTACTGATGGAAGTATGTGCTAGTGAGATTGTGAGAGTTATTGTGATAGGAAAGTTGTTGTGGGTGTCAATGCTTGAATCTCATAACTTCTAGTGAAATATCAGTTAGATTTAAGTTTTAATTTTAGTTATCCTTCCCCCTTTTCCCATAAAATTCTTAGAGTAGGATTCATCTTTCAGAGAACCAGCTCACTCTGGAGATTCTCTTTTCGCATAGATCACCCACATCTAAAAAGAGTTTCCATGTTTCAACAGATAGTCTAATTTTTGCAAATATGACAAAGGTTGCATATCTGATTGATAACAGTTTTTGGCATGCCCGATGGGACTTTGAAAGCCATTTCAGACAAATTTTAGTGTTTTTTTAATTTGTTGTTTGGTGTATGCAGCAAATTTTTTCAGCCTTTTGGAGGCTCATTTCAATATACCTGGCGACTCTAATCCTGATTTTGCATGCTAGTGCAGCCTGCGCATGAGAAAAATACAGACCAAATCAAGTACTGCACCTTTCAAATATCGAGAGTTGTCCCCACCATGAAGAAGAGGTAGAACAACAAGGAGGCTCTTTGAGACACCTGCAAGATCAAAATCAACACCTCCTATTTTCAACTATTTGGTTTTATCACCAAGAGTACCGGTTCCAATATCACAAGCACCGCCAATGGCAGCGCCAAGGCAACACCCATTTGCACCTTTTAATGGAGGCATTCCATTAGACATCGCTCAACATGATGACATCCCAGTTGCAACCCTTAGAAGTCTGCCATACTTCACCGGGGAGGACCTCACTACACCAGTTGAGCACATCCGTGATGTAGCCACCTTATGCTCGGTTCACAACATCACACAAGAGAACTTCGTGTTAAGGCTCTTGGCAGCATCGCTCAAAGGGAAGGCGTTGCAATGGTTTAGAGGTCTCACAGCCACCTCAATCGCAACATGGGATGCGTTAGGTAATGGCTTATATCAATATTTTGTTGATAAATCTGATAATCTATCTCTATTAGAGCAATTGAGCACCATTCGGAGGGTGCCACACGAGCACTTGGTTGATTTCAACTACCGATTTCAGAGAACCTTGGATAGGATTCCTGCAATGGTAAAACCTTTACCAACACATGCTTTTCTATTTTACTTAAAAGCATTGAATAGTAAGATTTCAGTCATGACTCAATCTATGGGTGGGCATACACTCGCTAATGCTTATGACATAGCCATTAGAGCTGAGAACTGTCTCATCCAAGCTGGAGACATAACCCCTAGACCTCTTGTGCCTTTGTTTCAAGAAATACAGCCACCTACCCCTATTGTTGTACCTCCCTTAGCTGTTGTCCTGCCTATTTCAGCAATAGGTTATCATAACACAGCCCAAGAAATTGTTGCTCCAGCCCAAAACTAAGAATTTCAAGAGATTAAAAGTATACTCAAGACCTTCAGGAACAATCTTGTGAGCATTAAGAAGCAAGCCGGTTATGAACATAAGCCTTATCAAGCCACTTATCAGTAGAACCAGCCTAATAGGCTTGCTTTTCAAAATGATTACCAAGGCCAAAGGAAGACTTTTAGCCCTAGGCCATTCCAACCATACTACCCAAACACAACCAGTTCATCAAAGGAACTTGTACCCCAAAATAATATCACCCAGGATTGCGATTGGTGTTATCCATGCAATCAGCCCCATAACCAATCAGAGTGTGCTACTGGTATGAGAAATCAAGCTTTAATGGTCCAAAACAGCTATGCTGGTTCAGAAAATGTTACAGATCAAAATCAAGAACAGCAAGATAATTTCGAAGTTGCCTTGCCAAACTGGCAGAGTTCTGAGTTCTATGGTGTGAATGGCCAGGATCAACACAGTTCGCCTATTTCGGCCAATACCAGATCAAAAAAGAGAGCTATGGATTTGGGGTAGCAAGTTGGAAATTCACAGCAGCAGCCCACAAACAGTAAGTAGTCCATTTCGTCATCAAATGTTAACGTTGCAACACAGCCTAAAGTGCAGATCCTGCAAAGAGGCCAAGAGATACCTAGCAAGGAGCAGTCAAAGACGCATTCGCAGCCTTTGCAGAGGCAAAACAATGTTGTTGTCATGAAAAACCAGTAGAAGGTAAATCCTACTTCATTTAATATTGTTGAGCATCTCAAGAAAGCTACCGTTAGCATGTTTGTATTAGATGCTTTGCATATCCCACGTCAGAAAAGGTTGCTGCAAGACGCCTTAGCTGAGCTCTCTATTTCTTATGAGACTAATCAAGGAGCTCCTAAAGTTGTGCTTGCTAACGATCTGGAGGATAAAAATGAGCAGAAAACTAAAGAGGTAAAGCCTCCCTCATTTTATTTAAGTCTGATTATTGGCGATAAGATTGTTCATAACTGTATGGTTGATTCTGGTGCCAGTAGTTCATTCATGCCTAAGAGCTTGGCCGATAAGTTAGGTCTTATTTATGAGCCTAATCCCCAAAAAGGCATAGTGCAATTAGATGGGTCTGCTATTAAAATTGCTGGTATAATTAGGAACTTGGCACTTACCTTGCATGCATCCCCGAGCTTTGCTATTCATCAGGATATACATGTTATTGATTTGCCACCGCACTTTACCATTTGTCTCTCAAGGGATTTTACAGCCAAGTTGGGTGGGTTTTTGTCCTCTGATTGGTCTCATTTGTTTTTTAGAACAAGGTATGGTACGAAAGTGACTATAAAGTCTAAGCCTCTAGCCAAAGACCATATCAAACCATATTCCCTGAATCCTATAAACGGTAACCTCTATGCCACCCCTGTACTGGAGGAGCAAGCCATGACCTCAGACTGTAGCACCCATATAGAAAGTATGAATCTAGATGAATGGGCAGCCGAAGATCACGAGCTTGATCTTTTTCAACACACAGATGAGATAGGATTAGGAGTCTATATGATTCGAGAACCTGATTTTGATATGCCTAATCTTTGTAAAGAGGAGGAACAGTCTGCAGAAAAAGGAAATAAGTTTTGGAAGCTTTACTTCAATGGTTCAAGAAGCAATATTGGTGCTGGAGGTGGAGCTATGCTGATTTCACCAGAGAAAGATAAGTATTATTCAGCTTTTAGATTTTATTTCAACTGTTCAAATAATATAGCTGAATACGAAGCATTGGTGCATGGCCTCGAATGGGCCCGCAAGAGAGGTATCAAACGATTATGCGTTTATGGTGATTTAGAGCTAATTGTAAATCAAATCAGAAATTTAAATGCTGCAAAAAATGATTTGCTTAAGAAATATAAGCACTGTGTATGGGATTTGATGGAAGATTTTGATGCTTTTAATATTGTTTCGATTCCTAGAAATGAAAATAAGCATGTTGATAGGCTTGCTGCCATAGGAGCCCAGTTTGATATTCCCAATGAGATTCATAAAGTAGAGGCACATCAATATGTAAAAATAGTGGTCAGACCTTTCTTGCCTGACAATAATGTGAGCTGGTAGGTTTTTGACAGCGATGAACAAATAGTAAATTTCTTAATTGTTGAAGCTGAGTTTGCAGATGGAAACCAGCAAAAATGGAAGCAGCAGTATGACAAACAGATTGTGCAATTAAAGACTAACAAGCTGCCAAAAAGATTGGTGACCTTGGAATCTATGTTCAATTCAGATGACCAAGCGCGGAAAGACAAGTGCGGCCTAACCGTTAAGGAAGAACATTATGCAGCCATTGAAATCTTCAAAGGCAAGCTTCTCAAGCTAGGAAAGGTATGTAGTAAAGAGGAACATCAAGCATTTATTATGTTATGTCAGAAATTTAGTGATGTTTTTGCTTGGGAGTACAAGGATTTGAGAGGTTTTAACCCAAAACTAGCCCAGCATACTATTGAATTAGAGCCTAGTGCAAAACCAATAAGGTAGAAACAGAGACCTCTTAACCCCAAATTAGAACACCTTATGAAGGTTGAACTGAATAAATTAGTTGAGAGTGGTATTATTTTTCCTATCAAACATACCTCTTGGGTGTCAAATTTAGTGCCAGTTAGGAAGAAAAGTGGGGAAATTAGATTGTGTGTTGATTTCCGAGATTTAAATAAAGCATCATTAAAAGATCATTACCCACTTCCTTCCATGGAGCAAATTCTACAGGTGGTTTCTGGTTCTGACAGATTTTCTTTGCTAGATGGTTACTCAGGTTATAACCATATTCTCATGAAGTAAGAAGATTAGTTCAAAACAACATTTATAACTAAGTGGGGCATGATGGCCTACAAAAAGATGCCTTTCAGCTTGTCCAATGCTAGAGCAATGTTTCAGCGAGCAATGGATATGGCCTTTCACGGCCTTATGAACAAGTAGATGATATTACTATTTTTTCCAGAAATTCTAATGAACATCTTGATCATTTAGAGCAAATTTTCCAGAGATGCAGAGAGTTTGGAGTGTCTCTCAACCCGAAGAAGTGTATATTTTATGTACACGAGGGTAAACTCCTTGGACATGTTGTTTCAAAACAAGGTATTTCTATAGATATTGAAAGAGTCTCTGCAATTCTTGAATTACCATTACCAGCACATAAGAAAGGCTTGCAAATATTTCTTGGAAGAATAAATTTTGTGAGGAGGTTCATATCGAACATTGCAGCTTTGTTGCAACCTCTCACTTCTATGCTTAAAAAGAATATGCCTTCCAGTTGGACCAAGGAAGGTAAGCGGAGCTTTGAGCAGATAAAGGAAGCCCTTGTAGCTGCTCGTACTCTCATTAATCCAAACTTTGACAAAGATTTCATTTTGTATTCCTTTGGAGGAGTGGATACGATTTCAGCGATGTTATGCCAACAAAACAATGAAGGCTTAGAGCATCCTGTAGCATTTTTCAGCCAGGTATTACATGATTATGAGCTGAAGTATTCTTTTGTCGAGAAGCATGTTTTTGTTGTTGTCAAAAGCCTAAAAAAGTTCAGGCATATGTTGTCGAACAGTAAGATCCATTTGTTGGTTGCTCATTCAACTGTTAAAGATTTCTTGCTTAACAAAGATATAAATGATAAGTGTGTTGGTTGGATAACCAAAGTAATGGAATTTGACATTGATATAAAGGTAACCAAGCTTGTTAGAGGCAAGGGTTTGTGTGAACAGATTGTTGGAAATGAAGACAACTTAAAAGAAGCTAAAAATACGGATATAGCGCTAAATAATGATGATGCAGATGTTGTTTCAGTGTTTCTTGCTACTTGGTTATAGCAAATGATGCACTATTTACAAACTGGTGAGTGCCCCGAAGGCTTAGACAGGGAAAAAAGAAGGTATTACAGATTACAAGCCATTCCTTATGTAATTATTGATGGCATTCTTTATAGGAGAGACTTTCAAGGTGTTTTATTAAGATGTATTTAGCCTGATCATATTGATAAGATTTTAGCAGAATTTCATGATGGGCCTTCAGGAGGTCATTTTGCTGCCAGAACAAAAGCTCTAAAAATTATGTGAGCTGGTTATTACTGGCCGGATCTGTTTAAAGATCCTATTGCTTGGGTTTGAAGATGTGAAAAATGTGCTTTGTTTTCTGGAAAACAGAGGCTTGCAACTTTGCCTCTGCATCTGATTCAAGTGGAACAACCCTTTGCTAAGTGGGGCTTATATTTTATTGGTCCTATCAATCCGCCTTCAAGCACGGGTCATAAGTGGATACTTACTGCCACAGATTATTTTACCAAATGGACCAAAGCTATTGCTTTGAAGGAAGCAAATGAGACTTCTGTACTTAACTTTTATCATGATCTAGTGTCAAGATTTGGTACTCCAAATTCAATCATTTCTGACAACGGGTTGGCTTTTATTGGTTTAAGGATTTATGATTGGGCAGTTAGGAATAATATTTATTTGAACACATCTTCTAAGTATTATCCGCAGGGCAATGGTCAAGCAAAATCTAAAAATAAGAATTTGATTTGGATAATCAAGAAGACTATTGAGGATAATCAACGGACATGGGATGAAAAGCTTAAGTTAGCTCTATAGGCTGACAGGATAATTCCTTAAAGAACCACTGGTTATTCTCCTTTTGTTCTAACTTATGGTAAAGAAGCTAAGTTACCTATTTCCATTGAGTTACCAACTTTAAGTTATGTTAAAGAACTGGAATTACTGAATGAACAGCCTCTTGAGGTGAGATTTACGCAATTGATAGAGCTGGAAGAAACTAGGAAAGAAGCTCTAAGACAACTGGAGATACATCAAGCTCAGATGAAGAATTCTTTTGATAAAAGAGAAAGACCACGATATTTCATTATTGGAGATCTATTTTTCAAATGGAATGAATTTAAAAGCAAACTTGGACGACATTCCAAGTTTGATGCAATTTGGGATGGGCCTTATGTAATCACGGAGTGCAAGGAGCACAACGCTTCTCAGCTTTCCAAGTTGACTGGAAAGGTGTTGTCTATCCCAGTTAATGGGATCCACCTCAAGTATTGCCTCTAAGATAAGTTCTATCTTGTAAATAAGTAGAATAGTATTGCAAATAAGTGTCTTACACACATTTCTTTTCAGTAGTTTTCTTTTTCCTAAGCATTGTTGCCCATGTCCTGTTGGCCATCAGGGCCTGTTAGTTTGATTTCCGCTTTGTTTCGTTTTGTTTTGCTGTTGTTTGGAGTGTTACTGTTTGATTTTCTGAGTTTCATGAAGGGTCAGATTTGACTCCGCACCCAATAGAGTTTTTCAAGGCAGCTGATCTATGCTTAGTTGGCAAGCATTTAGCGGAAATCGCCAAAATGTTACCAATTTTTCAATACAACTCAATTGGTGGAGATGACTAAATACTATTATATTTAAAAGTGGAAAATATAGTTATTTTTGCATATGCTAAGTGTTGATTGCATCTTATTCATCATTTTATAAGTGACAGTTATGCATTGAAATGAGGAAACTGAGTTTCAAGAAATTTCTTTTCAATATTTCACAATCAAATGGAGTACAGGATTGAGCATTCAACAACAAAGAATTTCAATTGCTTTCTTTTATTTCATGATGCTTTTCATATTTACATTTCAAATGATGATACATTCAAATGATAATACAACATTGCATCATAAATGCATTTTCTTTTCAAAATGAAAACCAAAAGATTGAAATTGAATATCCACATAAGTCGTGGATGTAACTGTTACAATGCATCATAAACAGCATACTACACTATGGAAGATGCATAAAAGGAAGAATCGCATAAGTATAGACATAATCGTCATTGCCTATGTTGATGACTGACGCAGAAGTGGTGCACCATTTGTCTTCTTCGGTCTCCATTGACCTGTAGGAAGGAAAAGAGAGATGTTAGAGCTTCGACTATGAATATACCTACATGAACCATCAACGATAATGTAGTATGCTACTAATCATACATTGAAACAATCAAGAAAAGTGCAAAAACATGAGCTGAAAGAGAGACATCAACATCATCATATATTGTTTTATGCTAACAGCGTTTGTTTCTTTGTGCAGGTATAGGGAAAATCATGAAGCTGATTATCATTTGAAGATCAAGCATATGGAGAAAAATGGGCTCCCACAAGGCTAGAGCTCGGCATGCTGCCCCGCATTCGTTACAGGAGGGGCTAAGTAGTGAAGTACTATACAACTGAAAGAGTAAAGGAGAGTTCATCTTTCAAAGCCATCAAACCAACTATTCACTCATAACAATCATGTGTATGCTTCCTGAAAGCTACAAGTGAACAGTGGGTTTAAATGAGCTTAATCAATTCAACTGAGTACATCATTTTCATGATTTAAATCATAGGTATTGCTTAACAGTTTGCATTTTTCTGCCATGGGTGTTATTATGCATCTTGTTTCATGTTACTACAGCAATGTTTTATCTCATAATCAAGGATAGTGAACAGGCATACATAATGCCTCAATGAAAAGAAATGTTACAGATTTTCATTTCAGAGGAGAGCAGGGCATAAAGTAGTTTTAAATAATGGAGCATAAAAATGCATGAAGAGTTCCAGGTTGAAGACCAAGAATATGAAAGAACAGTCAAGCATGGAGACATGTGAAAAGTCTCAGTTTCCCATTAGAATGAAGGATTACGAAGATCAATACAGTGACTAGTAGCCAACTATTTAATTAAGTGAAGCCAAATGATCAATAAAACAACCAGTTTCATTATGGCTGAAAGTGAAAATGTTGCTTTAAGTAGAGTTATGCATCATTGTTTAGCAAAAGGAGACAATCAAAAGATACACTCTTTTGGAGGCTTATTTTGATATTCAAAGTATATTTTCAAAGAATAATTGACAAGTATCAGGCAAACAAGTATAGATAGATTGCACAAGAATTACAATGTGAAAAGATTGTTTCCAGCATGAGCAGAGAATGACAAAACTTGAAGGAGATTTACAGATACAAGCTGAAGCAATATAAAATGACATGAAAATCACATTAATGTACAAGAGGCTAAGGCAGGTGAGCAATCTGTAGAAGTGAGTCAAGAATTCATGTGTGAAAGATGGTAATTGAGTAAAGGAATGTGCTCAATATGTTGTTTTAAAATATAGAGTTTTGAAAAAAATAGGATCCTTGTTATTTCTTCTCATGTGAAGGTAGAAAACTGGAATCTACAAGGCCAAGCTACCATACAGTTAAAGGAAAAGCAATACATTATAAAAGAGAATGGAGCAGAATTTTATATGTAGATTCTCAGAAATGAAAGGATTTCTAACAAAAATGCAATTTTCTTTCATTTTTCAAAATACCCACATTGGGTTTTGACAAAAGTGCAGTATATTTGAAATGAAGGAAGCCCATATGGGAATTTTAATTCAAAATGTACAGATTTCTCACTATTTTCAGCATATCCATGTGAAATTCTCAACAGAGGAGCAAAAGAAGTGTGTTTTCTTTAACATATCATATACCCAAGTGGGGTTTTTCCAAAAATAGGGTTTATACAGTGTCATCATTGGTCGTGCTCCATAACAAAAAATACAGGAATAAAACACAGATTTCTTCAAAATTCTAAATACCCACATTGGGGTTTCGAATTTAGAGACAAGTATTACAACTTTCAGTGACACCCATGTCAGGGTTTTTATGAGAAACAATAGAAAGCAAAAGAAAGTCATGGTGGGTCGAGCTTCGTAAGAGAAATCACAAGATATGTACGTTTTCTTCAAAATAACAAATGCCCATATTAGTTTTTTTTTGTTTCACAATACAAAGACAAGGAAATCCTTTGGTGGGTTGAACCTACAGAATTCTGAAATGCCCAATGAGAACATGGTGGCCGCGGCCTATCACATTTTCAAGCTTGTGAGCTTTGTCAGAAATTGAAAGAAATAACAAGGAAGGCGAAAGGCTTACCATTTCATTCCCGTAGGAGAACACATAAGCCGCGGCCGAACTCACAAAGCAAGAGACAAAGAGTAGAGCTCAAATAGTGGATACCAAGGACAAAAACAACAACAAGCACAGGAAATAAAATACATCATAAAAACATGTACATTCGCGGCCTTATGGCCATTCTTTCCTTTCAAAAACACAGTGGAAAAGCCACAATAATGTCTGAAATAAGCTTACCCTAAGTTCTAGAGGCTGAACATGCAAAGGATTGAACGAATGGAGGCTCAAATGAAGGTTTCCAGCTGAAACCCTAAGCTCTCATGGTGGCGGCGCTCTTTATAGCAGAGGAAAGACTTGTCAAGTCCAAATGAAGCGAAATAAGTGGAATGTTGTGGTTTTGTTCATTAGGGTTTCCCAACCCTAATTCAACTTGGGGCTTATGTATTTCACATTAAAAATCAAATGATCTAAGATTAAGTGCAACATGTGGCCGATTTCATATGTCTAGGTCGAAGCCTTGTGAGGATGGTGAAGATATTTGCCCAAGCTTTAAGTTTGTGTGATTAAATTTTTGACAATATGAGAGGGCTATAGACTATAGAGACTTGAGATTTAATTATGCCTTAGTAAAATGGACAAAGATTGGAATTTATGATTTTAATTGATTTTGTGAGAAAATCAATAAAAGATTGTAAATGTTTTCACCTATGACTTAGGGTTTATCTCATTTTTTAATTGATTTTAGAGAAATCAATTAGGGGATATGATAAGAGATATTCTTCATTTATTTTATGATTTTTGAGAAATCAATTACTGATTGGAGAAATAAGTGATTGAAAGGAGATACTCCTATGTTTTATGATTTTTTTGAAAAATCAAGCATTGTAAATGGACATATAAGTTGTAATTTTTTGCAAAAGATTTTCAAAAATCTTGATTTGCAAAAATAGGTCAGATTGAGAGAATATAAAATCCGCAGATCATGTAAAGCAGGATTAAAGCGATATCTTATAAATCGCTTTATTCTTTGCTATTTTTAGCAGATTTCTTGCTTTTCTTCCTTGGTCAGATTTGAATTTTTGGATAGAGAGAAGTTTTTTTTGCTTTAAAAGCATATTTAGCCTGTTTTTAGAGGTTGGACAGCAAATGCATGCAAAAAGTGAGTTTTTTCCGCTTTTGTGAAAGCTTATTGGGCAGTTTTCATACCTTTTCTGGAGTTTTTCTTCTTGAGCTCGGATTAGGGTTTTGGAGGGTTATATCTTGAAGAAAACTTAGTTTTTCTTTCTCTTCTCAGTTCAGATCATTGCTTCTTTCTCTCTTGTGCATGCAGAGAGTTTTGTAAGCATTTTGTACTCAAATTTTGGAAAAAACACTCTTTCGGTTTTAATAAATCAGCAGAATTCTCCTTCTCATTTTTTGTCTCATTTTATAATAGCAATTTGATGTCCTTGTGATTCAAATTAGAATCCTTTTATGTCTTCTTGTTGTAAGTTGTGTTTTAGAATTGCATAGTTTCAAGTTGTATGTTGTATTTCGTCTAGGAATCTTCATACAAATTACTGATGGAAGTATGTGCCAGTGAGATTGTGAGAGATATTGTTATAAGAAAGTTGTTGTGGGTGTCAGTGCTTGAATCTCATAACTTCTAGTGAAATATCATTTAGATTTAAGTTTTAATTTCAATTATCCTTCCCCCTTTTCCCAAAAAATTCTTAGAGTAGGATTCATCTTTCGGAGAACCAGCTCACTCTAGAGATTCTCTTTTCGCATAGATCACCCACATCTGAAAAGAGTTTCCATGTTTCAACAAATAGTCTAATTTTTTCAAATCTGACAAAGGGTGTGTATCTGATTGATAACAATTATGATGAAGAGCTTCTCTTGGACAAGCTTATGAACATTAGGTTCTATGTACGGGACATTGCCCGAAATGTTGCCCAGCTACAGCATATATACACGGCCACCACCAAAGAGTATGAACGAGCAATGTTTAGGGTGGAATAGGTAGATGCACCCAAAGAGGAAAACATACAACAAATTTTTTATAATATGGATGGTTATCTCAAGAAAAAGGTGTCAAAAATAGGAATATTCTATTTTTTGAAAAGGAATGATGTCAGAAACATCAATTATTTCCAGGTGCCCGAGATAGCAACATCTTCAGATCTATTTTTGAATGAGTGGACAACTCCAAGTCAATTTTGATAGACTGAGGACTGGGCATGTGGATTAGCAATGAATAAAGCAATGACTCTGAGTCATATTTTGACTAGATGGACATATGGAATACTTCCTAGGTGTAGGAATTTCAGCAAAAGAAGACTCAAACTCAACTGGAGGAGCCCCTATGATTATGGATCTGAGCCCCAAATTTGTGGATCTAGATTTTTTATGGGAGAAATTGATGTGAATTATTTCTATAACAAAGAATTTTCTCCTCGCTGTAAAGGTTAGTTGATTGAAGTCAGATTGGCTACCTAGAAACTAGATACGGTTTTCATTTTATAGCTTTATGCAAGACATTTGAACAATTTTATAGTTTTTATGCAAGTAGTTTTATTTTCAGAAGTTTGTTAGTTTAACAGTAATGTTGATAGACAATGGTTATTCGTATGCCAGTGTATTTTGTTGTGCATAAATGTCTCTTATTTGATGAAAATCAATAGAAGCTTCTAAGTTTAAAACCATCTATTGTGTTATATGTGGATGATGTTTCTTAATGTTTATTGATCTATTAGTCTTGGTAATGAGTGTATGGTACTTTATAATAATAAAAAATAATTCTAAAAAAAAGTGATGATGAATGGTTACACGTTTTAAATATGCACTGTGAATGGATGTGATGGAATGAATTGTTTCATGAATTATGTCATTCTATAGTTTTAGGTAGATGGAAAATGCTCATTATAATGATTACATGTCTAAATTGAAAGGAATCTATGTTCATGTTTTGTTTTTCTTAGCCTTGATTGATTTTTTTTTGTTTATTTGAAACCCCCTCATGTTAAATTGCTTTATAATACTCAATTTGTACTCATTTACCAACAAAGGCCCCTTGAACATTATGGTTGCATGGACCACTGAATGATGACAACACAATTGAGAACCAACTACAAAGACCTTGGAAGATAGGTGGTTTTAGATCAATTATCTTTTCAAGAGAAATAGAGTAGAAATATTATATTTTAACGTTGTGTTATTTTGACCATCAACAGAACTAGTGCTAGAAGGAGGGCCCAAAGGAACAAACTAGAGTGAATTGGTTCCTTTTCACCAGACAAGTTTGAAAGAGATCTGAGATCTACTACAAATCTGGAGCCATTACTTGAACTTTGATCTCCTACTAGACCCAGAACCCGTAGGACTCTAACACCACCACCCACTCCACCTAGATTACTATTAATCCCACAGCTGGCACAACCAAATCCATCATCACCAATGGCATTCTTTACGAATAACCCCTCACCACTAGCAACCATTCCTGTTGGCATACATGAGATGCCTAAGAATCCAAAGAATTTTTGTCCTAGGTATGCCCATGGAGTGTCACGAAGTGCTGAAGAGCACATCCAAGCGTTTTAAGATGTCTGCACTCGAGCTCAAATAGCCCATCATGACATTGTATGTAGACTATTCCCCTATTCATTGGGGGATATGGCTTACAATTGGTACCTGAACTTGCCTACAGGATCCATCCTTAGTTGGACCAATTTAGACGATGCCTTTATAAATCAATTTCGGGTCTATGTAGACCTAGCTATCCTATACCACCAATTCGTCATGATTAGAAAGGAACTGCATGAACCTTTCCCTCTATTTAACACTTGTTTCCAAAGGATGTACAGGCGGTTGCAAGAACCATACATGGTGGTTGAAAATATAGCCATCCAGGCATAACTAAAGGCCATATATCTATTGATTGGCTTATTTCTACAAAGAACTCATGCCTAAAATTGATTCATTGTCCAAGGTATACCACCTGGCTAGAAAAATTGCAATAGCAAATAAGTTCACAATCAAGTGGTTTGGGAGGGTTTTTCCCTCCTTTAGGATATCCTAGGGTGCCTAGTGCAACCCCTCTATTTAATGCAGTCTTAGGGATGTCCCCTCTACCTACGGACCTTTGTCTAATTTACAGCCTCCCCTATGTTACCATGGGTCAATGGTGGGACTTTAGATTCCTCCCAACAACATCAGAATTCTCATAATCATCTTGGAGGATCTAACACAACTACTCACCCATTTGCCGCAATAACTACAAAAAGTGAGTGAACGGTTCATTTGACCATAGAGTTAGAAACTTTGAAGAAAACGTTGTCCCAAGTAACCAACGAGATGGCCCAATTCAAGCTGAACCCCCCTCAAAACCAAAATCATAAATATAGTTGGCAAAATCAGGGAGGATATTCCAACCAGAACACCAATCAGAATCAAAGAAATTTCCAAAACCAGAATTACTGTAATCAAACCAAAGGCCCAACAATCAACAATGGGACACTAGACCAAATAATGGAGGAGTTCCCCATAATTATCAAGCCAATGAAGATAAACCACATACCGCAAATGTTGCAGATTTGAACTTCATGACTAATTGGTGCAGACTACATGACACTGCCACACATTCTGAGGTTAACTGCCTGGAGATGGAAAAAATGGTTAAGATGGCACAAGCTAATTCCCAACCACCACAAGGTAATCCCAAGAAAGGTGGTGGATTTGTGGATACAACCATGGCTTTTGGGACCTATGATGAAGAATATCAGTTTCCCATGCAGGGAGAAAATGAATCAGAAGAAGATACATATGACGCTTAGGCTTTTCAAGCCAAGGGAGGCCATTTTTTAAGAAATTGGAATAAGGGGACATTCGCCACATTTTCCCCTCCAAACAATATGTTCCCCCCTAATCATAATGCTGACAACAATCTGCCTCCACCCAAAAGGCCCACCTGGGTTTCCAAACAAAGGTAATTCTATTTTCATTCCTAAACAATAGAGTAATTATACCATGGAATTTGATTTCATTTCACAAATGCAGAAACAAATGACTTCATTATCATTTTTGATCTTCTAAAATGGTGTCCCGCTCAATGAAAAAACATGTTGAAAGCCTTGGAAGAGGTAGATCGGTTGAAAGGATATACTAAGGTGACTCCAACTACTGACATGAATACAACCCTATATAGAGGTAAGACTGGGACACCCTCATTCCTTTAGAGTCTGAGAATTTTTGGAAAGAATCTACATAACTACCATTTGGATTCTGGAGCCTTGGGTAATGTTATTCCTTTCAATATTTGTAAAAATTTTGGTTTAGCCCCAATTCAAACTCATAAAAAAGTTATATAGTTAGATAAAACTGACCCAATGTTGTAGGAGAACTAAAAAATGTGCATGTATAGATTGGATTAGACCCATAGATTCAAAACTATATGGATATTCAGGTTGTTGATATTCCTGAAACATATGGCATGTTGTTAAGCAGGGATTTGATAAAGGCTATAGGAGGTTACCTATCCTTGGACTTCTCGCACATGTGACTTCCATGGAAAGGGGTAGCAACTTAGATTAGGATTGAAAGTGAACCTCACCTAAAGCATATGATCACTAAATATGATCATCCCAACGAAGTAGCCTATTTTGAAACTGAGATAGGCATTTATAGGAGGGAATAAATTATGACCTTTTCAATGTTTAATCCTAATTTCTCACAGCCTTTAGATGAAAGTGACCCTATGACTACTATTAACCAACAAGTTTTAATTTAAAAATTGCAACAAGACAAGTTGGTCCTTGGAGAAGAAGTTGACTTGTGGAGTTTTTTACTCCCGAATTGGTGTCGGGCTCATTACCAGAATCATTTTGAGTTGGCATTTCAGCCCTACTTAGACATTTTGAACCATGTTGGTGAGGAAGGAGAGTTTTATAACAACAATCCTAGAACACCCCCGAATTAGTTTCCATTCAAAGCCAGTCCCATGACTGTTCTGACAAGAAAAAATAACATACTGGAAGGAACCTCATTGCTAGTTGATCAAGCTCATACCCCATCTCCTAATTTAAATAATGAGATTACAAGATCTCATAAGTTACCAGGTACACCTACCCCTACTAATCTTCCAATCCCCAGGGAATTGCTTAAAAAAAAAAGAGTTGTAAAACTACTGATCAAGATAAGGTGTAGGAAAAAGTCTCCACACATGTTTTAAATCTTAGTGAAGTACCTGAAACATCATTTACAGCAGTCTCCCCATCTCAATATCTCAAAACAATCTGAGTTGCCACTTATATCTCTTAAGCAATCACCCGTAGCTGACCTGAAGAAAGAAACCCCAAACTAAGACCAACTATGGACCCTCAAATTTGATGATTCTAAATCTAAAACTGAGAGTGGAGATGGAGTAGAACTAACCAACCCGAAAGGGAAAACCTACTTTGCTTCTTATAGGTTATATTTTGGTTGCACTAACAACGTCGCAGAGTACGAAGCACTTGCTAGGGGACTGATGTTTGTGCATCAAATGAAAGTTACAGCTTTGATAGTCATGGCGGATTCTAAGGTAATCATTAAGTAGGTTCGCAACCAATACACATGCCATTACAAAAGGTTGACTACATACAGGAACAGGGTATGGAATTTGATAAAGGATTTCAATGCTTTCATAATCAAGTTGATTCCCAGAGAAGACAATCAGATTGTAGATGCACTTGTTGTTGCTGCTAGTACCTTGGAACCCATGCAAGATTCCAAGTTAAAGAGGTTCTCTATGGAATTAATGTTGATCCCAGCCATCCTGAACAATGTCCAAAATTTCCAAGTTTTTGATGAGGATCAGCATATACTTTCCTTCTTGGAAAGTTCAGATGTCTTCCAAGGGAAAATCATCGATGAATCTGATAGAGATCGGCAAGACTGGGACCCAAAAGGCTATGATGAGGAGGGAATAATTAATCTAAAAACCAATAGTATTCCCAAGGGAATGGTAGCATTAGAAAGGATCTTTGATTCTGATCCTCGAGCCCATGAAAGGTTCCCTATAGATAGTGATGGAGGGAAGTATGAATCATAAAATTTGGTTGACTTAGGGCCAAAAAAAACATATTCATTGGAAAGACCTATCCTAAGGACATTAGAGATAAAATATCAAAGGTGCTAAAACAAGATGTCACAACAATTGTTTGGAGGTATGAAGATCTAAAAACCTTTGATACTTCAGTAATAACTCATACCATCCCCCTAAAACTTGAGGCAAATTCATTCCGTCAAAAGCAGCGACCAGTTAATGCTTTAAATGAACCTTTGATTCTCAAAGAAGTGCAGAAGCTACTTACAACTAGAATTATCTTTCCAATGAGGCATTTAACCTGGGTTGCAAATCTGGTGCCTACTCATAAAAAGAATGGGGAAATCAGATTGTGTGTCAACTTTAGAAACCTTAATAAAGCTTCTGAGAAAGATAACTACCTGCTTCCTTCTCTTGACAAGGTGTTGTAGATAGTTAACTGCTCATAGATGATGTCATTCTTGAATAGATATTCGGGATACAATCACGTGTTGGTTAACTATTGAGACAGCATGAAGACAACTTTCACTACCAACTGGGGGACATTTGTCTACCGAAGGATTCCATTTGGTCTCATTAACGTTGGATCCACCTTTCAGTGTGCAATGGACATTGAATTTAAAGATTTCGTAGGTAAATGTATTATCATTTACATGGATGATCTAACTGTATTTTCCAAGAATAGGTAAGATCATGTTGCTAACTTGTCAAAGGTCCTTCAAAAATTTATAAGCTATGGTGTAACCCTCAACCCAAAGAAATGTGTGTTTGGGGTTTTAGAAGGGAAATTATTGGGTCATATAATATCAAAAAGGGGGATTTCAATCGACCCAGACAGAGTGGAGTCCATCTTGAAACTAACCATGTCAGGCAACAAAAAGGAAATGAGATCTTTCTTTAGAAAGATAAATTTTGTAAGAAAATTCATAACCAGGTTCGTAAAAATTGTAAAAATTCTCAATGAGATGATGAAAAAAGATGCTAAGATTGAATGGAGTAATGAGGCCAAGGTTTCCTTCTCACAAATCAAACAATATATCTCAGAGGCGCCTATTTTAACTAGTCTCAACTATTTAATTCCTTTTTACATTTATTCTTTCGCATCTAATCATTTGTGTGTTGTTGTTTTGACACAGCGAAAAGGCTAAGGGGATGAACGACCCATAGCTTTTATGAGTTCTCCCTTCAAGAATGTTGAGATTAGATACTCGCCATTGGAGAAGCAATATTTTGCACTGGTAAGAGCGGTTAAGAAGTTTTGGCACTACATTCTCCGCAGTCAAATCATGGCCATAGTTCCCAACCCTACAGTGAAGTCCCTTCTAATGCAGAGTGAGCTTGGAGAAAGAAGGGGAAAATGGATGGAAATCCTGCAATAGTTCGATCTTGAAATTCACCCGATAAAGTTGGTTCAAGGAAAAGGCTTATCCAAGGTGATGGCTAAAGCTGACACCAAGATTACTTGCCAACAGTATATTGTACATTCATTCACAGGTGACCCATGGTATGTTGATCTGATTTTCTTACTATTAAACAATAAGTGTCCTGATGGGATGAATACCACTCAGAGAAGAGCACTAAGACTAAAGAGTGCTCATTATATGATCAAAGGAGGATCCTTATACAAGAGGAATTTTGAAGGTGTTTATTTTTACTACCTAGATCAGCAACAGGCAAAGCATACCATTGTCGATTTTCATGGTAGACATGGTACTGGGCATGGTTCATCTGACACCATGACACATCAGATTTTGAGATCTGGCTACTACTGGCCTCATGTATTTCGAGATGCTCATCAACATGCTAGGACGTGTCACACATGTCATACTTCAACATCTAGAGAATGCAATCCAACAATGCCCCTACAACCAATATGTGAGGTAAGACCATTTTCCCAATGGGCATTAGACTTTGTCAAGGTAATTAATCTAAATTCGTCTGCAAGTCACAGGTTTATTTTGAATATGATAGATTATTGTACACATTGGACCAAATCTCAACCTTGCAAGAACAGTACCACCAATATCATTATCAAATTCCTCAACAAATATATTGTTACCAAGTTTGGAGTACCATTTGCTCTAGTATATGATAAAGGCCTTGCCTTTTCTTCTACCCATTTTATTCAATGAGTGTGTGAACATAAAATTGTTTTGAAATATTCCTCTAATTACTATCCATAGGGAAATGGGGTAGTAGAGTCTACCAATAAAAATTTGTTGGAGGTAATTAAGAAGTTTCTCAAAAGTAATCCTAGGGACTAGCACACACAGCTGAGATTTGTCTTATAGGAAGATAGGACTAGAATCAAAGTTGCCTTAGGAAACTCACAATTTAAGTTAGTCTATGGCCAAGACCCAGTCTTCCCTATTCATCTATAGATACCCATTTTGTGGTTTATGCAAGAGTACTATTCTAATGATGATAGGATAGAGGTTCGACTAACTAATTTGCTTTATCTAGAAGAACAGAGGGATGTTGCTTTGCAGCAATTTTCCAAACATTAGGCTATAGTCAAATGTTGGTTTGATAAGAGAGCCAAAATCAAGGCCTTTAGAATATCAGACCTTGTGTTGTTATGGGACAAAGCTAGGGAGAGGAAGGGCAACCACCAAAAGTTTATCAGACTTTGGTTGGGTCCATATCAGATTACTGAGATTCTCGGTGAGAATGCTTTCCGGCTTAGTACCTTGACAGGAGAACCTGTTCCATTGCCGGTCAATGGACAATTTCTTAAGCATTACTTTGGCCCATGATGGTTTGATCGTTCAACTAATTGTACATATGTAATTTGGTTGTTTTCTCATTTTTTGTTTGCTTGTTTGTTTGTTTTCCTTTGTTTTATGCCTTTGTTGTTGTTGTTTGTTTTCTTTCTTTCTTTTTTTAGGGACTTTCATTTTCATTCATTTCAAAATAATGGGTAGTTTTGCAAAGTATACTAGGAGTACTATGACAGAAATTGATTTAGGTATTTTCGAGTATGTCTGTTGAGTACTTTCATTTTGAAACCTATGTTTTATGCACATATTGATGAAAGTTTGAAAGGTTAAGAGCAAACAGGTACATTTTAAGTGATCTCATAAATCGCGGCTAAACCTGTCACATACTAGATAGGATCATTTATTTCCATAAGGCCCTATCTGTCTTAGGGTGACTGTATTCATGAGTCAGGTGAAAAATCTGAGTCTTAACACTGTCATGAGATCCATTGTAGTTCTCAACCTGATTTTTTAGATTATTACATCTAAAGTATTGAGGGAAAAGATAATAAAATAATTACTTCAAGTAAACTATGGAAATAAAATAAAAGAGAAGTATAAATTACAGTAAACTCAATACCATAAGGGTGATTCAAGTATCTCTATTGAGGCTATAGACGTCTGGTTGGCAGTAGAGCAATGCTTTGAGAAAACTAGAGGTATCTTTGTCGGAGCTATAGACGTTTGGCTGGCAACGGACCAATGCCCAGGATATCATTGCACAACAACTAAAGGGATTCACTTCACGTATCTTGAATATTGATATAGTTATTTCAAGGATAGGTAATGTCCTTAAGGAAAGGATGCACCATACATGCACACACTCAAATTCAAATTTGTTATTTTTTATTCATGATTGAGATTCTAGCTCGACCTTGTTTGTCATAACTAATCATACTCAAGTTAAAACGTTCATAAACTAGAGGTTCTGGGTGATTGAATTCTTTAGTATCTTGAGAATGGGTAAACCACTTTCCCAGCTAAGTTTCCAATTGTTATGCCTTGCATAACCACCCCATTTTGGTTTTTACCCAAAATGGGTCCCCCTTTGTTGCTTTTTCCTTTGGTGTTCTTGTTTGGGTCTTAGGAGTTGTTTCTTTTTCTCCTAAGTCCTAGTTTTTCTTCTTCTTTTTTAGGTTTAGGTTTCAAACTGACACTTACACTTGGTACTTTCCAAAGTTCAAGTTCTTGTTGGTGTTCTGATCCTGATCCCTGCACCTTGCCTTGTGTTTTCTTTGTCTTCTCAAATTCAAGTTTCGGATTGGAACCATCACCTTGCACCCTGAAAAGTGTAAGTTCCTATTTTCATTTTGATCCCAACTTCCACTTTTCTACCTTGTGTGTTTTTTCTTGTGTCACGATCGGGCATCAGACTGGAACCAGAACCTAGAACTTTCCAAATTTCTTGTTCCTAGTGTCACCCTGATCCTGATCTCTGACTCCTTTTTGCATATTTCAGAATTAGACATCATACTAAAACCAAAACTTTCAAAGTTCTTATTTCATGTTCCATCCTAATCCTGATTCCCACATTTGTCTCTTTTTTTTTAGGATTCGGATTTCGGACCTCTGTTGGAAATTTGCATTCATTGAAAGTTTGGTGTTGTGTCATGTCTCGATCCCAACTCCCGCTTACCTTCATTCTTGTGATGGCGCATTTATGACTTCCACCTCGATCTCAAGGCCCGACTAACCTACATTAATGTCTAATCATTCACACGTGCGAATGATTTTTTATTCCCGCTACTCAGTTTTCGTTCATTTATGCTTGTACAATTTGATGGAATGAACTAGAGTGGCATCAAGAGATAGGGTTTTGGGATAGTGCTTGAATTCTTCACCCTGTTGTCAAATTTTTGGTTGCATTTGGAGATAGGTGTTTTTCCCAAAAATTTTCCTTCGTTCTTGGTTTGCTTGTGTTTACTTCGCTCGTGGTTTCGCGTGTTTTCTTTCTTGCCTTCTTTTCTGGTTTGTTCATTTTGGTTTGTTTTCTATCTTTCTTGGCACCCATTGGTGCATTTTTATTTTTTCTCAAACCCTTTGGTTCGTTTTCCCTTATTTCATTTTGGGTTTTATGCATTTGTGTATTCCCTCATGTTTTGTTTTGTTTTCTATTTGAGGGATTTGTTGTCATGTCGTGCCCTTGTTTTCTAGGGTTTGTCACACTACTTGGTCGAGTTTGGGTTAAATTTGATAAATTTTGAAATTTTGTCCGTTACAATTCAAAAATATTGAGCCCAACAATTTCCCGATGCCGAAGGAATAATTTCAAAGATACTGTTACATTTATTTTTCCTTCATGTTAGCTCATTACTTCATTCTCAATTCCCCCATCTATTTCAGAATCAGGAATTGGAATTGCACCATGTGTTTTTACCACCTTCTGGGTTTCACTCATTTGTTTGATCCAATTTCGACTTCCGATGTACCATTAGGATCAAGGATCGGATTGTTACCTTGGCATGTTAATGGTTTTTGACAATGCATCAACTTATGTCCTGACTCTGATTCCAGAATTACTATCGGGATCGAATGTAGGCCCATCACTAAACTTTTGACATACCGATAAATTCCATGACTTGGTGTCACTCTGATTCTGACTTCTGACATAGCGTTAGCATCAGAACTCAGAGTTGACATATTTCCACTATACATACCAAAGGTCTAGTTCCAAACCATGTCTCGATTCTTACTTTTGATGCTTCATCGGGATCGAAACTTGAGACGTTACTCACACTTGTTCAATCCTTTGGGTCTGGTTATGAATCACAACCTAATTTTGACTTATGATGTTACATCGGGATCAAAACTCAAGGAGAACCCTTTATCAACTCCATATATTAAGTGTCATTTCCTAGTGAAATCCTGATCTTAATTTTTGAATTCACTATGGGATCGAACCACGTAATGAAACTAAAACATGTTTATCACTATAGGTATAGGTGTTGAACCAGAACCCGATTCTAATGTCTGATATAATTGAAAGGTATTATATTAAATTTAGGTTCAAATGTTTCCCTAATCCTGACTTCTGATATAGTTTAGTACTGTGCTTAGAATGGTCAAGTTCCTGGTTTTGTCCCAAACCCAAAACTCAAAAATGTTGAATTAACTTCTAGAATGGGAATTTGTCTTGAATGAAAAGAGGTTTAATATGAATGCTTCTTCTAATCTATTCTTCACATATCCTCCCTTTGTCTGATAATGGTTAGTATTGTAGGTGATTAACAAATGTCTGACTCAAAAGAAGAAGTCCTCGGTGAAGGAACATCAAAAGGAGCAAGGGGTAAAAGGATAAAATCAGAGCAAGTTCCTAATACAATGAAGTATAAGTTCCAAGGGACCCCAGTACCATCCAAGTTTGAACATCACTGACACACTCTGGGACATATTGATTTAGACCAGTCTCATAAGGATACTTTTTCTGAAGATGCTACCCCAAGGGAAAAGAGGATTGTAGAGTTTAGGTTGGCTCATGTAGCTACTTTTCCTATTGCTATGAAATTTCTTGAGTTCATTTTAACCGTTGCACAAACTTATAATCCAACTCAGAGGTAGTGTATTGATTCTCAGGGAAATGTGATCATAGATTTGACCCCAATAATGATTAGACTAGTTTTTTATCCTCCTCCTCACCCTAACCCCAAAATTATGTCTGAAGTTGAGGCACTTGAATGGTAGGCAACAAATGTGGATGAGAACAAAAGACTTATTAACAAAAGGTGGTTGAAAACGGAGAAGAAATCAGTAAAGAAGGTACCACCTAACCCTAAGAGGTCTGACTTCTCTGAGGACATTGGAGACATGATCAAATTGTTGGCAAGAGTATTTGGAAAGGAGAACTCTCGTATCTTTGAACACTAGATGTTTCCATTTATTCAACTAATTCTAAATGGGAAACAATATTTGGATTGGGCACAGATAATTTCAGACAACATCCATGATCAATTATTCAAGGTAACAGAAACAAAGACATTCTATATGTCTCAATATGTGATATATTATGCTGCAAGGATGGCACATTTTCCTAGTTTAACTATTGAAGGATCAATGTATGAGGGCCCAAATCAGAAGAAGGCTTGGGAATATTATGATCAGCTAAAGTTGAAGGCAACAGAGAAGCATTTCAAAAGGGTTAATGATGCATTTCTATATGTTATCATTAATCAGCTCACAGGTGATGTTGGTTTCAGATTGTCCCCAAAGGCAATGGAGTTAATTGAAGAGTGGGGTTATCGGTTTATCCAATACCCCAAATCTACCTATTACAAACTATTTGGATATCATGGGCACCCTTTCAGGTTTCCAAGGTGTTGTGGTGACAGATGGGTCTTGATGGAGTTTGTGTTAAAGATCCAAGATACTGAGAGGGGGTGAATCAGTATCTTCTTAAATTTTCTGATCAGATACCATCCAATTATACCAATGCAAATAATGGAAGATATAAATAAAAGCATTAATAGAACATGAAATCACAGAACACAAGAACACCAGGATTTTTACGTGGAATACCCAAAATGGGAAAAACCATGATGAGTGTTAGCTCACAATATAGTATAACGGGTTATAAAATACTACAAAATGGGTGGCTCGCTGTCAGGACTCATTGTCCAGAAACAAAGGCTCACTACCTACAAAATTACAACGATTGAATGGATTTCAGCCAGAAAATGGACTGACAGAGTACACCTAATAAGTGCAGATTTAGTTTCAGATAAAGATCAATAGATTGACTGACACACTTCATTATGTTCGCACTACTTTGCATCATCACACACTCGCATACATCTTCTCCAAAAACATTTCGTTATCTATACCCAATCTCTTTCACAAGCATCAATTAGGTCGACC
Source organism: Sequoia sempervirens (assembly GCA_007258455.2). NCBI lineage: Eukaryota > Viridiplantae > Streptophyta > Pinopsida > Cupressales > Cupressaceae > Sequoia > Sequoia sempervirens. The sequence continues at coordinate 13,875,543 of VDFB02000016.1, read as the reverse complement.
TAATTAGATGCACTTCTTATTTACAAAATATCAATTGTCGGCCTCAAGTTATGCAAAAGATAATACACATGCTTCAACAAGTCGGAATAGACCTAAAATAGGTCACACAAATGTTCGCATAGCAAAGGTTAATTTTACATAATACATCTATCAAGTCAACCAGAGATGGTCTGAAAAACATAACAAACCACCAACGGTGGCACCATACGAACAAATGGATACGTGAGATCTTGTATGAACAAGCTTCCAACCCCTGTAAACCTTTTCCCAAAACCACAAGCAACAGAGATCACCGGAGAACAAATGGGGATCAAAATACCAGAGGATGTAAGAAAAATACCAGTTCAAATACCAAACTAGAATACCAATGTAACTTCAGTCTTGATCTTGTAGTTGCAACTCATATATCATGGTGACATCAATGACAAACAAAAAGTAACAAAATGAGATGTTATTCTTCATTTTTCCAACAATCTCCCCCTTTTCATTGATGGCAACATGCGCCAAAACCAAAAAGAATATTTACAGAGTTCTTCTCCCCCTATCACTAACAATCCACCACTTCACTCTCCATTTGACATCAAGGACAAAGGGTGTGCCAAAAACAACTGAAAAACATTAAAACAAAGAAACATGTATCAACTGGAAGATGACGACCCTTGAAGCTCCTTCAGAATACCTTCCCAGACTATTTTTCCTTTTTTCCAACCTTCCTTTGCTACACTCAACATCTTGTTTAGAGATTCCAACTCAATCAAAACTTCTTCAACACCGTCTGGAGTACCAAGAGTCAGATTTATTTTCTCAAGTTTTTCAGCGCATGCCAGAGCTTCTCCAACCGCAGAGTATTCCATTCTTACAATATCACTTAATAGACTGAATTTCTTGATGATTTCTTCTTTCTATTTTTGCAAGGCAAAGAAATTTTTTCTGTGGATAGCAATGGCCTTCCAAATTGATCTATCTTTATCTTTAGAAACACTATAAGTACCAGAAACAATAGATAATTGGGACTCAATGGAGTCCATAACAATCTTGATATTCTTAGTGGCATCCAGACACTTCATGTAGTAATATAGAACAACATATGCTTCAAATTCACACACTTTCATAGCTTCCAAACTCTTCTCGACACAGGAGTGTGCTATAGCACATTTTTCATGCAAAGCCAACAGCCTCTTCTCTGCCAGGTTTTCTTCTATCTCTTGTCTTATCTTTTCATTAAGTTCTGAGGAATGCTCTTTGAAGGAGTATAACAATAATCTCATATTTTCAACAGGGGCGAGAGATGTGTCAATGGATGCACTGGGCATAGCTTCCTATAATTCTTTCAAAGCATCTTCTATCAATTCCATTCCCTTCTAATGCATTTCAAGAATTTCTTTTCTTTTGAATGCTTGCACTGCCTCACCCAACACAACTTTATGAACTGAAGACATCTTTTCCACATCAACATAACCCTCAATCACAGGAAGTTTCCAAATTTCCTGAGGAATAATTGGTTGAAATCTAATTTTCTTAAATAACAAACCTTTCAATATATCACCACTGAAAGACGAATCACCGGGATGCTTCAAATATTTTACAATCTATTTTTCTTCATTTTTCTCGAAGGATTTCCCAACTGTCTTTTCCTCCTTTCCTTTTTCTTTTTCTTTTTCCTCCACTAGTACCTCTTCTTCTTCTTTCTCTTTCTCTTCATCCTTTTCACCTTCATCCTCCATTTTATCTTCATCATTATTACCTTTGTCATTATTTTCCTCTTCCTCGTTTTCATCCTTGTCCTATTCTTTCTCAGGATTATCTTGACTTTCTCCTTCATTTCCCTGACCATCACCTTCATTATTACCATTATTTTCTTCCTCATTACCTTGCTCTTTTTTTCCTTTTTCTTCTTCAGTATGCTCCGGAGGAGCATCATTATGCATTTCAGGCTCATCTTCTCCTTCATTCTACTCACTAACTTCATTACCAATATTAATTTCAACATCAAAATTGTCAAAAACACCTTCATTACCTATACTCGGAGAATCATTTTCCTCGGCATTTTCAACAACAGCATCATCATCGATTTTGAGCATACCATATTTTTCTGATGTCTCCCTGATAATTTTAGTTGTTTCATTCCTCACTTTCCTTGTCAGCTTCTTGTTTCTTGTCATCAACATATTTACCCTACCCTTCATTTAGAATATTTTAGCACAGGTCTTTTTGAGGGATTCTAGATCATCAGGGGTCAAGGAAGACCCAATCTTATTATATGTTGCATTTCTAATCTTTTCTTCAAACACAACAGCCTCAAATCTTCTTTTCATCAAATCATCCTGCATACTTTTAGGAACATCTTTCTTTATGTTATCCCATTTTACTTCTAAGACAATGACATACTCAATAATAGCTAATAGCAGTGTTTTCTTATCTTTTTCTCTGACATCATCATAGTATTGAGTTGTGGGTTGAAGCATATTTTCAAAAGTCAACAAAGCATTAAGAGTTGGCTCAAGTTTATATCGAGGACCAGAACTTACCAGAATATCTTGTTCATCTTTCTGGTTGGTAGAGGTTTCATCAGCTACCTTGGCCTTCTTCGATTCAAGCTTGGTGTGCACATGTATACCAAAATCATGTTCTTCTTAATCTTCAAAAGATGAAACAATATGTACTCTTTTAGAACCAACGGCTCCTATAGATGCACCTTCACTGGAGGGTAAACCTCCTCTTTTTCTCCTTACCAGCTTTGCTTCAGGATCTTCTTCTTCATCATCTTGATCATTTGTAACACCCGTGTTCTTCTCTCTCGTTGTCTTCTCTTCCCTTCCTCTCTTAGCAGGGGCAACTAGAGGAGTCTCTTTCCTCTTCCTAGATCTAGTGGTAGGTCCGGAGGAAACATGACCTTTACCTTTACCATCCTTTCCATGTTCAGTCACAACTGCAAGGGTTGTAGAGGTATTTCTACCAGATCTTCTCAGACCAAAAGATTTTGCCTCTCTTTGTGTCGCCTTAACCCTTCCAAGGGAAATCTCCTCATCAATAAAACCAGCATCTTTAAGTGTTTTCTCCACTTTCTTCCTAATCTTAGGCTTCTACTATTCCATATGAATTTTCATAGACTTCTCTGCATATGTCCCAATTCTAGGTTCATTGGGGTCCTTTGGATTCTTCAACAACATCTGCACATAGCCTTCAGCTTCTTCTTTTGTTATCTCATATCCAGAATCCAGATAGTTCGACGTTCTATGACCTCAATCATGCATTCATCAGTGGAGACATGAAATATGATTTCGTGCTTATACTTCTCCACAATTTTCCTCGGAATTCTATCTCTTTCATTCATATTTATTTTAAATATTGCACAGAAAGCTGTTAGGGAATCCTCTTTAGCATTCAAATTTCCAATATTATGCATGTGCTCAAAAATATGATGTCCCACTCGTTTGGATGGGTTCCATAATACATCTTCACTTTTTCCCAGAAGCCTCTTCATGAAGTAAAACAATAAACATATGATCAACAAACCAAACTTAAAGGCATAATTCTTTTCCTTTGATTGCTTTATGTTTTCTAGCAATTGCAGTCAAAGAAGCTCACAAAGGTCATAATCTGCACCTTTCACTACCATATCATAGACAGTATAGATTGTTGTGGCCGAAACAAAATTATCCCTATTTATGAAATATATCTTGCGACCTATCATGAGAGATGCATACTTCACTGCAGGATTGGTAATAGTCTTCATTGCTAGGGCTCTTTTGTCAAATGTTGCTCCAGTGAGTTTTGTCACTACTTCGTTCTTTATAGATTTTAACACAGGTACTATTCCTTTATCCCAAAGACCAGTTGCAACACTAATCGCTTCTTTTGTTATCAAGTATGGCCTATCAGTCTAGAGAAATTTTTCGTGGATTCTGGTCAAAACCATCTTCACAAATTTGTCATCGTAACTAAAATTAGGGAAATTTTTCCAGACATGCAACCTTTTATTAGCCACATTCGAATACTCAGATTTTATCCTGAAGTACTTATCACCAGTAAGCTCTTTTTCCCAGAGGTCAATCATTTTTACATGATTGTACTCCTCGAACTTAACTCTAATCATCATCCTAGTATCCTCTGTTGGCATTACGCCATGTGGAATTGACGAAAATGTGCCCATGGAATCATCTTCAAAGACTTTCAAAGAGTATTTTCTGTAAGAGGGCCTCAGCCTCTCAGATACCTTCACAACCACAGGAGTTTCCATTCTACCGAATTCAAGCAATTTCACCAAAACACAACAGCTCAGGAATTATAAATACCTTTTTCTGCACACTGAACCATAGCTAAGGTATCCACAGCTCAAACTCCAATTATCTTTAGGAATGCTCCAAAATTTCTCCAATTCTTCAAATTCTCGAATGAACTAAATGCCTTAATCATTTTCTTTATAAAATAGCAATTTTCCCCAATTCACATTTATTGTGGCAAACTCCAAAAAGTTGCTAAAAAAACTCTTTTCTTTTTACACAGACAAACCCTAATATTGCTCCGCAAAGAATCGTTCCTTCATATTTTCTACCAGTTCCTTTCCTAGAACCTTTGAAAACTCAAGCTTCATTTCTCTTCTTCGTTTCATCCTTTGACACGCCATTTATCTAGGGGGTTCTAACAATTTTCTACTGAAGCTCCCCCTATGACCTTGCTAGGTCTAGTTACTGAACAAATCGCCTATACCAGATGAGGGTACAGACTCATCAGTTGTCTCTGGTTCTTCTTTCTTTCTCCAAATCTTTCTCATCTCTTGCTTAATCTCATCTGTGACAATCTTCTTCACAGATTCATTCTTTTCTGTCAGATTGGTTTCCTTACTCTTCTTGCTTCTGCAGACTCTTGAAACATGTCCTGGTTTGTTGCAGTTATAGCAGACAATATTTTTCTGATTAGATTGACTCCTATTGAATCTTGTTCTGCACTGATTAGCTTTATGTCCATACTTGTTGCAAGTATAATAGTAGCCATTAAAGGATTGGTTCATTCTTCCATTAAACTGATTCATCATTGAAGTTTTGCACTCATTTTCCCTATGTCCAAATCTTTTGCATGCAAAGCATTGACCAGAAAAAGGACCAGGAAATTGATTCATCTAGCTTCTACATTCAGTTGCCTTATGACCAAATTTATTGCATGAAAAACAAATGCCATTAAAAGAAGGGTACCTTTGTGCATTAGGTTGTCTCACCGGAGGTCTCCTAGCAGAGTTTTTGGAATTTCCTTTTTGTTTTCCTTTATTCTGAATCTTCTAATTGTTCACAATCTTAGAACTCTCCCCAGTATCATTTCCTAGACCACTTTTATCTTTACTCAGTTTTTGTTCTGCAATTAATTCATCAAGCCTATCTGAGCTAGCTTTGAAGTTGTTTTCACAGAGCTTCGCCTTCTTCAGATCCACTTTTAGATTCACAATTTCTTGCTCAAGCTTAGTGCAATCTTTAGACTTGCTTTGTACCAATTTGTTTAGACACTCTTCAATTATTTTCTTCTCTTCCACTTGAACTTTCAAACCGACAATATCTTCATTATCCTTCTTCAACTGATCAGTTACTTCCTTATGCCTATCTTTGAATTTTTTCAGTTGCTCCTAAAGTTTTCAGACACATTCATTCGCATCTTCAAGATTCTCTTTCAAATTTTTGTTTTCTCTTTCAACTTTATGTAGATCCTCAAGAGCAGTTCAGAGCTCTCCTTTATCATTCATTTCTTCCATCTTCAGGATCTCCCTCAAGCTATTAGGCTTACCCGGAGGAACCTTGCTATAATGCCAATTGTTAAAGATCCAAGATACTGAGAGGGGGGGTGAATCAGTATCTTCTTTAATTTTTTGATCAAATACCATCCAATTATACCAATGCAAACAATGGCAAATAGAAATAAAAGCATTAACAGAACATGAAATCACAAAACACAAGAACACCAAGATTTTTACGTGGAAAACCCAAAATGGGAAAAACCATGGTGATTGTTAGCTCACAATATAGTATAATCAATTATAGAATATTAAAAAATGGGTGGCTCACTACCAGGTCTCACTCTCCAGAAACAAAGGCTCACTGCCTATAGAATTACAAAAATTGAATGGCTTTCATCCAGAAAATTAACTAACAGAGTACACCTAATAAGTGCAAATTCAGTTCCAGATAAAGCTCAATACACGGACTTGACACACTTCATTATGTTCACACTACTTCACATCATCACACACTTGCATACATCTTCTCCAAAAATAGTCTATTATATATACCCAATCTCTTTCACAAGCATCAATTAGGTTGGCCTAATTAGATGCACTTCTTATTTACAAAATATCAACTTTCGGCCTCAAGTTATGCAAAAGATAATACACATGCTTCAACAAGTCAGCACAGACCTAAAATAGGTTGCACAAATGTCCACATAGCAAAGGTTAATTTTACATAATACATATATCAAGTCAGCCAAAGATGGTCTGAAAAACATAACAGCAAAACACCAACGGTGGAGCCATATGAACAAATGGATACGTGAGATCTTGTATGAACAAGCTTCTGACACTTGTAAACCTTTTCCCGAAACTACAAGCAACAGAGATCACGTGAGAACAAATGTGGATCAAAATACCAGAGGATGTAAGCAAAATACCAATTCAGATACTGGACTAGAATACCAAAGTAACTTCAATCTTGATCTTGCAGTTGCAACTCATATATCATGGTGACATCAACAAACAAAAAGTACCAGAATGAGATGTTCTTCATTTTTTGAACAGTTTGCTCATCAAGCCGCCGAGGTGAATGCTAAATTCTCTGCACAGCACAAGGCTAGCTGCCACTTGTTCCCAATGCAATTGGTGTTTTACTCTTGTTCCTCTTCAATAGAAGCTAAGACAGTAATGGAAGAGTTTCAGTCAATGAATTTCAAATATCATACATCTAGAAAATATTTTGATCCTAAAAATAAAATGTATGGTATATATGCTTCATAGTTTCCCCATCATTGGCCATTTCTCGAAGACTTTTGGGCTAACCTGCAGGATCAATTTGAAGTAAGGAAAAGGGGATATGAAAGACTGACAATTCCCCAGATGAAGGATTTTGAGGTTGCAAAGGATATACCAAAAGGCACCACAGATGATGGGATTACTCTTGATCCCCACTATCAGATGGATAAAGTGGCTACCAAGGATTTGGATCTAATCAATTGGATGGAAAAGGAGGAAACCAATATTCATAAGGTGTCACAAGTTGTGGTTGATAGAAGTGTGAAATGGCTTAACCTCCGTCTAAAGCAACCAATAGCTAAGGCTACAAGGAAGAAGGATTCTAGTAGTGAGCCCACTTCCTCTACCGAAACAAGGCAATATAAGAGGCTAAAGAAAATTGTTGCAGCAATGGAGGTAGCAACAAAAGAGCCTGCTCAAGTAGAAGAAGAAACATTGGTGAAACATGTCACTGAAGCCTTGGAAAAGGCTAAGGTTACTTATCAAGTTGATACTGTAGGGGTTATTTTAGGTCTTGGTGCTACACTATAGCTATTGTATACCCTAGAGAGGAAGTTACTGAAGAAGGTCCATCTGTTGTGCCTTTACAAACTGAGGATACTACTCCTACTGCACCATCAACTTAAGAAACAATAGATGTTGAAGGAGAGAGGCCTCCTGTGATTAATGTGATAGATTCATCTATCCCCTCAGACTTTGAAGAAACTCCACTTCAAGAAGAGAAGGCGGAATGGGAGGAATATCACGAGAGAGATGGAGAAGTTGGAGAAGAAGAGCCTTGGTTCCAAAAAGGAAGCCTATGGGGTGAGGCTATAATGAATGAGGTTTTGACAGAAGAAGAGCAAAAAAATAATAATGGAAAGTGCTAAGAGACTAGCTGTTGAAGAGCTAGCTAAGGAAGAAGAAGAAAAATGAAGAGTTGGCCTAGGAAAAGGAAGGTGTTGAGGCACATAAGAAGGCCAAAGAAGAAGCCATCGCATGAGAGTTGGAACAAAAGGATAAAGCTAAGAAAGATAAAGCAGTAGAGGAAGAACTTCATGCAAAGGAGTTAGAACAACAGAGGTTAAGAGATGAAGAGGAAGATACGCAAAAGGAAGAAGAAATGAAAAAGATAGAAGAAATAAGAGCTCAGAATGAGAAAATTGAACAGGAAAGATTGCAAAAAGAACAAGAAGAGCGGGATAGAATCTCTTCTAAGCAAACAATGGAAATAGTTTCTTCTACACCTACTTCATCAACACCTCCCAGTGCTCAATAGGTAGTAACCCAGCCAACTACTCCTACTTGGTTAAAATTGAATTTGGAGAAGAGGCAACAAGTTCATGCCCAACCTGTAACATGGGATGAAATGGTAAAGGAGATAGATAAAGTGAAGCCAAGGAAGAAACCCTGTGTTGTTCATTCTACAAATTTAACTGATGATGGAGACTTGATAGCGGAAATTGGTACACCTATAGCTGATAAAGATGACACAAAATTACAAGCCACTGATTATCAAGTAAACACTATCAATCTTGGCAAACAAACCATAAATCAGAAGATAAATCTAATTGACATTGTGGCTACCACTACCAACTCACAACTCATCAAAGATAAGCAGGCCAAGGATGAGTTAAAAGCTCAAGTAGGGTAGATGAAAGGTTTTTTGAAGGAACTGATTGCATTCACTCCTGAACAACCAACACCATCAGAAATTCTTGTTTTAATGAGTCGTCAAATGGTAGATGAGTTAACTGAAATAAGGAGAAGATCTCAAATGATGGAGAAATGGGTTGAACTTCTTAAGAAGGATACAAAAGAGCTTTTCACTATTGTTTTGAAAATTTATAAGGAGGTAGGTGACGTGATCAAGTCACTGGGGGAATATATCAAGTTACTTGGAAGAGAAGATAAATATGTTGAGCATATGAAGAAATTGAGAATATTGAAAAGGCTGCCTAAGGCAGATGTAAATGAGTTGCTATTCTGGAAGACCTAGATTTTAGATACCTTGATAAGTGTATGAATATTTTGATCTTCAAAATAGAAGTCCTCATGGAACATAGAAGAAAATTGCAATAGGCCTAGCAAGATTTGTTGGAGGAAAGAAAGATCACGAAAGGGATTATTGTTGAATTAATTGATAAAGAGGCTTCACCAAGTGTGAGTTTGATTTCTCTGTAGGAAATGAAAGACCATTAGAGTAATAGATTAGAGTAAATTATCAAGACTGGAGATTATGATGAAGGGCTTCTCCTGGACAAGCTTATGGACACTAGGTTCAATGTATGGGATACTGCCCAGAATGTTGCCCAGCTACAGGATATATACACGGCCGCCACCAAGGAGTATGAACGAGCAATGTTCAGGTTGGAATGGGTAGATGCACTCAAATAGGAAACCATACAATATATTTTTGATAATATGGGTGGTTATCTCAAGAATAAGGTGTCTAAAACAACTAAGTGGCAAAGGAATATTTTGTTTTTTGAAAAGGGATGATGTCAAAAATATTAATTATTTCTAGGCACCTTGAGACAGCAACATCTTCAGATCTATTTTTGAATGAGTGGACAGCTCCAAGTCAATTTTGATAGACTGAGGACTGGGTGTGGTGATCAGCAATGAAAAAATCAGTGACTCCCAATCAAATTTTGACTAGATGGACATATGGCGTACTTCCCAAGTGCAAGAATTTCAGCAAAAGAAGAGTCAAACTCAACTGGAGGCACCCCTATGATTATGGATCTAAGCCTCGAATTTGTGGATTTGGATTTTTGATAGGAGATTGATGTGAATTATTTCTATAACTAAGAATTTTCTCCTCATTGTAAAGGTCGGTTGATTGAAGTCAGATTGGCTACCTAGAAACTAGATACAGTTTTCATTTTATAGCTTTATACAAGACACTTGAACGATTTTACAGTTTTTATGCAAGTGGTTTTAATTTCAGAAGTTTATTAGTTTAATGGTAATGTTGATAGACAATAGTTATTCATATGCTAGTGTATTTTGTTGTGCATAAATGTCTCATATTTGATGAAAATCAATAGAAGATTTTGAGTTTGAAACCATCTAGTGTGTTATCTGTGGATGATGTTTCTTAATGTTTATTGATTTGTTAATGTTGGTAATGAGTGTATGGTACTTTATGATTAAAAAAAAAAGGTGATTCTAAAAAAAAGTGATGATGATTGGTTACACATTTTAAATTTGCACTGTGAATGGATGTGATTGCATGAATTGTTTTGTTAATTATGTCATTCTGCAGTTTTAGGTAGTTGGAAAATGCTCATTATAATGATTACATGTCTAAATTGAAAGGAATTTGTATTCATTTTTTTTATTCTAAGCCTTGATTGATCTTTTTTATGTTTATTTGAAACCCCCTCATGTTAAATTGTTTTATAATACGTAGTTTGTACTCATTTACCAGCAAAGGCCCCTTGAACATTATGGTTGCATGGACCACTAAATGATGATAGCATACTTGAGAACCAACTACAAAGACCTTGGAAGATAAGTGGTTTTAGATCAAATATCCTTTTCAAGAGAAATAGAGTAGAAATATTATGTTTTATCGTTGCTATGTTATTTTTACCATCAACATAACTAGCACTAGAAGGAGGGCCTAGAGGAACAAACTAGAGTGAATTGGGTCCTTTTCATCAAACAGGTTTGAAAGAGTTCTGAGATCTGCTACAAATCCAGAGCCATTACTTGAACTTTGATCTCCTACTAGACCCAAAACCCGTAGGGCTCTAACACCACCACCCACTCCACCCAGATTTCCATTAATCCCATAGCTGACACAACCAAATCCACCACCACCAATGGCATTCTTTGAAAATAACCCCTCGCCATTGGGAACCATTCCTGGTGGCATACATGAGATGCCTAAGAATCCAAAGAAGTTTTGTCCCAGGTATGCCCATGGAGAGTCATGAAGTGTTGAAGAGCACATCCACACATTTAAAGATGCCTACACTCAGGCTCAAATAGCCCATCATGACGTTGCATGTAGACTATTCCCCTATTCATTGGGGGATATAGCTTACAATTGGTACTTAAACTTGCCTACAAGATCCATCCTCAGTTGGACCAATTTAGAGGAAGCCTGTATAAATCAATTTCGGGTCTATGTAGACCCAGCTATCATGTACCACCAATTTTCCATGATTAGAAAGGAACCGCATGAACCTTTGCCTCTATTTAACACCCATTTCTAGAGGATGTGTAGGTGGTTGCAAGAGCCATACATGGTGGCTGAAAATATAGCCATCCAGGTGTACCTAAAAGCCATAGATCTGATGATTGGCTTATTTTTGCAAAGAACTTGCCTCTTGCTTGATATTGATTTGTTGTCCAAGGTATACCACCTGGCCATAAGACTGAAACAGTAGATAAGTTCACAATCAAGTGATTTGGGAGGTGTTTTCCCTCCTTTAGGATATCCTAGGGTGCCTAGTGCAACCCCTCTATTTAATATAGTCCCAGGGATGTCCCACTCTACCTACGGACCTCTGTATGAATTACAACCTCCCCCTGCATTACCATGGGTCAATGGTGGGACTTTATATTCCTCACAAGAACATCAAAATTCTAATAATCATGTTGGAGGATCTAACACTACTACTCACCCATCTACTACAATAACTACAGAAAGCGAGTGAACTGCTCATTTGACCATAGAGTTAGATACTCTGAAGAAAAATTTATCCCAAGTAACCAACAAGATGGCCCAATTCAAGTTGAACCCCCCTCAAAACCAAAATTAGAAATAGAGTTACCAAAATCAGGGAGGCTATTCCAACCAAAAAAACTACTCCAACCAAAACACCAATCAAAATCAAAGAAATTTCTAGAACCAGAATTACAAGAATCAGAACTATTAAAATCAAAATAGGGGATACAACCAAAGGCCCAACAATTGAAAATGGGACACTAGACCAAACAATGGAGGAGTTCCCCATAATTATTAAGCCAATGCAGATAAACCACATACTGCAAATGTTGCAAATTTGAACTTCATGACTAATTGGTGTAGACTGCATGACACTGCTGCACATTCTAAGGTTAACTGCTTGGAGATGGAAAAAATGGTTAAGATGGCACAAGTTGATTCCCAACCACCACAAGGTAATCCCAACAAAGGTGGGGGATCTATAGATACAACCATGGATTTTGAGAGCTATGATGAATAATACCAGTTTCTCGTGTAGGGAGAAAATGAACCAGAAGCAAATACATATGATGCTCGGGATTTTCAAGCCAGGGAGGCCATTTTCTGAGAAATCAGAATAAGCGGTCATTCACCACATCTACCCTCCAAACAATATGGTCCTCCTTAATTAAAATGTCAACAACAACCTTCCTCCACCAAAAGGCCCACCCAGGTTTCCAAATAGAGATAATTTTGCTTTCATTCCTAAATAGCAAAGTAATGATACCATGGAATTTGATTTCATTTCACAAATGCAAAAACATATGACTTCATTATCATTTTTTGATATTTTGAAATGGTGTCTTGCTCAATGTGAAATCGTGTTGAAATCCTTGGAAGAGTCATATTGGTTGAAAGGAAAGACTAAGGCAACTCCAACTACTGACATGAATGCATCCTTGTATAGAGGTAAGATGGGGACACCCCCATTCGTTTTGAGTCTGATAATTTTTGGGAAGAATCTACATAACTGCCTTTTGGATTCTGGAGCCTCAGGGAACATTATGCCTTTCTCTATTTGTAAAAATTTGGGTTTAGCCCTAGTTCAAACTCATAAGAAATTTATACAGTTAGATAAAACTAAGGTCAATATCGTTGGAGAACTAAAAAATGTGCATGTACAAATTAGATCAAACCCACAGATTCAAAACTATATGGATATTCAGGTTGTTGATATTCCTGAAACATATGGCATGTTGTTAAGCAGAGATTTGATGAAGGCTATAGGAGGTTACCTATCCCTGGATTTCTCACACATGTGGCTTCCATTGAAAGCAAACCTCACCTGAAGCATATGTTCACTGAATATGATCATCCTAACGATGTAGCCTATTTTGAAACTGAGATAGGAATTTATAGGAGGGAAGAAATTATGACCTTTTCAATGTTTAATATTGATTGCTCACAACCTTTAGAGGACAGTGACCCTATGATTACCAGTGACCATATGGCTATTGTTAACCAACAAGATTTAATTCATAAAGTGCAACAAGACAAGTTGGTCCTTGGAAAAGAAGTTGACTTGTGGAGTTTATTAGTCCCGAATTGGTGTCAGGTTCATTACCAAAATCATTCTAAGTTGACGTGTCAGCCTTGCTTAGACATTTTGAACCATGTTGGTCAAGAAGGAGAGTTTTATAACAACAATCCTAGAACACCCCCAAATTGGTTTATGTTTGAAGCCAATCCCATGACTATTCTGAAAAGAACGAATAACATATTGGAAGGAACCTCATTACTAGTTGATCAGGATCATACCCCATCTCCTAATTTACATTCTAAGATTATAGGATCTCAGAAGTTACCAGGTACACCAGCCCCTACTAATCTTCCAATCCCCAAGGAATTGCTTAAATGAAAAATGAGCTATAAAATTGTTGATTAATATAAGGTATGGTAAATAGTCTTTGCACATGATTTAAATCTTAGTGAAGTACCTAACAATCATCATTTACAACAGTCTCCCCATCTCAATATCTCAAACCAGTTTGAGCCGCTACCTATTTCTCTTAAGCAATCACCCGTAGCTAACCTGAAGAAAGAAGCCCCAACCCAAGACCAACTATGGACCCTCAAATTTGACGGTTCCAAATCTAAAATTGAGAGTAGAGCTCCAGCACAACTAACCAACCTAAAAGGGAAAACCTCCTTTGCTTCTTATAGGTTACAGTTTGGCTACACTAACATCGTAGAGTACGAAGTGCTTGCTAGGGGACTGATGTTTGCGCATCAAAAGAAAGTTACAGCTCTGGTAGTGATGGGAGATTCTTAGGTAATCCTTAAGTAGGTTCACAACCAATACACATGCCATAACAAAAGGTTGGTTGCATACAGGAACATGATATAGAATTTCATAGAGGATTTCAATGCTTTCATAATCAAGTTGATTCCCAGAGAAGATAATTCGATTGCAGATGCACTTGTTGTTGTTGCTAGTACCTTGGAACCCATGCAGTATTCCAAGTTAAAGAGGTCCTTTGTGGAATTAGTGTCGATCCCAGCCATCCTAGACAATGTCTGGAATTTCCTATTTTTTATGACGATTAGCATATACTTTCCTTCTTGGAAAGTTCAGATGTCTTCGAAGGGAAAATCATCGATGAATCTAATAGATATCAAGGAGACTGGGACTCAGAAGGCTGTGATAAGGAGGGAATAATTAATTTGAAAACCAACAACATTCCCAAGGGAATGGTAGCATTAGAAAGGATCTTTGATTTTGATCCTCAAGCCCATGAAAGACTGCCTACATATAGTGTTGGAGGGAAGTATGATTCATCATACAATTTGGTAGACTCAGGGCCAGAAAGAAACATATTCATTAGCAAGACCTGTCCTAAGGACATTAGAGATAAAATCTTGAAGGTGCTAAAACAAGATGTCGTAGCAATTGCTTGGGGGTATCAAGATCTAAAATCCTTTGATACTTTAGTAATAACTCATACCATCCCCCTAAAACATGAGGCAAAGTCATTCTGTTAGAAGCAGTGACCAACATTTTTTTTTCTTTTTTGCTCCTTTAAAAAAAACTCTTGTTTTTCTTCTAAAAAAGGTTTTTTTCAATTTTTTTCTAAAAAACACTTTTTTCTTTAAATTAAATAATTCATTATGTGCAAAAGACCTCCTTATTCCTAGGTGTCCAACTTTCAAATATTTAATAACCTTTCCAACGAACTATTACACTAAGTTGTCCTTTAATTATTTCTCAACGTTAGACAACATTAGTGAAGTATTAATTAAATAAGTTAATAACTCACCCAAGTTGAGAAAAGTATTGTAACATCATCATAATCCAATTTTGACCACACCATGATGAAACTAAAATAATACGAAGATTATTAGAGTCAACTTGGTGACTTTCTAAAAATAGATGTGCTCTCCAAGAAGTTTGGAGAACACCCTAGGAGTCTGAAAGAACTTCTAAAAGTGTTATTACGATCCATAACACCAATCAAACTCAATGCCATCAATGAAAATCAAGAATAATTGAACATGTGTTCTTCAAGATCTTTGGAGTCCCCCTAACTAACTAATTATCCCTTAGAAGACTTGGAAATCGGCTAAATGTGCATGAATTGGCTAAGTTCCAAAAGGGGACATTATAATCCTCCCTCCCCAAGATTGCATGTACTCAAGCAATCACAACTAAATCTTGACTGAGCTCGAATAGACTTAAAGAAATTCTAGGATCCCAAATAAGTTTGAAGAATGCTTCCCTATGATTTCATTTCTCTATACTAATACAACTGAAGATTTCTAAAATAGCATTCTTGGTTTCCCTATGAAGAATTCTACCAATCTCACAAATTCTTGGATCCCAAATTATTACATCATCACATAATTTGGAGGTGAGAGAATGAGCATACCTCAACAAGCCATCCACGTGAGTCATACATCTCAAAATTAAAGTTGTGAGAAAAATATGAATTGTTCCTTCATGAAAGAACAAAAATGAGCTTGTATGCAAGTTAAAAATAAATTATTATAATGTGCAGTGAATTTTTGTGTTTGAAATGAAAGGAAATCACAATGAAATCCCAACAAACACAAAAATCAAGTAACAATCGGATTAGGGCATATAAGTGATCGGCCAACACTAGGTACAAATAATAAGAAAGATTTAATGCTTTATAATGAATTTCAGTTTGGTCTATACATGTCAATCCAGAGGCATAGACTTGAGAGAGGTGTTGTGGTTGTATGCCAATCGAAGGGGTGAAAGTCGTGAGATGAGTGGTTATGAATGTAGCTATGGAAATAAACCTACAACAAATAAAACTGAAGATTGATTCCGGCGATAGGAATTGTCACTTCCTAGCGATAGGAACAACTCACAAGAATTATAGAATTTAAATGAACTGCAAACCACACTTGCAAATAACATAGAAACAACGTCAAATAAATAACAGAAATAAACACACATTACTATAACTAAGAAAGATAAAAATCACCAAACGTCCCAAGAAGTGGGCCCCCTCCTTAGTCTGCCGGGTGGTGAGACAAAATGCTAGTTACGCTAGACTACTTAGCATAATGTTATTTTTATTTCTTAGGAAGAATACATAACTTTGCGTATATAAATTTGCTTATAAATAATCTACACAATAACCTTCTCTGCCGCTTACAATAATTTTCTCTTTCTATATATCCCTAGCTCACATTGCATTGTTTATATATACGCAGTATGAACTACTACATACAATAATAGATTGAGCTTGTTTAGACATCTTCACCCATGGCTACAAATACAAACTATCTTGTTACAATAGTGAACAAAAATAGGAAATAGCTATACTGGCAATTTCTCCTCCACCTAATAAAGGTTCCCTTCATGATTCGTTTTAATATCCACAATGGCAACGTTCATGTGAAACGTTACTCGTTAGTTACAAATAGCAAGAAAAAATAAGGAAACAATAGTTTGGTGGGTTTTCCTTCCACGCAAGAAAATTCATCTCCCTTCAGATCTGACAGAAATGATGAGGTGGCTAAACTATGTGGCAAGGAGAGTATTGTACAAGTAAAATTTCCCAAGATAGTGAGAGTAGAGTTGTCATAAACAACAACGTAAACAAGAACATAATCATAAGCCCACGTGGTTGAATAGTGCAGCTGCTAGCATGCCAATAATGGTTGATAAAAGATGATAGAAATAATAGCACACTCAACATCACTTGGAGTTTTGACATCATCTTGAAAATATGGTATAAATAACTTGCTATCCAAATAGTCATATATAGAACTTACTGTCCAAAAAGTGACAGGAATTTTTGCATCCACAAATCAATATGCTAATAAACATATTTCCATAACGTAAAGTAGCAATGCACATCAATGAAAACAATCAATTCTTTTTCATATTTTAACCTCAAAACTATATCAAATATTACTTATATATATTTTACCATATGCAACATTAAGTGGTAAAATGGGGTGATATAAAATAGAAATGAAATATGGAAATGGATATGAAATGGATTAAAATATAGTATAAAATAGGACATAATTATCTCTCATCAATAAGGGCTCAAACCTTCAAGGAATTCGATGAAAACCTAGTAGGATGAAGCTCTCGATGCATATATTTCCTTTGTTCAATCAATTCAGATGTGTTCTCAACAAAATTTTGACAACATAACATTACCAAATTGCTCAAAAGATGATGGATGATAAAAAAAAATGGAAAAGTGTTTTATCATATGATGAGAGGAGAGATGAATGGAGGGTTGAGATTGATTGGAAGAAGTTCAATGGTTAGGGATGCATGAGACAACCCAACTCATGAAATAATTCCAAGTTGCATCATGAGAGGAGATGCAAGGTATTTGATCTCTCAAGCCCTATGATTGTGACAAGTGTCACTATGTGGAGGTTGTTGCAAGTATGAGTAAGTTTGGTGGTGTTTTCATTGATGTCATTGATGTCAACACAATATAGGATATTGTAGGTTGTGCATGTATAGTTGAGATGCTGATGAGATGTTGTGAGTACATGGACCTATCTTTATGGTGTTGCAGATGTGTTGATATGATAAGTTGATAAGTGTTGTTGTGAAGACAAAGTTGTGTATGTTCAAAATGTGCTCCAGTTTATGCTTCACATTTCTTTTGTGTTGATCCTATGCTTGTCTAGATCTGAGGTGTTGATTATGGGCATTTGTTGACAATAATTCCTGGTTTTTAGCTTTTGGTTTGATGGAGAGTGAAATTTGTGTTCACCGGTGTGTGAACTAGTTCGAAAGAGTTGTTTGTCTGTGACTGGGAGAAATGTTTTTGCTCCACAGTCCTCCACTTATTTGTTTTAGGTCTTGCGGATTTGAAATATGTCTTGTAATGGTTTTCTCTATGTTTTGGTAAAGATGTTTGTGGTTTGGTGCTTTGAAAATTGAGTTTCAATATTGTTGTGTGTTTGTACAATCCAGATGGACTGGTGAGAAGTGTTCTATGTTTGAAGGTTGTTGCAGCTAATGTGGAGAGTCTAAAGGAATCTGATATGTGTTACAATGATTGGTGAAGTGTGTCAAGTGGTCCACATGTTATCTTTTCGTTGCGGAAGTGTGTACTTCAAAGTTCATTTGTGTTTTCATTAGGTTTGGCTGACTTGGTGTTTACACTTCATACGAAGGATTAAGTATTAGTTAAGGAAGTGTGTGATTGATCTAAGACATTGTTTTGGGTCTTGATTAAGTGTTGGTTTGGTCCACTCTCATTCCTTTCCACCGTGGAAATTTTCAGTTTCCAACCTAATTTGAATTTATGAAATGAAGCATGTGTAGTCGACCTTGGAGAAAGTTTCTAAGGTTGAAGATGGTATAAATATTTTTCAAGTTGTGTTGTTATGCATCGATCAAGCCACAAGTTTGAGAAGTAGAGTTGTGTGAAATTTAATTGAGGTAGCAGTACTTTAATTTGTTAGATTCTTGAAAGAAGTGAGTTGACAGTGTCTACAATCCTTCTAATCAGGCTACGGATGTGTGTAACATGCACTGGTGGATCTTTCTATTATATTTTCATCCTGGAGGTAGTGAGCCTCCTTCTAGACAGTGAGTCCTGTCTATAGGCAGCGAGCCTTGTATCCAGGTAGTGAGCCTCTTTGTAATCGGTTTTGCTATTACTTTATATTGTGAGCTAATCCTCATTGTGATTTTTCCCTTCTTGGGTTTTCCACGTAAATATGGTGTCTCTTGTGTTGATTTTGCTTTCTATTATTTGCATTTCATGTTCATACTTAATAACAGAATAAGGTGGTTGTGAAGTTGATAAGTGTTTGAAGTTTTGTGTTTGAATTTGGTGACAACTGATTCACCCCCCTCTCAGTTGTCTTGTGCCTTTCAACACTTGGTATAAGAAATTTGGTTCCTTGGTGAAGAGCTTAACCGCTTGAGGTATATCCAATGGCGCACAAATTGGTGATCCCTATGCTTGATGGATCTGACTACAATTACTAGAAAGTGCAGATGAGAGGTTACATAATCTCTCTTGGTTACAAGACCTAGAAGGCTGTTGAGACAAAGTATGTTGCACCAGCAAGTGGTCCTACTTCTGTAGATGAGATTTCTGCCTATGAGGAAAATGAGAAAGCAAGATATGCAATCTACAGTGCTTTATCCAAGACTGAGCGAAAAAAGGTTATTTCTTTGGGCACTGCTTATGAAGTTTGGAAGAAGTTGGAAGATATTTATGAAGGAAATGATAGAGTGAAATTGTCAAAGAAGCTGACAACAAAGTGCAGATATAAGAATTTGAAAATGGAAGAAGGTGAAGACATTGCAAGCTATTTTCAGAGGGTTAACATTGTAGTAAATGAAGTGAAGAATCAAGGTGGTACCCTAACATATGAAGATGTGATGGAGAAGATTTTGATGACTCTTCCAGAAAGTTATAGTGATAAAGTTTCAGCTATTGAAGAAGTGTATGATCCTAAGAATTTTACTAAAGAATAGTTATTTGACACCTTGACTGCATTTGAGATGAGAAAGTTTGGAAAGAAATAGAAGATTGAATCAACTTTTAAAGCTACAAAGATAGAGGATGATCCAGATAGTGATAATTCAGATGAGTTAGAAGCTAATTTTATAAGGAAGTTGAAGAAAGGTACCGATAAGTACAAAGGTTTGTTTCCCTTTAAATGTTTCAGTTGTGGAAATATTGGTCATTGTGCTTCAAGATGTCCAAATAGAGTTGTACATAAGAAGAACAATGATAAGAATAATAACAAAGATAGGAAGGATAAGAAGTACAAGAAGTTGTATTATTTTAGAGAAGATGCTAGAATTTTTTATGATGAATCTGATTTTGAGGACAATGATGATGAATGCTTGTGTTTAGCTTTAGAGAATAAATCTATGTCTGCTAACTCTGGAAGATGTGCAAGGGAAAGTGGTCCAGAGAACAAGAACGATGAGATGGAAGGAACTCTAGTTACTACATTTCATGCTAGACAACATGAAGACTATTGGGTGATTAAAAACGGTTGCTGTAATCACATGACTAGAGATAAAAGTAAGTTCACTAAGCTTGAAAAGTATTATGGTGGTTTAGTTATGTTTGGAGATGATTCTGGAGCTAAGATTGTTGGAAAAGGAACAATTATTTTTGATGGAAAACACAATACTGATGATGTCTATTATGTTAAGGGCTTAAGGCATAATCTTTTGAGTGTTGAAAAAATGTGTAGAAAAGGATTCAAGCTTGTGTTTTAGGATAACGCTTGTGAGATCAGAAAAGGGTCTAGAACTGTGGTTGCAATTGGTAGAAGAACATATGGAAATATTTATCAGCTCAAGTGTGTTGATGGTCAGTGCCTTGTATCTCAAGATAATGAAAGTTGGCTATGGCACTGGAGGATGGGACATGTAAACTTTGATAATTTGATCAGGATCAGTTCAAGAGAGGTGGTCCAAGATCTTCCTAACATGACAAAGCCTAATACTGTGTGCGGGAGTTGTCAATTGGGAAAGAAAACAAGATGTGGTTTTAAAGGAAAAGATTAGTCAGCTACCAAAATGTTGGAATTGGTGCATACTGACCTCTGTGGCCCTACAAGAACATGAAGTCTAAATGGTGACAGGTATTTCATGCTCCTAGTTGATTATTATTCAAGAATGGCATGGGTCACATTTCTTAGAGAGAAGACTCAAGCTCTGGATAGATTTAAAGTGTTTAAGGAAAGGGTAGAGAATGAAGTAAACCTGAGAATCAAATGTTCAAGGTTTGATAGAAGTGGATAATTCACTTCCAGTGAGTTTAATGAATTTTGTGAAGAGCATAGCATAAAGAGACATTTTTTTGCTCCTAGAACTCCTCAACGGAATGGAGTTGTAGAAAGAAAGAACCAGACTGTTCAAGAAGCTGCAAGAACAATGATGAAAGAAGCAAATGTACCTAATGTATACTGGAGAGAGGCAATCCACACTACTATTTATATTCTTAATAGAGTTTAGATCAAAGGTAACAGCACTAAGACTCCTTATGAGTTGTGGACTGGTAAGATTCCTACTGTGAAGTACTTTAAGGCATTTCGAAGCAAATGTTACATTAAAAGTGATGATAAGAACCTTGGGAAGTTTGATGCTAGATGTGATAAAGGTATTTTCCTTGGGTATTCAACTAGTAGCAAAGCATACAGATGATTCAATAAGAGATTGAGGAAGATAGTTGAAAGTGCAAATGTGAAGGTTGATGAAGATATGCACAGACCAATTGAGATAAGTGAAGTTGAACCAAAAGAGCCTATCTACAAACCAATACCAGAAGAGAATAAGGAAGAAGAAGAAGAAGAACAGATTGAAGAAGAGGAAGAAACTCTGGAACCTACTCCTAAGACTGCTAAGTATGTAAAGAATAATCATCTTGAAGAATAGATAATTGGAGATAAGAGTGAAGATGTGAAGACAAGAAGCAAAGTGGTAGCAGGTGAGGTAAATCTATGTTTACTTTCAAAGGTAGAACCTAAGTTTGTGTGTGAAGCATGTAAAGATGAAAGTTGGGTTAGAGCTATGAAAGAAGAGTTGCAGCAAATAGAGAAGAACCAGACATGGGAACTAGTTCCTAGACCAATAAACAAGAATGTGATTGGCACTTAGTGGGTGTTCAGGAATAAGTTGAATGAGAATGGTGAAGTTATGAGAAATCAAGCAAGACTTGTATGCAAAGGATATTCACAGGTTGAAGGCATAGATTTTGAGGAGACATTTTCTCTGGTTGCAAGAATGCAGGCAATTTGGATGTTCTTGGCATTTTCTTCTTATAAAGACTTCAAAGTATATCAGATGGATGTCAAGTCTACTTTTTTGAATGGAGAATTGGAAGAAGAAGTGTACATGGAACAACCAAAGGGATTTCAATTATCAAATAAACCAAATATAGTTTGTAAGTTGAAAAAGGCATTGTATGGACTAAAACAGGCTCCTAGAGCATGGTATGCAAAACTGAACAGGTATTTGACACAACAAAATTTCATCAAAGGCTCCGCAGATAGCAATCTTTATTTCAAGATTAAAGGAAACAAAATGTTGATAGTAGTTGTGTATGTGGATGATATCATGTTTGGAGGAAATGAAGGTATGTGTAATAGGTTTGCAGAAGAGATGCAAAAATAATTTTAAATGTTTATGATTGGTGAGTTGAATTTCTTCCTTGGATTGCAAGTGAATCAAACTGATAAGGGGATATTCATTTAACAATCTAAGTATGTCAAAGAGTTGTTGAAGAATTTTGGAATGGATGACTCCAAACTAGTCTGTACCCCTATCGTGACCAAATGTAAGGTGAGTAAAGATGATGAATCTACTAAATCTGATTAGAGCAAGTACAAATCTATGACTAGTGGACTATTGTATCTTACTGCTACAAGATTGGATATCATGCATGCAATATGTTTGGTTGCTAGATTTCAAGCAAAACTAAAAGAAGCACATGTTACAGTTGTAAAGAGGATATTCATATATCTTAAGGGCACTCTGAATTATGGCTTGTGGTATCCTAAGGATACCGATTTCACTTTGAATGCTTACACTGATGCAGATTGGGTTGGTTGTGTAGATGACCGAAAGAGCACAAGTGGTGGTGCTTTCTTTCTTAGAGGTAGATTGATTTCATGTCTTAGAAATAAATAGGATTCCATTTCTTTATCCACTGCAAAAGCTAACTATATTATAGTAGCATCTTGCTACACACAGGTTTTGTGGATGAAGCAAACATTGAAGGACATAGGAGTGATATGTGATGAGCCTATACCTATATTCTATGATAATACAAGTGTTATATACATTTCAAAGAATTTGGTAATGCATTCAAGGACAAAACATATATCCATCAGATATCATTTCTTGAGAGAAAAAGTATTGGAGAATGAAGTTAGATTGGAGTATGTGCCTACAAAGGATTAGATTGTAGACATATTTACTATGGCTCTTCTGAAGGATACATTTGAGCATCTTAGGGAGAATTTGGGGGTCATTGGCCCTCCTTCTTTGAGCTAGGTGCACATGGAGGTGCATCATTCCAATGGATCTACAAATTCTTCATTTGTCTGGATTGATGAATAGGTCTACTCCGTAGGGGGAGTAGAAAGTTTCATTGTTGAAGTATGAGTTGTGTGGGTGCACTCTTGAGGGGGAGTTATTTTCCATTGATGTCAAAGGGGGAGAGAGTGTAATGTGAAAAATAGTAAAAGGGGATAGAAAAAGAAGACGCTGAAAGGAAGAGAGAATATTGAGAATGTGTATTGTTGTCTTTGATGGTTTTTCACATGTGTTGCAATCAATGACAAAGGGGGAGATTGTTGCAAGTATGAGTAAGTTTGTTGGTGTTGTCATTGATGTCAACATAGTATAGGATGTTGCAGGTTGTGCATGTATAGTTGAGATGTTGATGATATTTTGTGAGTACATGGAGCTATCTTCATAGTGTTGCAGGTGTGTTGATATGATAATTTGATAAGTGTTGTTGTGAAGACAAAGTTGTGTATGTTCAGAATGTGCTCAGGTTTGTGCTCTGTATTTCTTATGTGTTGATCCTATGCTTTTCTAGATCTGAGGTGTTGATTATGGGCATCTATTGATGACATTTCCTAGTTTGCAGCTTCTGGTTTAATGGAGAGTGAAAGTTGTGTTCACCGATGTGTCAACTAGTTTGGCAGAGTTGCTTATCTGTGACTGGGAGAAATGTTTATGTTTCGCAGTCCTCCGCTGGTTTGTTTCAAGTCTTGCAAATCTAGAATATGTCTTGTAATGGTGTTCTATGTGTTTTGGCAAAGATGTTCATGGTCTAGTGCTCCAGAAGTTGAGTTTCAATAGTGTTGTGTGTGTTTGTAAAGTCCGGATGGATTGGTGAGAAGTGTTATGGGTTTGAAGGTTGTTGCAACTGATGCGGATGAGTCTATAGGAATCTGAGATGTGTTACAGTGATTGGTGAAGTGTTTCAAGTGGTCTGCATGTTATCTTTTTGTTTTGGAAGCATGTACTTCAAAGTTCATTTGTGTTTTCATTAGGTTTGGACGACCTAGTGTTTACAATTCATACGAAAGATTAAGTATTAATTAAGGGAGCCTATGATTGATCTAAGATATTGCTTTGGATCTTGGTTAAGTGTTGGTTTGGTTTGCTCTCATTCCTTTCCACTATGGGAATGTTGAGTTTCTGACCTAATTTGAATTTATGAAATGAAGTGTGTGTAGCCAACCTTGGAGAAATTTTCTAAGGTTGAAGATGGCATAAATATTTTTCAAGTTGTGTTGTTATGCATTGATCAAGCCACAAGTTTAAGAAGTAGAGTTGTGTGAAAGTGAATTGAGGCAGCAATACTTTAATGTGTCAGATTCCTTAAAGGAGTGAGCTGACGGTGTCTACAATCCTTCTGATCAAGTTGTGGATGTGTGTAACTTGCAGTGGTGGATCTTTCTGTTATCTTTTCTTTCTATAGGAAGTGAGCCTCCTTCTGGGCAGTGAATCCTATTTGTAGGCAATAATCCTTGTACCCGGGCAATGAGCCCTTTAGCAGTGAGCCTCTTTGTAATCAGTTTTGCTATTACTTTATATTGTGAGCTAATCCTCACCGTGGTTTTCCCCTTATTGGGTTTTCCACGTAAATCTAGTGTCTCTTGTCTTGATTTTTCTTTCTGTTATTTACATTTCATGTTCATACTTAATAACAAAATAAGGTGGTTGTGAAGTTGATAAGTGTTTGAAGTTTTGTGTTTGAATTTGGTGACAACTAATTCACCCCCCCCTCTCAGTTGTCTTGCACCTTTCAACAGAGGCTTGAGAGGGATATTGTACCTAAAAGGTACCATGTGGATGTGGAGAGGATCGAGGTCACAAAGGCCTTACTTTTCCTACATTCCCAATGTAGGACAAGGAGAGGAATAAAGGAATTTTAATTTCCTTTTAGGTACTTTTAGAAGGAAGACCCATGTGCCTAAAGTACATGGAGTCTTTCCCAAAAGTGGAAAATTTAATGAGGAAGGTGTGTGAGGGGATAGGCAATAAATGGAAAGCGGTTAGCCCTTTTCTAATCTTAGGATTATGAATGTGCAAGTGATTAGGGGATGGGTTAGGTGAGAATTAGGATTAAGGGTGAATTATTAGATGAAAAATGGGAAAAGTTGGAGGATGTGACACCTCTTAATCCATGATTAAGTGTGTGCATATAATTAGGAGGTGGATTAGGATTAGGATTTGGGTATAATATAATTTAATACAGGATGTGACAAGAGGTGAGAGAAGGAGAATCAAATGATTTATTTAATTATGGTGAGGAAATAAAGTGACTAAATTAAATAAATGAGGGTATTTATTTAATAGAGAGAAGGGAATAAAATGTAAGGTAATCAATTAAATCAATTAATTACTTTACGATCTTAGAAGAATTAGGGGTGAATTGGTAATATTAATTAAATAACTAAAGTTATTTAATTAACGTGGATAGAAGGGAATTAGACAAACTATTGCAAGTGATCAATTTTAGATGTCTAGATTTTTCTCCTCTTTAAAATAACGTTAAAATAATGATGTTTTGAAGAAAATAAAATAGAGCTATTTCAATGGAAGGACTAGATGCAAAGATGCCCCTGCATGGAGGAAATAGAGGAAATAGAAGAAAATGTGATATAGAGGGAGTAATGCCCCGTCAAGAGGATGGATTGGAAAAAGGAGCCTAGGTGAGCTCTTGAAAGATGAAAAATGGGATAGTTGAAGTGTTGTGATAAAAAATGAGGAAAGATGGCAAAGGAATGGAAGAAAATGGAGTTGCGGGGAAGAAATGGGAGCACAAATGGTAATTAGGGTTTTCTATAAATATTAATTAGGGTCTAATGACTATTCATTTGAACCCTAATCACCTAAGCGATCGAGCAAAGCAAAGTGATAAAAATGGCACATGGATGAGCTATTGCACATCGAGCTAACTGAGGGAGAAAACACAACGAGGAGGATGAGGCAATCAGGTATGTCACTTCACTTTTTCCTATACTTAGTCATTTTTCACATTTATTGCACTTGGCAACTGTACATGGGGGTAGATCCACCTAAACTGACAGTGTGGATCCACCCAAGAGGAGAATACAAGTGGATGCACCTCAGCTCAAGCAGATGTGCCTAAATTGGGATAGATCTGTTGAAGGGTGGATGCACCATAAAAGGTGGATCCATCGGAGAATAGGTGGATGCACCCTAAATGGATGGATCCGCTAGAGGAAAGGCAGATCTACCCCAAGGGCGGGTCCATAGAGAATGGGTGGATGTGCCCTAAATAGGAAGATCCACTAGAGGATAGGCGGATCTACCCATGGGGCAGATCCACAAAGAAGAGGCGGATGTGGATGAAAGATGGATTCATTGCATGGGTGGATTCGTGGAGAAAGAGAAGATACACCATAAAAATGAAAATCTACCAAAGGATAGGTAGATGTGCTTGGAACTGAAGAGCGGATCCACTAAAGGATAGGCAGATGCACTCAAAGGGAAAATTTGTGAAAAGAGTTGGAAGAAATAGGACCAAATAGAAAATATGGAAGATACTAACATATAGACTGGATGGTTGCAAGATATAGTGATCCTACGCACACAAGAGTGGTTGAGGGTTCTATAACTAGCTATCTAGTTTACATATGAGGATTGGGCATGCTTAGATGTATGTGAATTGGTGTACAAGGCACAGATGCCCATGATTTGAGCATATAGACCACTCCTGACTACATTGGTAGAGAGATGGATCTCTGAGACCACCACCTTCCACTCTCGATAAGGGAGATGATGGTGACTTTGAAGGATGTATAGAGGATCCTACGATTGTCAATCCATGGACCACATTTACTAGCATCTAGCGTGGAGGCAATTCCATCATTACTATAGAGGTTGTTCAACACAACAAATGTGTTGACCAGAGGGAGGGTGTTCGACATTGATAGATGTTATGATCGAGTGCCTGACTTGGCACTCTATATGTGCAACCTGATCATTCGGGTTCTCCTACTTGATAGGAGAAGATGATTCTTCAGCTTGATGTTGATAGATATAGTGGTGGGGATGGTGGAGAGGTAGAATATGCCTTAGGCCTTTGCTTCTAGCTCAACTTTATAGGGATTTGCATATCAATTGTTATAGGGGAGGGTAGAACCTGACCCATATCACACTACTATATATTTTGGCATGGGAGCATATCAACATCTCACATCTAATAGGGCATGAATTGGAGAGGGCTACAAATGAGCCCATGGTGTATTCTAGAGGATTGGACTATGCTACTAGGAGGTGCATAGTATGGCATATTGGAGGAGGCTATTGGATGAGGTAGAGGAGGGAGACATTATCTATCTGAAATATAGAGAAGTGGATGAGTGGAAGGAGGATAAGGATTTTAGCAAGTACATGTTTACTACATGTTACATCGTAGGAAGATATCCCTACCTCATAGAGAGGTATAGACATGACAGAGTCACATGGTAGTTTGGGGTGGTTCAGGACATCCCTAAGGATCTTGAGAGGTTTTTGAGACTATCATGGGAGACAACAGATTGGGGGTCACAAATAACCCTAAGGGTAGTAGCACACTCATGGTGCAGACTGGAGGAGGCCATATAGGATAGGCAAGGAGGTGTCAATGACCCTGACATAACACAATGATTTGTAGATTGGTAGGTGAGACATCATATAGAGCCCATGATTTTGGCAAGAGGAGTGGAAATAGTCAGGAGGATGGAAGTCGCCATAGAGGATTCTAGAAGATTCAGGAGGAGGACTATCAATTGGAGTGAGCACCAAGAGAGTGATGACATAGTCATTGAGGAGATAGTGGAGGAGGAGGTGATAGGCTCTGATAATGATGGAGGGGAGAGGCAGAGGAGGAGGTTCAGGGAGAGAAAATGGAGGTTGACGATGAGAAGAGATGGTTGTCAAGTATGCCAACTTTGGAGGAGGTGACACCACCCCAATAAGAGGAGGGAGAGTAGGAGGACCTGAAGAGCAGGCTAGCCATCACTGAGAGCAATGTATTAGATTTGCAGAGACAACTACAATAGGCACAAGAGAACTTGTCCACGATAACAGTAGAGAAATATGGCCTCCAAGAGGAGAGGGACAACTTACAAGCTTGAGTGGATAGACTATAGGGGGAGGTACAAACTATCACCTTTGAGAGGGACAGCCTTCACCTAGCATGAGATGCTTGGGAGCTAGAGAGGAACCGACTACTGTTAGGAAAAGGTGTGTTGTCTACCTTGTATAATGTTATTAATGTAATATTTATTTATTATGTGGGTCACCTAAGGGATCTAGGGATGTGTGCATCACATGGGTCTAGCATTCTTGGGGCCACTTTATGTGTTGTATGTAACATTGGTTTAAATATTTAATTGGGGTTGCACATGGGAATACTATTTGATATTAGGAAAACTAACTAACAATTTAAATGAGGGTTAATGGTTTTGTAAGCTCATGGTATTAGTCACAAGGTTTTATGTAATAACACTTGGTGGTTTTGTGTGAGCTTGTTTCTATAAAAGCAAACACATGGGTAGTTTTCTAAGGTTGGATAATTGGCTTGGCTATTTAGCTAAGGGGTTGGAAGCATCTCTTGTTAGAATTTGTGAGGGTTGAGGCATGACATGGGATGTGTGGTTACATGCCTGTTCACATGGAGTGCTTGTAAAAGGCTTGATATTTCAAAGGTATTCGTGGAGAACTCTGAAGATGTATTGTAATGATTATTGATAAATAATACATGAGTGATGGATGCTTTTGAAGGCTGGGTTTTTCTCTCTTGAGGGTTTTCGTAGGGTATATCTTGTGTCATCTTTGACGATATGTTGTCTATTCTTTTACATGTGTATTTTGAATACTTGTTTGCATAGATTTCTTTATTTGGGTTATGTGGAAATTATCTTGGGTGGATGCATATTTCCTTTTATTTGATATTGGAGCCATGGTTGTGGTTTGTACAAAACTTGTTGGAGTAGATCCAGTGCATAGTTGAATCCAAGTCTTGCATGGAATGGATGAAGACATTGTAAGATATGAGGGTTTTGAGTAGGTGTTTTTTGCACATTTGAGGTTTTGGGGTTGCAAATTTGTGGTTATTTTTTGCATATATGGGTTATGGATCCTTATTCGATTTTTTTTTTTTTATGGATGTTCATTATGAGGGTTTTGTAGGGGAAATGGTGCAGATGACCCCTTGGGACAAAACATACCTCACTATTGGATCCAAGAGGCCTGAGAGATGAATTTTGACATAAAATTTAGACTTTTTTTTTACAGGAAAAAAGTGCAAATTTTTTTTGCCCCTGCCCTATTCGGCTATACAATCGAAAAAATTTGCAAAAAAGAAAAGAAAAATTATTCTCAGGATTTAAAAAAATCTTGTGTTGGAAAATATTTAAAAATTAAAAGCTTGTTAAATAAATTTAAAATAACAAAATAAAAAAAAATTGGGGGTCGGGGGGGGGGGTTTAGCAAACCCCTCTCGGGTTGTTCATAGTAGACAAGATACATGGACTGCAGTCCATGCACTACTAGTCAGGGGTCATCGACTCTAACTGATAAGCCCCACCCCTACAGGGTTAAGAAAATTTAATTTAAAAGCCACCAAAGATTTAATAAAATCCGCCCACTTTTAAATTTAATCCACCAATTTTAAAAATACCATAGATTTTAATAATTCAAAAATTAAACCATGTTCAATAATCATTTGAGTCCAGCCCCGGGTGGGCCGCTACCTAGCCACCCATCGAACACCAGTTTTGCCTCTACTAGCTAAATTATGCAACTTTTTTCAACGGGGAATAACTTTCACCCAAGGTGTTAGATTTTTGACTTCTTATACTTGTTGGAAAGGTACTTTCGTGCTATTTGTTGTGGTATCATTGGTGTTTCTAGATTTTGTTGTTTTTATAGTGATTTACTTGCTAGAATTTAGGTGTTATTTTAAGGGTTGGAGAGGTCATAAATTGTGGAGAGGCAATAAATTGTGCATACGTAGTCAAATTTTGGACTTCTTATAGTCAAGAAAAAGATTGTTCAGAGCATTATATAGTGGAATGGGTTTGGAGATGTTTTGGAATGATTTTTTTTTTTATTTCCATCAGAGTTGTTTATGGGTCCTTTTGACTATGGTGATTTTATGAGCTTATGGATATTTGGATCTTGGTGATTTGATGTTGGAGTCATTGTATACTCACATGTACATCTCAGATTAGTCTCATTTGACATGGTTATTAGTATATTGTTGGAATTGTAGGTTGTATTGTTGTATCTACAAGTTGTGTAGTGTTGTAGGTAGTCTATACTTATTGGTTGGATATATGACTTGGATATGGGTTGTCTATGTCCATAGATGCTTTAGTGTTGATACAAATTCATATTCGTGGCTTGGTTTAGTCGCTTTTTTTGTTGGTTTTATTGTCATGTTGAGATGGAGAGATGGTATTACCAGGTACAATCATGATGTGGGACCTCTTTAGTTGGCTATGTGATGCAGACATGTGTGACACAGTTGGATTATGTTGCTGGTATATTTGGTGGTGATCATGGTGCCATGGATGTTCCTTGTGCTTTAGGGACTTTGGAATGACATGATTATTTATGCAAGTTCTTTGTTGGTGGTTTTGGATTGGTTCTTGATTTGGCTTGTGGGGGTGTATCTTCTTGGTTTGAGGATCGTGGTTTTGGTTGATCTTCGTTAAGGAGGTTGTTATCATGTTGTGATGAATAGTTTGATTACACATTTCAGTGGGAGCTTATGGTTGTCATGGTTTGGCAATGTTGTATCTTCTTGGTTTGGAGATCATAGTTTGTACTCTTCCCTTTGGGAGATCAGTATTAGGTTATTTGATTGTGTTGGGGCCATGGAGGATCTTCATTGAAAGGATGGTTATCATGTTTTTGTGGAGATATCGATATCACGATTCAATGGGATCTTGTTGTGATGATGTGGATTCACCATTTGATGGTGGATGATCTTGTGCAGTGTTTTTTCGTGTCATGGATGGCCTATTGGCTTCTATTTATTCTATGTAGTGAGGGTTCTTTGATATCTTTGGTTTTATTGACATGATATGGTTATCTTCATGTGGTTTGGAGTTGTTGACATCTCAGTTGGCCATGGAGGACTTTATTAGTCTTTGGTTGAGGTGTCATGATTTGTCATTTGACATGTGATCATGGTATACTCTTGTTTGTGCATATTAGAGATTTGACATGATACAGGTACATGATATGTTCATTGGAGAATATGATCTTCTTTTGAGGAGATGTGAGATCATGATGTCATTTTTGAGTTCTTGATTCATTTGTTGGGACTTTGACTTTGATATGATCTTGGTTGGTTAGCATGGGTTACATTGATCATTTTCTTGGGAGCTTCATGATGGTGATATGTTTCATTTGGAGTTTGGTATAGATTGATCGGTTACAGGTACTTAGGGATACTTGGAGACATAGGTGAGGCTAGGAGATCTCTTGTGAGTAGAGACATGTGTTGATACGGTTACTCATTGATGAGGTTTCAACGAGAAGTCTAAGGAGCTTGCACCTTGGTTGGACGTGAGTTCAACATGCACCTATGAGGAGATAGTTCTTAGATGATTCATGGTGACTTGGATATCTTGGAGGAGCTTTCTCATTCCCCACTCTTGGTCTACTCAACAGTTAATCATCTGAGGTATTTCCCATTGTTATTTTTAGATGTATTATATTTTATACTTTATCTTCTCATGCATATGGATCTTGAGCTATGGTTTGCTAGTTCTAGAGGGTTCATTTTAGGGATGTTGGCATGTTTATCTCCTTATGCATTGTGAGGTTATTCATTGGTGTTGAGTTTAGGAGATGTTATTGGGCTTATTTCGTTGATTGGGAATAGATATGGTTTGATATTCCTTTGGTTTAAGAATCTTGGTTATGGTTAGATGTGGATAGTGTTATTCTCTTTAGGGTTTTGTGGACAATATCATTCTTATCATAACTTAGCATTTAGAGGTGTGTATAGAAGGACATGATACAAGTTTTTATTTGCACATTCTCTATTTGGTCTTGTTCCACTTCTTGGATGTTTGTATTCACATGAAATTCGTTTTGAGATCTTGTGTGGAGCTATGGTGATCACTATGTTTGTGGCCATGTGTTGTTCATTATTCTTTGATGATGACATAGAGGTTACTTTATCTCTTTCCTTTCTTGAGTGTGAAGAACTTGGGAGAGCAATGGAGACTTGTGGTGAGAGATGTATTGCAGTGTATTGGTTTGTATGATTTGCATATATTTGTGGATATTCATTGGTACTACATGATGTTGGGTACACTTCTATGTATTGCTATTGGTGGATCTTTGGATGCCTTGATCATTTTCAGATTTGATATTACCCTATGTAGTGGGATTTCTTGGATGTGTGTGTTCATTATATGATAGGTTTAGCACTTGGAGCTTGTGGTTGCATGTTATGGGTTGTATTTGTTGATGGCATGAGGCTCACTTTTTATGATTTGTATACCTTTGAGGTATGGAAATTTGGATGTATTAGCATTTATTATGGGTGTTATTTTTAGCTATGGTGATTATATCTTGACAGCTATTGATACATACTTGTTACCTTTGCATTGAGTGTTTGCGTATTGGGATATCGATTGGAAGTAGGACTTATGCTTCTTTGTGATAGTTAGCATGGAATATCTTTGGATGGATTCTTATCTTTGTGTGTTGTCATGATGGAGGATGGAAGCATTCATGATTGAGGTGGTGTTCACCTTGATTCTTGTTGTAAGTATCTTGATGGAGCACATGTAGCGCTTTGATTCCTCGATGGTGTATGTGGCTAGAGGGATTCTTCCCTTGTTCATGTTTGAGTTTACTTGTTTACTCCTTATGTAATGTATAAAACAAGTGGTAGAATGTTAGGAAATGGTGTGGTGTCCACATTGTATAATGTTTTTGATACGGTAAGCAACATTTACAGGGTGTTGTACCCTTTACACGGCGAGACCTAGGGGATCTAGGGATGCATGTATCACATGGGTCTAGCATTCTTGGGGCCACTTTAAGTGTTGTATGTAACATTGGTTTAAATATTTAATGTGGGGTTACACGTGAATAATATTTAATATTGAGAAAAAATACTATCGATGTTAGATGAGGGGTTAATGGTTTTGTAAGCTCATGGTATTAGTCAAACGGTTTTATATAATACCACTTGGTGGTTTTGTGTGGGCTTGTTTCTATAAAAGCGAACACATGGGTAGTTATCTAAGGTTGGATAGTTGGATTGGCTATTTGGCAAAGGGGTTGAGAGCATCTCTTGTTAGCATTTGTGAGGGTTGAAGCATGGCATGGAATGTGTGGTTACATGTTTTTTCAAATGAAGTTCTTGTAGAGGGCTTGATGTTTCAAATTTATTCATGGAGAACTCTGAAGATGTATTGTAATGATTATTTCTGAATAATAGATGAGTGATGGATACTTTTGAAGGCTGGTTTTTTCCCTCTTGATGGTTTTCTTAGGGTATATCTTGTGTCATCTTTGATGGTATGTTGTCTATTCTTTTGCATATGTATTTTGAATACTTTTTTGCATAGATTTCTCTATTTGAATTATGTAGAAATTATCTTGGGTAGATGCATATTTACAGGGAGGCATGGAATGGTATAGGTAGGAGAAGGATATTGCTAGGGCACAGGAAGGAGGAGGGGGATAGTGGAGATGGTGTAGCACCTGGTACGTGTAGGGAGGGAGGCCCAATACTACAAATATTTATACATCGTTGTAGTCCCAGATGTGGAGAGGAGGTCGAGCTTCTCAAAGGCAAAGAGCTTGAGAAGTGGGTCTCAATCACTGTGATCAGGATCTAGGAGGAGTGGGTTGATGAGACCACCACAAGGAGGGGGAGGAGGACCAACAACATCAATGGGTGCCACCATCCCCACACACTCAAATGTAGGCAATAGTGGCTAGGAGAGGCAGGGATTTGGTGGCAATTTTAGACTAATACATAGGTTTTTGATTTTTTTGATGAGCCATTTTGTACAGGTTATTGTATTTATTTGATCAAGACATTGATATTGTATGTATATGTATGATGTATATATGCGATATACCATATTATCATGGAAAATTGATGGATATGTATTTTATTATGATTCATGGATATTGATTGTACGATGGACATTTATTATGATTCATGGACATTGATTGATTTATGGTCATGGATTTATGTGATATGGATGGCAATTTATTGTTTTTATGATGTACATGGAATATGTGATGGATTGATGATGGATGTGATGTGATATGATTATATGTATGTATGAGAACATATATGTGATGTATGCGAGTTTACGATTTGATATATGATATTGGTGAGTGGTGATGCAAAATGCAACTATATCTATGTTATGTGGATGTGATGCGTACTAATATGTGTGATGTAGGATGGAGATTCATGTATGTTGATATGAGTCATAATGATGTTGTGATGATTTATTATACCCATGGATGGCATGCGATGATGATGTATGTATTTGATTTAGGGGTGTATGTGATAAATGTAAAATGTATGTGAATGGACTAATATGTGATGCAACTAAATCTAATGGATGAACCTAATTACACTATGACACTACATGACATTCTTAAATGATGAGACAATGTAATGCAACCTAAAAGATAAAAGATGATTAAAGTAAAGAACCTTAAATAAATTCATGAAACTTAAATGATAATGATAAAAGATAGTTAGAATAAAAAATTCTAAACAACTTACAACAATCTAAATGATGGTGGAAATGATAAAATATGGTTAGAATAACAAGTTCTAAACAACTTAATACAATCTAATGAAAATCATAGAGGATGTTTAGAATAACAAATTCTAAACAACTTAATGAAATCTAAATGATAATGGAAATGATAATAGATGATTAGAATAACAAATTTTAAACAACTTAATGCAATCTAAATGATAATGAAAATGATAAAATTCTTAGAATAATAAATTCTAAACAATTTAATGCAATCTGAATGATAATGAAAATGATAAAAAAGGCTTAGAATAACGTATTCTAAATAACTTAATGTGAACTAAATGATAATGGAAATGATAAAAGATGCTTAAAATGATAAATTCTAAACATAATACAAACTAAATGATGATAAAAATGATAAAAGATGATTAGAATAACAAATTCCAAATAACCTAATGTAATGGATATGAGAATGAAAATGATGAAAGATGGGTAGTTGATAGGTGTAAACCATAGTGTATCAACCAAGAGCAAACCAAACCCAATATGAAAAGTGGAAAGGGTACACTTGCACATTCAAAATCCAATGATTAGAAAAAGGATAACAATAATGGCTACGAAAGATAGATGGTAGGATGGGGGATGAAATTTGAGCAGTTTAGTACTATATATTAGTCTACCATGTAGTGAGAACCTGTTTTGATTTAGCATGAGATAATATTCACAAAGGTATTAGGAATCAGGGTGGCTCCATATTGCATGCATATGAATGACACAATAAGAAAATAGGTTGTTCCAACATCCTACAAAGTCACAGAGGGCTTTGGTGAGGTTGATGTTCAAAAACCCCAAGCACAAGAGGATGCCCCAGTATAACACAATATCAAGATAAATATTGGTGGATACAACACGAGACAACTAGGAAAACATGATAAATAAAAATCCAAGACATGCCCTAATTTCTACTAGTCAAAGAACACCATGATATGATGGATTGTGGTGACTGCAAATAGGTAGAGTAAGAAGCGCAAGAAATAAACAAAGATTTGAAAGAACGTGAAATAACAAGAAATCTTAAATATCCTTTTCCATGAGGATGATGAGTGGATTGATGTGGTTTGATGTGAGGAATGATATATCCTATAGAGACCAAATACGAATGGGATAGAACCTATGATTCCTATGACAAAGGATGGTCAAGATACTGGAAATGCAAAGGGGCTGACAAATTTTATTGTAGGTACCATCTTGCTAGAGGATCTTGTCAACACAAAAAACACAAGGATGAGACCTAATGACAAGTATATTCAATGATGGGCCTATATGATGCCACGAGACTGATACTAAATACACTATAGACAACTGATGATAGTTAGCAACAACCTAATCAATAAAATAAATTTGAGTATCAAGAGTTCATGAGGAGCCATGAGGTGAATTCTAGAATAAATAAATGAAGCTTAAGAATATATATAGTAAATTCGACTTATCAAATGCCCAACCAATATATACCATGAGAATGGATGGGATTATCAATATGAGTAATGGATATAATGTAGATGGTATGGATAGGATGGGGAAGATGTGTGTGGTAAATGGATGCATGAGAGCATGTGGAAAAGGGGAGATGAGGTAGATAATTATTATTCCCCATAAAAATGGCACTTTTTTCCAAGTTTTCATCAAATGAGTTTGTCTAAGGCACCACCAAGGGTGGATTTCACCATAGGATGATTTATTTCTCTTTACTATTTTCTATAATTTTTTTGAATTTTTAGAAAAAAAATATTTTTATTTTTATTTTTGAAAGGTGGGATAACTTAGCTAGCTTAAGAATAGAACCTCTTGAGGTGGATGATGTTGATGGGTTCATTCAAAGATTCATCATTAGGAGTAGCCAACTGACATGCCCCTAAACCATATTTTTCCAATTAGCTTCAAACTTTCCTTTCTTTTCTCAATCTTGTTGGGTTTGTTGATTCTCCTTAAGAACAAGATCACCAAGTTGGAATTGGCAAGATCCAATATTCTTGTTATAAGTTATTAATCAATTTTGATAATCTCAAAGATGGTTATAAGCATTGATATGTCATTCATCTAAAAGATATAACTAACTCAAGCGTGTGACCCAATACTCCTCATCATTGATAAGGTTCTTCAATGAG
The DNA here is from genome assembly GCA_007258455.2 of Sequoia sempervirens. Taxonomy (NCBI): domain Eukaryota; kingdom Viridiplantae; phylum Streptophyta; class Pinopsida; order Cupressales; family Cupressaceae; genus Sequoia; species Sequoia sempervirens. The sequence goes on along the minus strand of VDFB02000016.1, from coordinate 13,838,441 downwards.
ATGTGTAGCAATGGGTGTTCAACTCCTATTGGCAAGATAACTTTGGCACCATAGACTAGTGAATATGGAGTGGCGTTGATAGGGGTACGGATGTTGGGTGCGGTAAGCCCAAAGGGTAGGATTAAGATTAAGATGCCAGTCACAACTAGTGTCATTGACAACTTTCTTAAGGATTTTAATTAAGGTTTGGCTTGACCGTTACCTTGAGGGTAATATGGAGTGGATCAATGATGTTGGATATATATAATTTCTCACACAATTATCTCACATGTTGGTTTTTGAAGGGTTTACCATTGTTAGTAATGATGGTGGAGGAGACACCATATCGATAGATGATATGATATAGGATGAACATGGAAATTTGGAGGCTAGTGATGAGGGTGAGTGGGATGGCTTCCACCCATTTAGTGAAATATCGGTGGTGGTGATGATGGAGGTGTGTCTATTAGACGAAGTGGGTGTATCTTACTGACTAAATAAAAACTCCATTACAAGAAGGGCCAAGGTGAGGTAATAGGTTGCAATGCCTGAGATCGTGTATGTATCAAATATGCATGTTGTTGACAAGGAACACACTTATTAATGTGTTCATAAGCATCATTTTCTATATTAGGCCAATAATAACCTATTCGAAGAAGCTCCTTTGCAAGGACCATTCCACTTGTGTGAGCCCCACAAATACCACTATGTACTTCATTTAATGCCACATTGGATTTTGTACTGTTTAGACGTCACAATAAGGAGCCATCATACCCCCTACGATATAAGGTGTCTCCAAGGATTGTGTAATGAGATGAACATTGGATGAATGATTGGTGTTGGTTGCAGGTGAGATTAGGTGGTAAGATGTTGTCATGAAGGAATGTATAGATGTTGTGATACCAAGGAGATTGGGGACTAATAATTTCACACACCATTTACCTATCTAGGAGATCATATGCAAGCATCAAAAGTCACTCAACTAGGAATTCACATTCATGACTATCACAAGGCATGTCTAATAAGGACCCAATAGTGACCATGACATCCACTATATTGTTTTGAAGATGAGGGACCTACTCAAACTGAATGTAGCTGAAATATTTCTTGAAGTCATCAACCATGCATTTATAAGAAAGAAACTTATCATCCTTAGTATGGAATTCATTATTGACCTGTTTAATAATGAGCTGAGAATCACCATAGACATGTAACCAATTGATATTCCATTGAACGGCTTTCTTTAAACCAATGATGAGAGCCTCATATTCTAAAATGTTATTTGTGTATGGGAAGGTTAACTTGAATTATTTAAGTATAAAATCACCTTGAGGGGTGATAAAGAGAATACCCACACCCAATCCATGTTGATTGAATGAACCATCAAAATATAACTTCCATGGAGCCTATTTAGTGACAAGGAAGACAAACTCATATGTAAATTTGGTGATCAATGGATGGGCATCAACTAGAGGAGAATTTATTAGTTGATATGCAATAACCTAACCTTTGATTTATTTTAAATCAAAATACTCAATGTTAAACTCAGTAAGAACCACTACCCATTTAGCCATAATACCTATTAAAGATGTGAACATGATAGTAGATACTTGAGAGGGTCAACTTTAGAAATAAGTTTGACTGAATGATTGAGCTTGTAATATTAGATCTTTTTAGAACTAAATACCACTACCAAGCATGCTTTTCTATGAGTGTGTAGTTAATATTGTAGCCAACAAGTGTGAGACTAATGTAGTATACTCCTCTCTCTTTCCCATTTTTGTCATGTTGTGCAAGAAGTGCCTCTAGTGCCACTGAGGTAGCTAAAATATATAACAATAATGGTTTTCCCAATAAAGGAGGCATGAGGATGGGTGGATTATCCAAATATTCTTTCATTTTGTTGAAGCCTTTTTGACATGAAACATCTCATTTAAGCATGGTTTCTTTTCCAAGCAAGTGGTTAAAAGGTTGGCATTTATCAACTAGCTAAGTTATGAATTTGCGGATGGATTGTAGTTTACCTTGCAAACTTCACAACTACTTAAGTGTCTTCAAAGGAGGCATATCTATAATTACTTTGAATTTAGTGGGATCAACCTCAATGCCTCTCCTAGACACTATGAAACCCAATAATTTACCCGAGGTGACACCAAAGGCACACTTCTTTGAGTTGAGCCGCAATTGGTATTGTTCCGATTGAGCAAAGATGCATTCAAGGATGACCAGGTATTTTTCTCTAGTATTAGATTTTCCCAAAAAAATGTCCACATGATCTTCCATAATTATGTGGATGAGATCATGGAAGATGAATGCCATAGCACATTGATATGTGGCACCTGCATTCTTCAAACTAAAGGCCATGAATTGGTAACATAATGTTCCCAATGGAGTAGTAAATGTTGTATTATGTCGGTCTTATATTACAATGAAATTTTGATTATAGCCTGAGAAATTTTCCATTAATGACAACATGGCATGACCCATCATCAAATCCATAAGGATGACAAAGTTGGGAAGTGGGAAGTCATTTTTTGGACATGCTTTGTTTAGATCTCTAAAGTTAGTGCAGATGTGGATGCCCCTAGTCGGCTTGGAAATAGGGAAAATGTTGGAGATCCAATCAAAATAATCTATGTTCTGAATAAAACCAACTTATAGTAGCTTTTCTAGTTATATCTTGACCAACAATACAATTTGAGGGTGCATCTTGCGGAGTTTTTGTTTGACAAGTTTAACATCTAGATGAACAACTAAGTGGTGCGCCACTAATGCAGGATCATGTCCTAATGCAAAGCAGGGGTATAGGTTGTCTAATCAATCACAATTCAATCAACCTTGACCAATTTTTCCACTCTGAAAACTCTAACTTAGTGTTTGTTCACAAATTCTTCAATCTCACTTGTAACATTCCAAACTGTGGTTTTCCTACATATCTTTTAGAGAAGGCCTCAAACCCATGAATGGAATACCTTTTAGAATACCCTTTATGCTCTTCTTTAACATATAAAATTTGTGCATAGTCTTGTTTCAGAACATCACCTTCTAAAATGGACTACTACGCTGCCCTTAAGCCCAATTAGGCCTTTTTTACAAAACAACTATGTGGTAAACCTTCTCCCAATCACCAATATTCACTCCAATAATCTAAAAAAATCAAATTGGGTTTGAAATAATAGGTTTTATCAATTAAAACATCCACAAACTCATCTAACAATAAAACCCTACTTCTAACCAGTATTTCCAAGCCTAATACATTGACATATTAGGCTAGGGCTTGCACAAACGAGGCCCTAACTCCATCCCTTGCATCTACAATCACTAATAAAATGAAAAACATCCTAACTAAAACCATTCCACTGATTTGTAAAGATTTCCACCATTGGAATGGTCCTTTATTCCATTTTCTTGTTTAAACCCTCTCAATCTAGGGTTTTCAGACCTCTTCCAGTAAATTGCTTATAAAATCCTTCAAACTCTATGGAATCAACTCAAACCAAAACTAAAAAAGATTTAGTTCATCCCTACAACAATTCCAATAACAATTAGTACATTTGCTACTTGTACGGAACCGTACCACTGGCTGTAGCAACATATTTCAATGAAAACACACAAAAAATGAAGTTTTCTTATTGCTTGTGCACCAAAAATGTCTTCAGAACCTTGCCTCAAAGTTTGTGAGGCATATTTAAACACCAAAAACCAAAAAAAAATGGTTCATAACCACCTTTTAAACCCATGACCGTTTAACTTCCACATATGACAAAATTGCAAAGTTGCTTGTGCAACTTTTTCAACTTTTGCAAAAACTTAACAACATTAACTAAAACCGGCCCCATGAGACTCATTACATTGAAAATGGTCTAAATAGACCTTATTACACCAAATATGACTCAAAACACCCAAAAACCCAACATTGGACCATATTTACAAAATTTGACTAGGTGTCCCTACACCAAGTCCCAACATATCAGAGTATGACCATGCAAAATTGATTGAACCTCTTTGAAGGATAATAGAATGTTTTATGCTCATCTATTGATAAAGAGGTTGCCACATATGTGAGTTGTGGTTCAACTGCATTTCCTGGGTTGATCTCCTTAGTATCTTCTCTGAAGATAGATGACCTTTCTAATTGTTTTGTATCCATGAGGGGAATATGAACATCCTCATCCTCTGATACATCAAGGAGATTTTCATTAGAGGATACACCCTTTCTTTTTACTTTTGATTGATCTAAAAGTTCCTTAGGGAGGTTTTCACTAAAAGACCTTGAGTTATTTTCTTATTTTTACTTTTGTGGTTAGAAGTACTTGGTGATATAAAGGATTTATTTTACTTAGATTCATATCCAAGTTCCCGATGTTTGACATTGACTAGTAGTTCTATGGGTTGAATTATGCCTTGTTCATTTGACCCAATCCTTTCCCCTGATAATTAACCTTTTGAGCGATTTGATGGGTAGTGGGGTAAGTTTCCTGAAAAATATTCCAAGAGAGTATTAAAACTCTCATGTTCTTCATGATATACCCATTGACTAATATCTTCTTCAATTTTCTCTTGTTCGAATGTTCTTGGAAATTGGAATGTGGTGGACCTCAAATTTTTTATTGTTAATTCTTGTGGTTTCTTTGACAAGGAGGGCCTTCTAAGGGACTATGGAGAGAGGGTCATGGTACCCACGTTGAGATTAGTGTTCATCTCATACTCCCCATAGCCCTTATCAGTGATCTTGACCTTTGAAAAGGTGGATTTGAGGGTGGTAGACAAACTGGATGGCATGAAAAGTGTGTTGGGATCAACATAATATGAGGATGAAGTTGCATTGGAAGGCACAAATTCAACCCTGAGACAATGTCGAGAGTGAGGGAAAGTGGCTTCAAGAGCATGACAGTACTCAAAAGGATGAGGATCGACATGGATGGTGACTTCAATACCATTATGTGGGAACTTAAGGTATTGACAATATGTAGATGGGACAACTTGCATGGAATGGATTCATGGGTGATAGAGGAGGAGATTTTAGGGGAGATCAACATCAATGACGAGACATGTGGTATAGTACAATGTTGGGCCAATCTGAATGGGAAGGCAAATAGTTCTAGTTGAATCTCATTCTACATTATCATATGCCTTAATGGTAATTACCTAATTGTCTAAGTCAGCTTTAGTATACCCCACCTATCCTATGAACTTCAACATACACAAATTAAGGGAAAAACTATTATCTAACTTGACCCTCTTTACTTTGTGCTTGGAAATGAGGAATTCAATGTTTAGGGGGTGATTATATGATGGGTCAATTGGAGGCATGCCATTTTGACTAAATCCCAACTAGAAGGTGAATGAAAGGTGTCATGCCAATGCTTGGAATTGCATGGGATCAATGTAAGTAAGAAACCATGCATGTTGCAATTCTTTGGTGAGGATCTCTTGGTGGATAGTGAAAGATTTCAACAAGTCTAAAATGGAAATTTATGTAGGGGTTTTACCAAGATGATCCAAAATATTATGTTACAAACTCACTAAAGTCTATTGGGAGGTATTGGATGGTCCCAAGATGGTAATGTGACTTCATCGAGTAGTGAATGCACATTTAGGTTCCTTGGATTTGACTCTAATCATAAATATGCATGGATCAACTTGCATAATACAACCGACCATATTGTCACAATTAAAGGGGACTTTGGTATAATCAACATCATTGGTTTGATTGGTTTGGTTATTGTTTTTGGAATTGTATGAACCATCATTATCATTGGATGTGCTAGTCCCTTGGAAGTGGTTTGGAAAATCATTTTGATATATCTGTAGTTGAGCATTAGACGAGGTGGACCAATTCTAGTCCAAGGTAATATCACCTCTATAAATGAGGTTCTGGACATAATTCTTAAGCTTAATGCATTTATTATTGGAATGCCCCTTAATCCTATGATAATCACAATACTAGTTTTCCTTAAACCAATTAGGCTTTGGTTTATATCATCAAAAGGTTGGGTAACCAAATAGGTGATTGTGTTATCTTGGACTAGCTTATGAAACACCACATCAAGGGGTTCTCCTAAAGGAGTGAAAGAGTGTTTAACATTTCCCTAATTGGAAGGTCAGGGTGTTTCTTAGGGAATGGATATTATATTTGTGGTAGATGGGGTAGGTGAATTTTGATTGACTTGAGATGTGTTAGCCACCTAAATATGTTTAGTATCGGTCACACCACTGTTGATAACATTCTTATTCTTTTTCTAGAAATGAGACTTATCATTAGAGTGTTTATCATTTTTTTCCTTGTAAATTTTGACTAAACCTAGAAATAAGTGCATTCTCGATGGTGACACCTTTCTCAATGATCTCATCAAATATGGAAGAACAATGAATACACAAATGAAAAGTCATTTTTTATGTGTACATTTTTAACAAAGATATTCACCAATTGATTTTAAGGTAAGTGACATGAGAGATGGCTAGCTTGGTCTCACCACCTTTACAAATAGCTTGCATAACTTTCTCCAGTATGTTGTTTTTAGCACATAGATCAATCATGTTGACTTCATGTTCAATATTATAAGAGAAATGTACCAAATTTTTTTTAGATAAATCTACAAAAGTAGAAACAAAACCTTGAGGAAGGTACAAGAACCACTCCAATGCTTTCCCACCCAAGCTTTGAGGGAACAAAAAAAGGAGGTAGTTATCATTATATGCCACATTTTGACAATTCATGTAGAATTCTTTGACATTATCATGTGGTCACCTTTCCCTTTGCATTTATCAAATTTAGGAATCTCAAAGTGCTTGGGAAAGGGTGTGGTGGCGATGGTGCAATCAAAGGGATAGAGCACAATTCCTCGAATTTAAAGGACTTCTTGGTAGTCCCCACTTGAAAGTCCTTAAATGAAACTTTCATGTTCTCTCAATCTTGATTAGGTGTTGCAAACGTAGGAGGAGTTGTAATATTGGGATTGGGTTGGTTGGTGTATGGGTTATGTGGAGGTGGAACGTGATGAGATGGATTTGTGTGTGATGAATGTTGTTGAGTGTTGAAATATGGTGTTTTTTGTAGTGATTGAGATGGATGAATTTGTTGTTGAAATTGATTATGATTTGATTGTTGTTGAGGAGGATGGGAATATGATGGTGGTTGAGATTGATAGTGTGAGGGATATTGGAGTGAATTCTCATAAGATTGCATAGGGGGTTGTGATGGATAAGATTGATAATTGTGGGATGTATTTGGTAATTGATGAGGAGGTAGAGAGTAATATAAGTGTGATGGATATTGGAGTGATTTGGTGTGAGGTGGTTGAGGATTAGTGTATTTTTGTTGGGGTTGTTTAGATTGATATTTGAAACAAAGAAAAATATGAAACCCTAGGTATACATTAGATATTGGAGTGGGTCGGTGTGAGGAAGTTGAGGATTAGTGTATTTTTTTTGGGGTTGTTTAGATTGATATTTGAAAAAAATAAAAAATGAAACCCTAGGTCTACTATGTAAACCTAGGGTTGAAATGGTTTGGGGGTGTTGGATGTGTGGTATTTTATTATGTTTCATTAATATAGAGATTAACAAGGTGAGTAGATTGACTTTCAACCATGAAGGTGAGCCAATAAAACCTAAACATCCATCCTATAAGGATTAGAATGATCTAGAATTAATTTTCCACAATTAACCTAGTTAAACTATATGATCTAATATGAAAAATGCATGATCTTGACAATGCATAGACTATAACAACTTGTAGGCAGATCTAGAAAGTGTAGAGGACTGCGTAATTATCACCGAAAGCTAGATCTAAGTGTTTTAGCAATACAAAAACACCCATTGGTGAATGGATATTTGTATGCCACTTCTCTATATTTTGGGTCCTTTGATGACAGATCCAAGCTCCTGATTTCCAATTATAAAATTATCAGAATATTGTCAGCTAATTCTATAAGTGATTTTTCGTTTCTTGACAAGACGTAGGGCTTCAAATGCAATAACATTTGAATAATTCATCTTCAAGATTCCCTCAGTCCTCTTCAAACCTAAAAAACTTGCACATTCAAAGAGGGAAAATTTTAGGCCATTTAGGGGATTGCCTCAGTTAAACCCCATGTAAGTGTTTCCACTTCCACAATGGCAATGCCAATGATAAAATGATAATGGATAGTCCAAGGAATGATGAAATCACAAAGTGTTGCAACTGACTACCCTTCAATGACTTCCTGGAAGGACTGAAGTCATACATATGACCTCAAGGTCTTGAATCTTGCTTGCTTGATTTTCTTGAATGCTTTGGAGACCTACAAAAGTGTTAAACTTCTCAAAACAATGATAACATGAACACACATAAACTCACATAATATTTGGCATGATGTTAGGATCTTGAATTACTACAATAAAGCTCTGAAATGTTGCTCTTAACTTGCTTGATATTCCTCTTGATCATAAGTTTGCCAATAGTTTTCTTGTTAGATTTCAAATTATGCAATAACTAGGTATTTATAGGCATTTCTCTAATTTCTCGAGAATTAAATCCCAATAGTTGACATTTGAAATTTGAATTTTTAATGTTAAGATGGCCACTCTAACATGTTAAAAAATTTAGTCCTCGGCAGAATAGGGTACCCATTTTCCATTGGGTGAATGGGTCATGGCCCTATTCTCTAGGACATTAAGTGTTAGAGGAAAAATATTAATTAGATGCATTTGTTCAATGCTTGCGATTTCTCAGAAAGTAGTACAAATGGGCTATTTAATGCATAATTTAGGAAATTAGGGATCCAATTAGGCTTAAAAAATTAGGGGGGAAAACATAGTGTTAAATTATCAAGGGTGACAATTTATAATGCTACATTTAGCCCCTACTTTAGTGAGAGTATGAACTTATGCTCAGTCTCACACTAAAGTAGAAAATCTATTTCAAGAGGGGTCTGATTGTCCAAATGTTGAAGAGATAGGATGACTATAGATAAAGGGAAGTGATCAAGCCCCTAGGATATAAGATCCCATGGCAAACCAACATAAGCACAAAGTGATGAGGGGCTCTGAGATACTTTTATATAAATCATTTTATGTTTAAAAGACTTGTTATTTTTGTTAATTAACATGACTAGCGGTAGACTATAGACTATTATATTTACTTACTTTGCTTTATGTTTGGCTAATTTGGTAGATATATTTGAGGTAATGCTTTATGTTAAATGTGTTGCTTTTGTGATGATATTGATGAGTTAATTATGTAGTGTTAATCGTTTACTATCATAATTGGTATCTTTTTCTTAAGGGTTTTATTTAGGGTATTTAAAAAACTACTGATGAAGTTAAACTCCCTGTTTAATCAAAGGAAGACAATCACGCCATTGATTGGCCCAACTGGATGATGAATCACTGAAGTCCAAGTCAACTTCTTTGTTGTCGGTTTAGGAACTTCTAGTCCTAGCATTGATCTAGCATATTTCTCTGTCTATTCTCAGTCCTGTTTTAGTTTTATTTAAATCTTTAGTTTAGACGCCTTTAATCTTGGCAGTTAACGCCATGTTGTGATTTCAATAAGGATATAGTTATAAATATCCATGTTTTGGATTTAGAGAGGAGTTAGATAATTTTCAGCTAGAAATCTTATAATGGTTGCAATACTCTGTTTTGCGTCCCTATTTGATCAATTTGAATGAAGATAAGAAGTTAACTCAAATTACTATGTTAAGAGATCTTACCGGAGGAAGAGCAGGGCCCTCTCAACCAAAGGAATTGATCTTGTTTGGTATTTTTTGAGTTCATGTTATTTCTATTCGTTAATATTGAATCTAAAGTGTTAGAAGTTAAATCTGGAATGTTAAGTTATTTTGAATCAATTTCAAAAATTGTGTTTAAATCGCTCTTAAGTTTAGTTCATCATAGTTAGAATGGTTTGTTAGATTCATTGTAAGGTTTATTAAGTTAATCAGATTTAGATGTTGTTTGTAGGAATTAAGTTTGATAATTATTTGATAAGTTTAATTAGAGCAATGATGGGAACTTGTGGAATGATGAAACTGAAATTTGTCTGGAATTTGTTCATGGAAATTAGTATTTATGTTTTGTAGATTAATCATTATTTCCTTGCAGTTCATTTATGTTCTTTAAAATAGCATTTATTTTCCAGCAAATCTTAAAATAAATTTATTTTAAAGTAAATTAGAATTAAATTTGGATTTCGAATTCTACATTAAGAATCAGGATGAATGTTAGTCTTTTCCATGAATCAACCTCAATCAAGTCAAGGGAAGTCAAAAATAAGTCGACATAACTTTAAATTAGGAAATAAGATAGAATTAATCCTTAGGAATTAGTCGCTAAAGTTCAACTACTGAGAGCTCCTGAAGGAGCCAAATCAACACCTGAAGTCACTGTTTACAGTGAACCCCCCCCCCCAAAAAAAAGTCTATGACAAACATCCTTATCGCATATAGCTCTAAGACACACCCGTTTTGATAATTAATTGACTAAATGATGCAAGTTGTGACATCAATGACCTTGCCCATCATTTTTGACGCCATTGCCAAGGATTAAAAGATTTGGCTATTTAGTGTGAAGCCTTAGTCTTGATAAGGAAAATATATCTGAATTGTGGATGAGACGAAATAGAGACCATCTAGGGAGGTTTCTTCCACGAAACATTGATTTTCGAAGAAATATTGATTTTGATCAGGAACAAGACATTCAACAATACCAAATTGAAGATCAAGAAGATAATAAAAAACATCAAATTGAAAATCAAGAAGAAAATAGAGATCCATTTCAAGAAGAAGAAATGGGTGACCAACCAGTACATCCCCTAGCAAATAGGACCTTTTCATATCCTATAAATCTTGAAAGATAGATTGGTGAGCCTCCTATGAAGAATATTTCGCCCTCAGTTTTACCTACCTTTAGGGGAAAGACTTCAGAAGATCCTGATCAATTCCTTTTTGAGTTCAAAGTTTTATGCCAGACCTACGATTACACAAATGATAACCAGAAGTTGAAGTTATTTCCTTATACTTTGAAAGAGTCAGCTTTACGATGGTTCATGGGTTTAGGAGTAGGAACAATTGGAACTTGGCAGCAAATGGAAACCGAATTCTTGGAAAAATAACAAGATTACTGTCGAGTAAGGGATAGGAAGGAGGAATTGTTTCAAATAAGACAAATGGAGGACGAAAGTTTAGAGGATTATGCTAATAGATTCCAGTTTGTGCATCAGAGGTGTACTAATGGATTGGATGGTGAAATTAGTAAAATAATTTTCCTGAGAGGAATTGATGATGAATCAAGAGAGTCCTTGAATCTTATGGGGAAGGGAGACATTAATAAGCTTTCCTTGGATGATATTGTTGAGATATGTAGAAACTACTCTAGAACTAGGGTAGGGAATCAAAACTCCAGGAGAAACAAGGCTCATACTACTGATGTGTTAGAAGTAATGGAGGAATTAGCAAACATGAAGACTGATTTACTTATTCATCTCAACATGCAAGGAGATAAGAAGAACACTGAACCTTTGTCTATTTATTGTTCCAAGTGTAGGGGAAAACACCTTTTAAGAGAATGTCCATTGAATCAAGTTGATATCTGTGAGATTTGTGAGAAACAACACTCAACAAGTTCCTATAATCTTTTGGTTGGGATTAAGAGTAATTTAAGGAAATCACCTGTGGTAGAGGAAGAGCTCAATTATGTTGGCTAAAGACCTAAAAACATAGGGTACAATGCTAATCAAAGACAGTATGGTTCCACATCTAACTAGAATCAGAACCCTTGGCAAAACCAGAACCAATGGATCCCTCCATATCAACCACAACCACCTACTTATTCGGGTCAACCTGAATGGATGAATCCCCAATGGAATAAGTCACAATGGAAAGCTAATCAACAGCCACAGTGGTAGTCAAATCAGCCCTCAGGCAACAAAATCAGACACAATTCCAACCATGGAAAAATTAGGGGTAAAAACGTCCCTGGGGACAAACGCCTCCAACAATCAATGCCCCTAATCCTCCTAATGACTAGGCGAACCAGCTTCAACTGCCAACTCAACCAGTTGCAAATCCAATAAATATCCATAATAATGTAAATCCCCCTAATTTGAATGTCATTGACACTAATGACATTTAGTTGAGAAATTGAACTGTTCAATCTACACCAACAGAAAAAGTTCAAGAAAGTAGGGAAGATAATGAAACATAAAAATAAAACTTGGAGGAAGAACAAAACGTTAATCAGGCACCTTATCCTAAGAGATTGAAGGAAGAAAAAGTCACTACTGAAATCTCTCAACCCAATTGCATGAATGTAGTTGATTCTCAACTTATTCATGAGTTGAAGAAGATTAACATTGAAATACCACTGTTACAGGCCATTAAAGACATACCAGAGATAAATCAGTTAGTTAAATCCCTTTGCATGAAAACTCCAGGGAGGAAAAGGAAATTACCTTCCACAATTCAAATAGGGACAAAACTCACTAATGTGTTATCAGGAAGATTGCTTCCACAGAAATATAATGATCCTGGTAGTCCTGTAATAACTCTGTGTATTAATGGAATAGAGATATCCAATGTTCTAATTGATCTGGGAGTTTCCATAAATGTTATCGCATCTGATACTGTTGAAATGTTAGGAATGACAACTATTCAGCCAACAACAACTATTTTACAGTTAGCTGACCAATCTACTACCAAACCTGAAGGTATCATAGAAGAAATCATGGTCACCATTGACACATGGGATTATCCAGTTGACTTTTTGGTTCTTAAAGCTAGAAAGAAAGATTTTGGTTATCCAATCATTTTAGGCAAACCATGGTTAGCTACTGTTTTTGCCTTAATAGATTGTAGATATGGAAGTATGATCATTTCAAATGGTTAGAAACAAAAATAATTGTCACTCTATCCACCAGCGCAATCATCAATTCAACCAAACACTCAACTTTGGGTTGGCGAGGATATAGAATTAGAAGGTGATGGAATTGTTTAGTTAGCTATGGTTACCTTAGTTGAACATATTGAAGAGTGTGAAGAACAAAAGACTACTCCTGAAAACAATAATCCGATTGAGAAAGGAAATTGTCAATCAACTTTGCATCAACAACACTCTTGTCCTCTGAATACACTTGTTGAAAATTCCCTATATTCTAAAAATGGAACTAAATAAATTCAAGTAGCTGGAGATAAACCTCTCAACATCAATTCATCTTTATCCCCAACACAAGAAAAAGAATTGAAGGAAACTTTAGAAAAACACACTGAAGCATTTTCTTGGGAGTATAGGGATATGAGAGGAATTCATCCTTCAATTTGTAGTCATCACATATACACTAAAGATGTAAGACCAATCAGACAAGGTCAAAGGAAAATCAATCTTGTTCTTCATGACATCGTTAAACAAGAAATAGAGAAGCATCTCAAAGTAGGATTCATTTACCCAATATCTCATAGTCAGTGGGTTTCTCCATTGGTTATTGTACCAAAGAAAAATGGTAAATGGTGAGTGTGCATAGATTATAGAGAATTGAATAAAGCCACAAAGGACCATTTCCCATTGTCATTCATCAACCAAGTACTTGATAACCTAGCAGGAAGCAATTACTTCTCTTTTCTTGATGGCTTTAGTGGATACAACCAGATCCATGTAGCTTCTGAAGATCAAGATAAAACTACTTTTACCTGTCCTTGGGGTACATACGCTTATACAGTTTTACCATTTGGACTATGTAATGTGCCAACCACTTTTCAAAGAGCATTCCTTGCTATCTTTGCAGATTTCACCACTACGTGTGTTGAAGTATACATGGATGACTTTATTGTTCATGCAAAAACATTTGAGGAGGCCCTTAAAAACTTAGAAAAGGTTTTGCAGTGATGTAAAGACCACAGGTTGTCCTTAAATCATGAAAAAAGTTCAATAATGATGATAGAGGGTATTGTTCTGGGACATCACATCTCAAAAGAGGGGATAAAAGTAGATCCCAAGAAAGTTGAGATCATACAGAACATTGAAATCCCTAAGAACCAAATTGGTGTTTGAAGTTTTCTTGGGCATGATGGATATTACAGAAGATTTATAGAAGGATTTAGTAAAATTGTTGGACCCTTATTTACATTGCTCAAGAAAGAAGAGGAGTTTGTATGGATTGAAGATTGTCAAGAAAATTTTGAGACAATCAAAATAGCTTTAACAACTTCTCTGATCATTAAAGGACTTGTTTGGGGAGAATCGTTTCACATACATTATGATGCATCCAATCTGGCTATTGGAGCAGTATTAGGACAAAAAGATGACAATGATGCCATGCATGCAATTTATTATGTTAGCAAAAATTTAAATCCTGCTGAAAGAAACTATACAACAACAGAAAAAATAATTTTTAGTTGTAGTATATGCAATAAACAAATTTAGACATTATATTACAGGTTACAAAGTTTAGGTACATACGGACCACACTGCAATTAGATATTTGATGAAAAGGCTATAGTAGGTGGACACATTATTAGATAGTTATCGTTGTTGGAGGAATTTGATGTTACTATCATAGATAAGCCTAGAAAAGATAATGTTTTTGTTGACTTTCTTTCAAGAATTTTTTTGCAGGATGATCAAGAACTAGTGGATGACAAATTTCCAGATGAACATTTATTTGCAATATCAGTTCATCCACCATGGTTTGCTAATCTGGTAAATTACCTTGTAACAAGGAAGTGCCCAAGTCACTTCAATCATAAACAAAAAAAGAGGTTGATTTGTGAAAGTTCCAGATTTCAGTGGATTAATGGTCTTTTATTTAAATTGTGCCCTAATCATGTTCTTCACAGATGTGTAACAGAGTTAGATGTCTATGATGTAGTACAGGCTTGTCATCATGAGCCTGAAGGAGGACACTGTTCAGTGGTAAGAATAGTTCATAAGATCTTAGGAGTTGGTTACTATTGGCTATCAATGACAAAGGATGTTACATTCTTTGTTAAACACTGTGATGAATGTCAGTGGATGGGAAGACCCACCCCAACAATGGAGATGCCATTTCAGCCACAAATAGCTCTAGAACCATTTGAAAAATGGGGAATCAATTTTGTGGGACCTGTTGATCCACCTTCAAAAGGGAAACATTATATACTTGATTGTACTATTTGTGCAACAAAATGGGCTGAGGTAAAAGCATTACCAGCAACAAGAGAAGATAAAGTTGTAGATTTTCTATACAAGCAAATTCTTTAGAGATTTGGTGCACCGAGAGAAATTGTTTCAGACCAAGGGCCACAGTTTGTATCAGTAATGATGGAAGCCTTTTTGCAGAGATATCAGATAATCCATAGGAAATCTTTGCCATATCACCCTCAGGCGAATAGACAAGTTGAAGTCACTAATCTAGAATTGGAGAACATCTTGACAAAGACTATTTCTTTAAGGAAAACAAAATGGGCAGAAAGGTTAGATGAGGCAGTATGGGCTTATAATACCACATGGAAAACAACAACTGAATTTTCTCCATATGAACTTGTGTATGGGAAGAAACCAGTCATGCCAATAGAATTTGAATTAATAACACTGAAAAACTATAGTAGAAGTTGGAATTGATTTACCAGAGACCGAGAAAAGTAGAATTTTGCAGCTCAACAGACTTGATGAGATAAGAATGAAGGCTCTTCAACATACAGAGGTAATTCAGAAGCAAAGAAAAGAATGGCACGATAAGCATATTGTGTCTAGACAGTTCAAGGAAGGAGATTGGGCATTATTATTTGACTCCAGATTTGAAGAATTTAAAGGGAAATTCCATACAAGATGGTTAGGACCCTATGAGATAGATCAGGTATTTGAAAATGGAGTTGTCCAATTAGTACCAATTGATGGAGAAAAGAGAGTTATGCTAGTTAATGATCATCGATTGAAAACATATCATAAGCCTGCATCAAAGGAGGAATTTTTAGATGATCTACAACACAAAATTGAACATTTTCTCTCTTCCTTGAGAGAAGATCTTTAAACCTTTGAAGAAGGCATGAATAATCAGGGTAAATTGAAAACCAGCAAATGGCAGTTTACCTTGAGAAAAAAAGGAAGTAAATTGAAATCCAACAAATGGCAGTTTGCTTTCGAAAAGAAAAAAAAGAGATGACTAAAAACCAACAATGGCAGTCTATCTGAGTTAACTCTTAAAAGCTCTAGAAGGCTCCTAAAGAGCTCCAAAAAGCTCCTGAAGGCTTCTGAAGATCCTAAAGACTAAAGAATTTGAAGACTTCATTTGGCTCGATAGCTCCTAAAGTTCCAAAACTCTTGAGAGCTCCTGAAGGCTCCTGAAGATCTTGAAGGCTTGCAATAAATAAAGGTGTGCATTTAATATGCATATTATTCTCAAATATTATTTTCTAAAGTAGTTAGACTAATGTAAAATAGGTAAATAATTATAAGTTTAGACATCTCTGCCATATTGTTATTAATAACGGTAATAAATGACTTTTAATCATTTCAAAAAGTGGCGGGACAGTTAATATAAGGAATTATGTGACATTGGATGATGTCAGTACTAATTACGGATCATGTTATGATCCGCCTATCTTTTCAAAATCTTTCCAAATTCATGCTGACATGTGTTAAAGAAGTCGCCAACTTTGCGAATTAAATTGCAACTACAATTTGTGGCATGTGAATCGTCCAGAGCAGTAAAGGAAGTTAATGCAAGGAATTAATGACACATCGTATCATTTTCAAAATAGCTGCTCCAAAAACAAGGAAAGATCATTCTGAATATTGATGAGCAATTCAGTCCACCAAGTTGAAGTCCACCATAGTTGCAGTCTGCCATTATTGACAGGAAGAAATAGGGAACAAGAGGAATGCAAAGCTAGAAAACTTCACTCTTCATTCTGAAACCAAGAGATTGTTGAGGGAAGCTGGATGGCTAGATTTTATAATGAAATATGAAGGTTTTCAGCAAGAAATTAATGAAGGCATGAATAATCAGGGTAAATTGAAAACCAGCAAATGGCAGTTTACCTTGAGAAAAAAAGGAAGTAAATTGAAATCCAACAAATGGCAGTTTGCTTTCGAAAAGAAAAAAAAGAGATGACTAAAAACCAACAATGGCAGTCTATCTGAGTTAACTCTTAAAGAGCTCCAAAAGAGCTCCAAAAAGCTCCCGAAGGCTTCTGAAGATCCTAAAGACTAAAGAATTTGAAGACTTCATTTGGCTCGATAGCTCCTAAAGTTCCAAAACTCTTGAGAGCTCCTGAAGGCTCCTGAAGGCTCCTGAAGATCTTGAAGGCTTGCAATAAATAAAGGTGTGCATTTAATATGCATATTATTCTCAAATATTATTTTCTAAAGTAGTTAGACTAATGTAAAATAGGTAAATAATTATAAGTTTAGACATCTCTGCCATATTGTTATTAATAACGGTAATAAATGACTTTTAATCATTTCAAAAAGTGGCGGGACAGTTAATATAAGGAATTATGTGACATTGGATGATGTCAGTACTAATTACGGATCATGTTATGATCCGCCTATCTTTTCAAAATCTTTCCAAATTCATGCTGACATGTGTTAAAGAAGTCGCCAACTTTGCGAATTAAATTGCAACTACAATTTGTGGCATGTGAATCGTCCAGAGCAGTAAAGGAAGTTAATGCAAGGAATTAATGACACATCGTATCATTTTCAAAATAGCTGCTCCAAAAACAAGGAAAGATCATTCTGAATATTGATGAGCAATTCAGTCCACCAAGTTGAAGTCCACCATAGTTGCAGTCTACCATTATTGACAGGAAGAAATAGGGAACAAGAGGAATGCAAAGCTAGAAAACTTCACTCTTCATTCTGAAACCAAGAGATTGTTGAGGGAAGCTGGATGGCTAGATTTTATAATGAAATATGAAGGTTTTCAGCAAGAAATTATAGAGGAATTCGTGAGAAATTTTCACGTAAATGTCACTAGAGTAAGGGGAGAAATAATTGAAGTCACTCTAGAAATAATAAGTGAGATTTCAGGAATTCCAGCTGAGGGAAAACTAGTTAACAGAGGCTAAGTAAAGTTTTTGATGAATTGGTGGCGACATTTCACCAAGAACCAGAAAGGAGGCTTGAAATTCTTATGCATAAGGGAGACCAAAATGGAATAGCTCATCACAGTTTGGACGAACCGTGGAGAACTGCTACAACATGGGTCATGAAATTCTTCACCTGTGAAGGATAGTACGACACTATATTAGGGCCGAGAATGCAACTATTGATACATTTAAGGTATGGACAGACAAAACCCTCCGCTAGAATAAATTTGCCAGCATTTTTGTTTCAACAAATTACTTCCATGATTTCAAGAGTAAAGTCTAGAGGGGAGTCTTCCATAAAATACCATGGGTTAATTCATCTGATAATTAAGCATCATTTCTTAAAGAAAGAGTTTGGGAAATAGGACTGGCTAGAATTTTTGTCCGCACCCATAGAAAAACAAAAAGGGAAACCCACAAAGGGGCCTGCAACAAAAAGGTTAAAAGTAGAAAAAGGTGAATCTTCCAAAGGAGAACAAAAAGAGGGTAAAAGAAAACTACCAGAATCCTCTAGGGTAACCTGTAGTAGCTCCAAAAAGAGAAAGTGAGACTTGAATGAAGAGAGCCCTAGCCATGTTGAGACCATTGTGTCCACTCTTGAAGAGACACCTACATTTCAAACCCCTGTCTTTGAAGGCCCAAAAGAAACTTTTGCAACCCATGAGGAAACTCACACACCAGTGCAGTCCCCTGAGCAACCTCACAGCCCTCCTGAAGGCCCAATGCCAACTCTTGAAAGAACCCATGTTGTTGAAATCCATGACTCTGCTAAAGAATCCAACGCACAATCATAAAAGCAAGAAGCCTCAGAGGAATTTGAAGAAGAGGTTGTGAGATCCCCTTCACCTTCTCCGACTATGGAGAGGAGAAAAGGAAAAGAGTCATTGATTAAAGAAGAAGAAATTCATGAAAAACAGAATGAGGAAGAATTAGAAACTGAGGAATTGTTAAGGGCTATGAAAATGTCCAAAATGAAAGCTGAGTTAGAGCAAGAAAAGAAGAATATGCTATTTCTTGAGGAAAAAATAAAAAGAGAAGAAGAGGAATTGCAACAATCCCTCAACAAAACTCAGGAAGTGGAAAAGGAGATTGAACAAAGAGAAGAAAGGTACAAAGATCAGTTGAATAAAACTGAGGAGGCTTTACAACAAGCTAGTGCGCAAGCATTAGCAAGTGCAGAGGAAATTACAAAATTAAAAGAAGAATTTCAGCTAAAAGAAGAGCAATTAAAACAACAGTCTACAAGGTTTATTCTCAAGAAGCCTCTACTTCCGCGACCCCACCACATTACCTTGCTCTGCCTCCCATTCCATCTAATATTCCGTCGGATGTTCCACAAAGGACTCGACCTGGATATCTCTCCTTGGTAGCCCTAAAATTCAAGCATGAAAATGATCATTTAAAAAAGCAAGTACAAAAATTAGAGGAAGAAAAAAATGAAATTGAAAGAAGACTTGAGCAAGCAATTGAGATAAATTCCGCAATGTTGTCAATGAGAAGACCAATAGGAGTATATGCTTTATTTCTCAGGGAGAATTTTATACAATGGAAGGTTAATCAATTAATTTTAAGGAGAAACCTAGATTATCGCAATGATAAAGATTTTCTGCAAGATTACTTCCATAGCCACCCTGATATTCAAAATCAGATGTGTGAGCTTTTCCAGCATGGGTTTTTAATGGGAGATAATGATGATTCTTTGTTGAATGTTTATGTTGGTGAGCTACAAATCAGGTCCTTTGTCTCCTTAATGCAAAATTAGGTTGAATGGTCAAATAGAATGGAAAAATACAAAGAGGCTCAAAAAAAGTATGGTTTACCAATGAGGCCTGAAATGCCTCATGCACAAAAGTATATCACAATGGTCCAATCAGTGGTAAGGAAAAATCACATCAATCCTTTTTATGTTTCAAATTTGTTGAATAGTATATCTACTTTCCAGAATGTAGAAGGGACACTTCCTCCATTGGCAATAAATTCATGTGAGGAAAGATATTTACTCATTCCTGAGTCAGTAAGAAGAAGAGAGCCTATAAACCCAAACAATATCAGATGGAGCTTGATAAGAGTTAGACATGTGATCACTTTGATTGAACAACAGTAGGAATTCTAGGTTGGTATGCAGTTCAGAATGCCAATTATCATCATGGTCGCTCCAAAACTCAAGGGACCAACAAAAATTTTAGAGGAAGTGATAAAACCATGGTTTGAGAAGCTAAAGGAAAACCATGGCTTTGCATTCAATACCAGACTGCCACCACAATACAAAGAAGGAGTGTTCGACTGTTGCATTTGAATGGAAACAGTGAACAAGGAGAAGGAATCCACCATAATTCTTGACAAAGAACCATGAGGACATGGTTCACAACAAGTGGGGAAGAATGATGAGGGGCTCTGAGATACTTTTATATAAATCATTTTATGTTTAAAAGACTTGTTATTTTTGTTAATTAACATGACTAGAGATAGACTATAGACTAATATATTTACTTACTTTGCTTTATGTTTGGTTAATTTGGTAGATATATTTGAGGTAATGCTTTATGTTAAATGTGTTGCTTTTGTGATGATATTGATGAGTTAATAATGCAGTGTTAATCTTTTACTGTCATAATTGGTATCCTTTTCTTAAGGGTTTTATTCAAGGTATTTAAAAGACTGATGATGAAGTTAAACTCCTTGTTTAATCAAAGGAAGATGATCATGCCATTGATCGGCCTAGCTAGATGATGAATCATTCAAGTCCAAATCGCCTTCTTTGTAGTCAGTTTAGGAACTTCTTGTCCCAACGCTGATCTGGCATATTTCTCTATGTCTATTCTTGGTCCTATTTTAGTTCTGTTTTAGTTTTATTTAAATCTTTAGTTTAGACACCTTTAATCTTGGAAGTTAACGCCATGTTGTATTTCAATAAGGATATAGTTATAAATATCCATGATTGAGATTTAGAGAGGAGTTAGATAATTTTCAACTGGAAATCTTATAATGGTTGCAATACTCTATTTTGCATCCCTATTTGATCGATTTGAATGAAGATAAGAAGTTAACTCGAATTACTGTGATAAGAGATCTTACCGAAGGAAGAGCAGGGCCCGCTCAACCAAAGGATTTGATCTTGTTTGGTATTTTATGAGTTCATGTTATTTATGTTCATTAACATTGAATCTGAAGTGTTAGATGTTAAATATAGAATGCTAAGCTAGTTTGAATCACTTTCAACAATTGTGTTTGAATCATTCTTAAGTTTAGTTCATCATGGTTAGAATGGTTTGTTAGATTCATTGTAAAGTTTATTAAGTTAATCAAATTTAAATGTTGTTTGTAGGAATTAAGTTTGATAATTATTTGATATGTTTAATTAGAGCAATAATGGGAACTTGTGGAATGATGAAACTGAAATTTGTCAGGAATCTGTTCATGGAAATTAGTATTTATGTTTTCTAGATTAATCATTATTTCCCTGCAGTTCATTTATGTTCTTTAAAATAGCATTTATTTTCCAGCAAATCTTAAAATAGATTTCTTTTAAAGTAAATTAGAATTAAATTTGGATTTTGAATTCTAGATTAAGAATTAGGATAAATGTTAGTATTTTCCATGAATCGGTCTCAATCAAGTCAAGGGAAGTTAGAAATAAGTCAACAAAACTTTAAATTAGGAAATAAGATATAATTAATCCTTAGGAATTAGTCGTTGAAGTTTAGCTCCTGAAAGCTCCTGAAGGAGCCAAATCAACACCTGAAGTCACTGTTTACAGTGTAAACCCCCCCCAAAAATTTTGTGACAAACATCCTTATCACATATAGCTCTGAGACACACCCGATTTGATAATTAATTGACTAAATGATGCAAGTTGTGACATCAACAACCTTGCCCATCACAAAGGAACACACACATGTATGATATGACACAAGACAACATACACAAACATACATGTCAAAAAACACGAAGCATACATTATGAAAACACATGACATGATAGAGCATAAAGATGACAATGAAATGAAAGCAAACATGATGTAGACACAACACGAACATGAAGAAAATACATAAAAACATAAGGTTAGTACTAAAATATTCGAGTTGGTAAGCCAAAGAGACCTTAGTCTTAAATTGTCTCAAATACCAAATGTCATCCATCGAATGAATGTTAGTTCCCATGAGGACTAACAAGTTGTGTTATGCCACATTACTCATGAAACACATGGCTCCACTAGCAAGCAAGGTGTGTTATGTTAGGTGGCCATGTTAAAATGGGTGCTTCAAGTTTAATGTCTCGAGGGACGAACAAAAATCACCTTAGGGGGTGCAAAAGGTTTAATGTCTCAAGGGAAAAACAAAACTCACCTCAGGGGGTGCACAAGTTTTAACATCTTGGGGGACAAACAAAACTCACCTCAGGGGGTGTACAAGGTTTAACATCTTGGGGATGAACAAAACCCATCTTAGGGGGTACACAAGGTTTAATGTCTCGGGGGACAAATAAAACTCACCTCATGGGGTGCATAAATAATGATAGGATAGGGCTAAAAACTCAAGGGATGTTATAGCAGCACCACCACCGGAGATGATTTATAAAAATAACAAAGGGGATTTGCTCAATACATGCAAGAATGAGATATTGGATGAAAGAATGTAGGAAAGAGGAAGGGGATTTCTAAGATTCCATATCTTGGATTACACTTAAAGATTTCAATTTTTAAAAATTTAGACTTCATTAGCTTGCTCTCATGCTCCATGATGGTGTCCTTGCAAATCACCTATGAGTGTAGAGATAGAATTGATACTAAGTTTTTTAGTTCTTTCTTGTGAGTGTCCTTATTGTAAAATGGGGGTTAGAATTAGGTTTATGTTATGTTTTAGGTTAAGTGTCCTTATTCACTCCTATTTTCAAGTTTCTTTTTGACATATAACCCCTCTCAACTCTCAAGCATGCCTAGGGAATTCAGAGGCACTTTGTGTTCCATTTCTTCATTGACATTTTGACATGATGAATCCTCTTAGGTGAACTAAACCACTCAATGCAATTTTTGGTCTATTTTGTATTGGACATCTTCTCATGAATATTTTTTTATGCATGCTCACGAGAAGAATGACCACTTTTGACATGTTTGCACTTTGACAATTTGACATTCAACTCATTTTGGGCACCATATTTCACTTAAGTGCATTTCTTTGTGTTTATGACATTTTGACATTAGATTCATTTTTGGGCAACATGTTTCACTTAAATACACTTTTCTCTTTTAATCTGTTATTTAAGGAACATCTCTACCAAGAGAGGAGAAGTCAAGGAATAAAAATATCACATTTTAGGAAATACTAGCCATAGTATTTCCACAAAGGAGAGTAGCATATTCCAAGAAAGGTCACACTCTTAGAGGACATCAAGCCCAATATTACCACCAAAGAGACAGTTACATAGATCAAGAAGGCCAAACTTTGATTGACAAGGTCACACTTCCTAGGATATGCATGCTATCACCACTAAGAAGGGACCATTTCTTATGCAATCAATGAGTGGGGGACTATCCCCTTAAAATATTAGTGTAATTGCTACACTAATGTTTTAAGGAGAAATAAGGGGATCCCAAGAAGGAATGCTCCCAACACAAGGCTACCTAACCCCTTGCCCCCCAAGTGTAAGGAAAAAGGTGAGCCAGATGGATTATGATATGCTACTCCTTACAAAATAAAAGATGATTGCATAAAACTAATTTTATACCCACATGGATGGGAGTGAGTATTATGTGATACTACAACTACCACATGAAAAGGAGCAAAGAAAATTAATGTTAATCTATCATGCATTCAATATAGGGATAAAATTCTCTTAATTTACTCTTTAAAGCATGACATACATTAGTAATATGTCCAAGTGTTCTATGATATGCACAATAAGACATATTTGTACTCTTTCCTTTCTTATCTTCTTGGTCATGGATGGGTGGAAATGTAATATGTCCTAGTTTGAGAAGTGTTTCTAAGGCTTGTTCAGTCTTGGTTATAGGATGCAAGAATGGTAACTTCTTAATAAGACCATAGATTTTGTATTTTTTGGTTGGTGGGACAACTCTTTGATGTGAAGGTTGAGGATTTTGGTAACCTATTCCTTTGGTATCTTCTGACAGTGTTTGTTCCAAGAGGGGATGAATTTCATGTTCATTCTCTATGTCACATCCTTGTTTTCTTAAGATTCTAGAGCCTTGTCCATAACTTTGCTCCAAGTTAATGGGCATTTTTGTAACTTTATGCTCATATGATGGGGGTTGGTTGATGTGCTTTCCTTATGATTATTACTGATAGCTATCTCCATGCATCTTGGTTGAGGTATGTCTTGCAATTCAATTTCTAGATGTAACAAAGTGACCATTTCAAGTGGTGGTACAGTAGGAGATGTTGATTATTGATATTGCATTGAAGGATAAAAGGTTGCACTATTATGAAGGTTATGTGATGAGTTACATTTTGTCATCCATTTTAGTCTGAGTTCACCTAGTTTTGTGTCCATATTAAGCTTACCTTTTTTCCCTTTTTCCCTTAAGTTGCCATGATATTTGTGAAAGATTAAAGTTAATTAATATGAATAGAGGGATGCAAAACATTTGGTAATTAACCGATCTTGAGTACTAATTTTGGTGGATATTGTGAATAGGGGTGTTTGGAGGTTGAATGAATGTGTAATGGAGACTGCCTGGAGGATCTTGTGGTCATTTTTGTTATTTTCTTCTAGTTTCTATTTAATTAATGGTTTGGTACTTAGGTTGTTTAGTCAGTTTTGGAATGTTTGGAAAATAGTATTCCATAGGCCACATTACTATTTTCCAAAATCAATCAAGTAATTCTAGTTATACACTTGTAATCGGTGGACATGTCTATTTTAATTTTATGTTATGTATCGAGACTTATATATATGCTCTCTTTCGAGCATGAGAACAATCTTAGTTTTTATTCTGAAGTTGAAGTTAATATAGGACTATTGAAGTGTTGAATTTGCGTGTGATATAAACATTCTTCTTCACTTGGCCAGTTGGGAGAAAGGGCCCACTCAGCCAACATTTGGATTTCCTTTTATGTTGTTGTGTGTGAGGCATCATTTATACTTTCTCAGTGTTTCATATGTTTGTGATTTAATTAATATTAGTAATCCTGGATATATGTTATTGAGTTAATTTCAATCGGTATGGTTGTATTTGTTAAAATGTGAAGTAATTTCTACTTGGGAAAGACTATTAATGCTTGGCACAAGTGTAGACTGCAAGGACAACATGTATCATTGAACTGGTGAAGTACATTATGTTTTAAGAACACCAGAATAGTTTGCCCAACTTTACCAAACCTTGTCGCTAGGATACACATGTCTTGTCAACCGAGTTGTTCAGCTCCTGTCGCCCGCACTATTTTAATACATCTTTAGCATCATATTCTTTCTATCACTATTTCTAATGTTTTTTATTAATGTTTGAAATCATTTTGTAATTTTGAGACATTAATTCTAAGAATGTGCAATCCCAAGATATTGATTTTAAGTATTAAACTTTAATTGAATTCTAGAGTATATGTGTTGGATTGAAATAGGAAGATAGTGATTAAGAATAGGATTTCATTCATTTGCAGATTGAGAAGTGTGCTTTGAATTTCAAATCAAAAGGTGTGGTTTAATTCAATTTCTAGATGCATTCATCCCCCCTTAGTTCATTAGTTTTAGCCCTTAGGTAGATTGTTGCAACACCCTTCGCAAGTTTACGACTCCCGAGTTGACAATTAAAGGATAAATTGAGGAAACTACCACAAAATACCCAAAGACCAATCTAAGTGTATGTACCAACTTTATAGAGTGCCAAGGATAATTTATCTTCAATACCAAACCATAGTTTAATCCTATCATTATGTAAGGAATTTTATATGAATTCATGCACGCTCTCTTCATCTTGACCCAAAATATCAAGAAGACTTGCATTAGGAGATGAAGTATCATGAGTATCATTATCAAAATTAGGATCGTTTCCAAATACACAAATTGAAACATCAACCAAGTATTTTAAAGACATCCAAACTTTACCAAAACACTTAACCATGATGATATGGTATTTTATAATGCCATTCATACAATTTTGCAACTAGTGATTGGAAAATAGACAATAGATTCAGACAAAGGCTCTTGAGAATGTTCTGCCATAGAAAGTTGAGCTATGGATAGATAACAGGATAGAGGTGTCGAGGGGAATATGATTCGTAGACAGGGTATCTAGAATTTCAAAATTTGACTATGTAAGACATTGAAGGATTCTATGGTTGCTTGCAAACAATTTGAATAGTTAATATTTTTCTAGATTTTGCTTAATTTATGCCAATATATGTGTGTAATAATAATTGAAAATTTTTAATGCAAGTTTCTAATCTAAAATACACAAATTGATTGATTTTAAGATGCCTAAATCTAAGAATGATGATTTTGATACAATTCTGAAACAAAATAATGCAATTTTTTTCACTTTTTGAACCAAATGAAAGATGCCTAAATGAATGCAATTAAGAATGCCAAAACTGAGTTCTACAAGCACAAATAGATTGAAGACATAGAGACATAGAAGTGTGAAAAAGCTTGTTAATGCAAGTGTACAAGGACATGGGTGCCCAAGGGTGTCTGAGTCCTTGATAAGGGTTATGAAAATTCAAATTTTGACTCTTTATTATGCTTTCTAAAGGTTCGACTTCTATGTGCAAACAAGTCTGTAACTAAGTATTTTTCCATAATTTGCTCAAATTAAGACAATGTGATGCAAATACAAATGTGTAACAATGAAAATGACAATTATGAATACAATTTTCAATGTAGACTCGATCTAAATGATTGAAATGAATCTTAATGCAACCTATGATGTAAAATGATATGCAATTTTTTGAATTTTTGTGACTTTTTATGATGCAAAAGTGGAACCCTAAATGAAAGATGCAAAACAATGCAATACAAATATTAGATCTATGATGCAATTTTTAGAAGGTATGTAATGTTAATAGGTTAGGTTCACCAAAATGAAAAAAAAGAAAAGCGAGCCAATCAAACCTGAACCTCCATCCTATTAAGGATTGGAGTGATCTAGAATTGATTTGCTATAATTAACCTAATTAAACTATATGACCTAATATGAAAAATGCAAGATCTTGATGATGCATAGACTGTAACAAAAACTTGTAGGTAGATCTAGAAAGTGCAAAGGACTGTGTACTTGTCACCAAAAGTTGGATCTAAGTGTTGTAGCAAGACTGGGTCACCTTCATGGTACTTGATATAGGAAAAGTTCTCAAGTACGATGGATTTTTACATGAACTACACCCCTTGCTCGAGATGAGTTGATAAGCCCGAGGATGATTACTAACTTAGGATAAGCAATGTTCCCAAGAAAGTGTGATGATTTTGATTTGATTATGATTGAAAAGTTCTCAAATAAGAGGGAGGCTATATTTTTATGTAGGATGGTGAGGACATCAATGATGTGTGTTTAGGGATGTCCTAGTGTTGATAGAGTGATGATTTGATGGTTTTCAATGAGAGTGATACAACGAAAATGATCAGTATGAACGATGTATGGATGCTATTTTTTTATATTATGGGATTAGATTGGAAACAACTCAAGATATCTATGGCTAAGATAATTCTCTCTTTGGATTTTGTATGGGGAATGGGTCCACCCAAGAAAATTACGTATTTTCCTATTTAGAAACGTATTTGACCAAGAACATTATTTCCTATCTATAGAACAAAATCACCCTACAACGAAATCACCTATCTACAAGATCACCTAAGAATAGTGTAGCTCTTCCCCACAAGGATTATTAAAGGATCAATGAATCCACCCAAGAATACAACGTATCCACCCAAGAAGGGTTGCTAAATGATCAATGGATCTTCCCAAGAACAAGACATATCTGCCCAACAATGGTTTTACCTAAGGATAAAGTGAAGTCGCTTGACAATGACATGATCTCCTATTAGTAGAGACATCTATGTAAAATGGATTTTCCTAAGGAATACAAGATCGATTATCAACATAATCGCCTATCTAAAAATGGATCCACCCAAGGATTATAGGATTGCCAAAGTACATATTGGATCCGCCTAACAAGTTTTTGATGAGAAACTAATGAATCCACCTAGGAAAAACAAAACCACCATGAATAGGGTGAAATCGCCCAAAGATGATCAATGTAATGGAATGAACCATTTATAGAGCGTATTTGCATGTTTAGAGACAAGATCACCCAAGAATAGGGTGGTCGCCTAACAAAGGATGATAACCAGATGACAAAGGACAAAAATAAAAGACCGACCAACATCAACATGATGGACTGATAGAAACTTATTGGTAATTACAAGAAGACACCAGATTGCACCTAGACCTAGAATAGTCAAGTAGGAGTGATAACCTAACATAGGTCCACCATCCCAGATGCTAATATCTCAAGATCGATGTGAAGCACCTCTCGATCAAGAGTCGATAGATAGAGATCTAGTGGCACAAGGGCTCACCTTTTCCATTTCTTTGGAAGTCCTGAGACATTTCCTAAAAGAGCTCCTATCTATACTTAGGGAGATACATGGTGAGTAGCTTCAGGCATGATATTGTACTTTGCACTATGATAGGCAACGATTGAAAATCCTTAAGCTCGGCTAAAATAGGTGATCAAGTGCATCTTCTAAATACTAGGAGGGTACACATGAGGCACATTTGTGAACACTATCCTATCACAAGCATGGGTCAAAAATGTCAACTAAGTTGTTTAGACCAACCCTGCACTGTTAGCTCGGTATCATCTGAGTATTAGAGCTTCGCTAAACATGATGTGACTAGATTGGGGTACAAATTTTGTTCCCTCCTTTTGTATCCCCCATTGGTTCATGTGGTTGAGGTTGTCACTTGGGGTGATGAAATCCTCAAGCATGCCTCCTAAAGGGAAGGAAATGCTAGGAATTTTTGATCTCTAGGCTCACACGTAGTGCAAGGAGAAAGCATATGTGCAAACTAGCACCCCTTGGTAAACATAACAAGACGTAGGTCAATTTGTGATTTCAAATCCCCAGGCTCACTGAATGTTACAAGGGGAGAGCATATGTCAACAAAAGACCCAAAACACAACATGCAAGATGAATTAACTCTTTATAAATTGAAATGTGCCTAGATTAGTGATAAAAGTAGTTTTTGATGATGTCCTTTTCAAGAAACACATTAGTAGTTTAGTATGTTGGTCTTGGACTATGCAAAGTTGTAAACAAGCATTAGCACAATCACAAGAACAATGACGAGTTAGAAGATTAGTACCGAATATGTAAGAAGTGGAAAAATGAATCAACAAATAAATGCATTCAGGTTACTTGCAGATCTATCTAAGTACAAAGCACAACTGCCCTTTTGGAATAGGTTTGTCTATCTAGAAGTAGAATCAATCATGTCCAGATTCGCCTTTGTATAAGTGGAGTTCCCTATCTTGTTTAGATCCACCAATGGGTAGAATCGCCCTTGTGTAGATGTATCCACCCTTCTAT
This sequence comes from Sequoia sempervirens, assembly GCA_007258455.2. NCBI lineage: Eukaryota > Viridiplantae > Streptophyta > Pinopsida > Cupressales > Cupressaceae > Sequoia > Sequoia sempervirens. The sequence goes on along the minus strand of VDFB02000016.1, from coordinate 13,808,871 downwards.
AATGAATCACATTAGGTGCATAGTCGCCCTTGTATAGGTGTATCTACATCTATAGATGTAGATTTGCCTGTTCTTTGGAAGAAGTGTCTAGGTATTGAAGAGCCAAAGTGGAGTCACCTCTGTAAGAGGAGAGTCTCCCATTTACAAAGTGGATCTACCTATCTAGGAGCATATCTGCCCCTGGGAAAAACCTGCAAATGAAACTTCAAGGAAAACTACAAAATTATGTTAGTAGACCCATGATGTGGGTCCCATTGAGGGTGCAAAAATGTGCAATGAAATTTCATGTCTAAAAGGAAAGGAAATCACAATGAAAGCTTAACAAACACAAAAATCAAGCAATAATCAGATTAGGGCATATAAGGGCTCAAACCTTCAAGGAATTTGATGAAAACCCAGTATGATGAAGCTCTTAATGCATAGATTGCCCTTGTTCCATTGATTCAAATGCGTGCTCAATATAATTTTGGCACCATAACATTACCAAATTGCTCAAAAGATGATGGATGATAAAAAATGGTTGTGTTTTAGCATATGATGAGAGGAGAGATGAATGGAGGGTTGAGATTGATTGGAAGAAGATCAATGGTTAGGGATGCATGAGACATCCCAACTCATGAGATGATTCCAAGTGGCACCATGAGAGAATATGTGGGGTAGTTGATCTCTCAAGCCATAAGATTGTGACAAGTGTCACCATGTGGAGTCTTAAAAGGGATATTGTACCTAAAAAGGTACCATGTGGATGTAGAGAGGATCGAGGTCATAAAGGCCTTGCTTGCCCTACATTCCCAATATAGGAGAAGGAGAGGAATAAAGGAATTTTAAATTCCTTTTGGGTACTATTAGAAGAAAGACCCACGTGCCTAAATTAAATGGGGTAATTCCCAAAAGAGGAAAATTTAATGAGTATGTGTGAGGGGGTCGGTAATAAATGGAAAGGGATTAGCCCTTTCCCAATCTTTAGGATTAGGAATGTGCAAGTGATTAGGGGATGGGTCAGGTGATAAATAGGATTAAGGGTGAATGATTAGATGGAAAGTGGGAAAATTTAGAGGATGTGACACCTCTTAATCCATGATTAAGTGTGTGCATATAATTAGGAGGTGGATTAGGACTAGGATTAGGGGATAACAAAATATAACAGAGGATGTGACAAGAGGTGAGAGAAAAGGAGAGTAAGATAATTTATTTAATTCTTGTGAGGAAATACATTGACTAAATTAAATAAATGAGGGTATTTATTTAATTTAGATAAGAAAGAGAATAAAATATAAGGTAAGTAATTAAATCAATTAATTAATTTAGGACCTTAGAAGAATTAGGGGTGAATTGATAATATTAGTTAAATAATTAAAGTATTATTTAATTAATGCGGATAGAAGAAAATTAGATGAATTATTAGATGAAATTGACCAAACACAAGTGGTAAATTTTAGGTTTCTACAATTGTAGTCATAAGTCACATGATTGTCCACTCCAAACAATGTTATGACGACAATAGTATTCAATCTTTTTAATTGAAACCACTTTCCAACATACTCCAATAGTCTAGTGATCCCAAAATACTCAAATTTTTAGTTGATCAAACATAGAAATAGCAACTCATAATATGATTTTATCAAAATCAACAACCTTGAAGTAAGACAATAGTTGCATAAATGCAATCTCCTTGCAAGGACATAAATGGTGAACATTTAAATGCTTTAATCACCTTGGAAGAGGTTAAAATAGGAATCTAAATAACCTTCAAGTTATAGTTCCTCGACAATTTTTTTGCCATCCTACACAAATGTGAGCAAACCAAAGTATGAGGCGGCTAATCTACAACAAAAGAACAAAAAAAACTAAAATTTGAATTATTTTTTGCCAAGGAGCATATATTAGGTCATCATAACCTTCCAACATACTTTTTTGGTGACCTTTATCATGAATTCAAAGGAATGAAGCAACTTCACCATGCTTGTGTTATACAACTCTGCTATTCATGTGTGATTCATCAGAAGACCTCTTGGAAGAACTAAAGGAATCTTCTCCAAAAAGAATGCCTCTCGAGCAAATCATCGAAGTTTCATCAAAAAATTGCACCTCCAAGTCACTAGGATCTTTGTAACCATCATATAATATTACATCCATCTTGAACTCATCCTCTTGCTTCCATGGAGGATTATGACATCTTTTACTTCTTGAAATTTAACCATGAAAGCATCACCAATTAAGGGTCTAGGAGCAATTGATGTCTCCATATTTCATTTCGAAAAAGGATTAGTATATTTCAAATCAGCTTCCAATCCAAAAAGTTTATTATCAAATAAGTGGAAATCATGCTACCTTGTCTTACCATTTCTTTATACAAAATAAGTTTTGAACCTACATTGTCTACTATTGTTTTGAAAAATCCAACAAGCTAAAAATCACATTTTGGAAACTCCTCAAGGTTAGGCATGATGTAGTCTCCATGTTTCAACACATCCCATGTGGAAACTTCATCTTCAACCTCACTTACACATTCTTTATTAGGTGACCTTCTTGGAGTATTACCGATCACAAAGTTTGGCACATACTCATGATATGATCTTGAATCAAGATGAAAATCACACTCTATCTCATGCTTGGAAACTTCACCAGGATCCCATATCTTAATATTGACACTATATATTTTATCTTCCATCACAGAGAGTAGATTATCATAAGTTGAATTTGCACCCACTTCAAAGAGAGGATTATCAATAATTTGAAAGTCATTCCTTTCCTCTCGCTCAAACATATCTTGTTTATCCCAATTTGCACATGCAACTTTTGATTTCTTTGGGAAACCCTCTAAAACAAACTCCTCTTTTAAGAATATCAAGCTCATCAATTACTTGCTTGATTTCTTTAACTCTTTGTTCATTCTCTCGCTCCCTATTTTTTTTGTATCAACTAGTCGACCTTATACTTCCATTAGTGTCATTTGAATGTTGTATAACATGTCTTTTATTGAATCAAGCTCAAGAGTAAGCTCATCAACCTTTCTCTTTTTTTGTTTGAATGCACTAATGGCCTCTTTGCAAATTCAATGACATAATCTCAGTCTCTAATCAAGTGTAAGTAGTTTGATTTCATTATCTCCAAAGAGTCTTTGATAAATTGAATGTTTGAAGTAACTCTACCCTCAACACCTTTTTGCATGAGGATTTCAAGGATCTTATGAGTGTTTTCCAAAATTCTAAGGACTTGAATCTCTTTTTCATTGGTTACCAAGAGTTGATTCTTTAATTCACATAACTCCCTAGATCATTGTTCAACCAAGTGAGTTGGTTCTCCATGTAGCAAATATTATAAAGTATCTTAATTTTTAGGAGCCATATGATCTTTAAAATCTTCTTTCTCCTCACAATAACTTTGATCAAAATTTATGGAAACACCATACTCAAACAACAAGTCATCACCATACTCAAACTTTTATTGATTCTCTGAGAAGCCATACTGATGTTCATGCATGGGAAATTCCCTCTCAAAATCTAGATTTCCATCAATGGAATGATGTAGATGCTCTTTATTAGATGTTGTTTTGAATTTTTTAGCAACATCAAATCCTTCATTAGTAGTTATTTTCAAATAAATCATTGTGGATCTCCACCATACATGATTCTTGATAAAAGACATCTTCTTCTTCATAGGAAAGTTAAGAATGTTTGTCTCTCTTGTACAATATTTTTTATGTTGTCTTTTCTTCTTCAAGTACTTTTCCCTTGCATAATTTCCAAGATGAAGCTAGGAAAACTCTATGCTCAAGGAAAGAATCTTCATTAACATGCTTATCTTTGAATTTTGATATCAATAAACTTAGATCCCATGGTCTTATGAATAGTTGACCTTGATTTGGAATTTAATGCTCAATTAATTCATCATGGATGGCCAATTTCTTCAACATATGTTGATCTACATTATGCACTAACCACAAACTAAAATAAACTCTCTCATAAGGTACACTTATCTCAACAAATTTTGTTTAAAAATTAATTAGGTTCACATCTTCATTGGGTATTTCCCAGTCATATTATAATATTTCATCATCAACATGATTGATATACTTATCACTGATTGTTTATTTGAAAATTTCAACTTTCTCCATAATAACATTCTCTTTAGCTGAAAAATCAAGAATGGAATTATGATAGTCTTCTTGATTAAGAACCTTATCCTCAACATCAAAGACATTCATGCCTTCATTTTCATGTGTTTTATTAATAATTTCAGATTTATCAAACTCCAAGTCAACATACACACCAAACTCAAGACTATTAGGAAGACTCATGCACTCTTCTTCACTTGTAGATGCATCATTTGAATCTTCTTATTCCATCTTCTTTTAAACCTCCTCTTTAGTATTAGATTCATCTACTTCTTCCTTCAAAATTTTCATTTCTTTTTCCTTGCATTAGTGACCAATTTCCCAAGGTTCCTTGCATAGGAAACAAATTTCTTCTCTTCTAAGCTTATTTTTGCTAATTTCTTCATTTATTATTATTTCAAGAACCTCTTGAGTTCTTTGATGTAGAGTCTTTTTATCATCTTCTTTCATACTTGGTTTCATATGTTTAAGTTTTTCAACTATATTTAGATACTCCCTTTTAATGTTTGGGTCCTTCATTAGATTAAACACTTCTTGCATCAACTCAAACAAAGACTTATCAACTATAGAAATATTTTAAACTATGTTCTAGCAACTATAAAAATGGCACTGAAATGGACATGTAGGTGCTGGTCACCAACATGCATAAGAGATATGAAGACATTGAAACTCTATCATGGAAATTAAGAACTCAACAAAAGTTAGCATAACCAACAAGTTGGAATTGAAAAGATCACCAACTCTAATATCGTTGTAACAACCACCCTCATTTTTTTTAAATATGTTAGCTTCAAATTAAATGGAAGCATAACAAATTCCTTGCCACTTTTTGATTACCTAGATCCCAAATTGGGAAGGTAAGAGTATATGGTGTTAGAATTAAAATTAATACTGAATTATAACTTGTTGGAAAGAAGCATCAAGTGACAAACCAACCGAACCACTTATTTAGTGGGATGCATAAACAATACAAGAAAGAAATCATTCAATTATTTAGCAAGAATTACAAGGCACTTCCACTTTTCAGTTGGAGCGATTATACAATGTTTGAGGATATTTAAACATGCTTATTCCACTTTTTCAATGGTAGCTATTACAACATTACCACTTGTTCAATGGGGTAAGTATATTAGCAATAAAAAATTTAAACTTGCTGGCAGTACTACCATCTAGTGCTCATAAAATAAAGTGCATAGAAATCAAAGCTTTTTGTAGTACAATCATCTAAAGCATTACAAGGTTATCACATATGCATTATGAACACCAAAATAAGATGATTAAATACACTGATATAAAGAACTACTGAAACACCCTAAATAACACCAAATAACATGTACCTAATAGCCCAACTATGACATAACAGCGTGATACCTTGAATGGATGAATTAGAATGTTGGTACAAGTATGAAAACACCCTTTTTTGCTATACTTTGGACAAATCTAAACTGAAACACTACTGTTGATGCTTTGGAAACTCAGAAAAAAGAGCATACAAACACACCCAAAAGCAAAATACTAGAAATATTTTTTCAAACTCCACCCAACACACAACAAACACTGAATAAATCTTCATCTCAACAACATCCAAAAATGAAACTCAATTTTAAGCACAATGATGATCTCTAAAATGAAATCACTCCAATTTAGCTAGGGATTATCACTTAAATCTAAAACTAGAATTTGAATGAGGGTTGTCATCCTCAAATGATTATGGAAGAACTTGTAGGTTCAATATGACAACATAACAACATGAGAAATCTTCAACATATCCAAATGACCCTCGACACCTCCTTTTGTAGCTTTTTCAAAAAGCACTTTATTTTAAAAAAAAATTCTTTTCTTTTTCGTTGCTTTTTTTTTGTCCAAAAAATACTTTTTTCTTTAAGTTAAATAATTCATTATGTACAAAATACCTCCTTATGCTTAGGTGTCCAACTTTTCAAACATTTAATCACCTTTTCGATGAGCTATTGCACTAAGTTGTCCTTTAATTATTTATCAACATTAGACAACATTAGTGAACTATTAATTAAATAACTTAATAAGTCACCCAAGTTGTAGAAAGTATTGCAACATCATTGGAATCCAATTCGAACCATACCATGATAAAACTGAAGCAATACAAAGATGATTTGAATCAACAAGTGGCGGCTTACTAAAAATAGATGTGCTCTCCAAGAAGTATGGAGAACACCCCAAGAGTTTGTAAACACTTCTAAAAGTGTCATTGCGATCCATAACACCAATTGAGCTTAATACCATCAACAAAAACCAAGAAGAACTGAACTTGTGTTCTCCAAGATCTTTGGAGTCCCCAGTCCCCCTAACTAACTAGTTAGCCTTTGAAAGACTTGGAAACTGGCTAAGTGTGCATAAATTGGCTAAGCGCCAAATGGGGACATTCAACCTTATTCATAGTACTTTATTCAACAAGGTGCCACAAATAAGTTTGGTGTGGGATACGTCAACATACTATGTGCTAAAGGAATGTGTAGTGTTGGTTTGATATGATCTTTCTAGTTAGATGTTTATTTTTGTTTATCATTAGTGTACTTTATTAGATAATGAACTTCACTAATGAGGTAGTTTGGGTAAGGGAAATATCATTCTCAACATGTCCTATATCCATAGATTTATGCTTGTCGTATATATCAATGGGAGATGATGGAGAAGATGTATCATAAAATAAGAGCACACTGTTGAATCGTGTTGTTCTTTGTCCTTAGGTATGTCTACAACATGTGCAAGATAGGATGTAGGAGGAGGTGGTCCACACGTACTAAAATATATATCATGTGAAAGTAGGGATGGATCCAAAAGAGGACATTTAGGAAAAATCAATATAGAATAATGATGTGTGGAAAAGTCAATGTGATCCACTAAATAAGGGCCACTAAAAGGGGAATTAAGATATTGTATAGGGCCAATAATAAATTAATTTATGAAGGCACATAATAAATCATGCCAGGACTTAAAATAATAACAATTTGAATCAAACCACTATTTAACACTATTAATCAAGATATCATTAAATGTATGAAACAAAGCACAACCATGCATAGAAGCACAAGATGAATATATAAAGCATCTAAATGAATATATAAATTATCTAACATGTAAGTTTATATTTTCATTACCACTAAATGACTATATTATAGACGTGTTAAAAAACTGCTCATCATAAACCATACCATCATGCAACAAAGAGTCATCAACCTCGTTACAAGTAGATACAAAAGTATAGCTATAATCATCATTAAACATATCATTAATAGACCATGAGTGGCAAGATAAGTAAGAGGAATTATCATGAACTGCATGGTAACTGATGACCTTCTATGGAGGTGAACAAGGTGAATCATGTATTGACATGTCTCTAGTGATAGAAGTATAATCATCACAAAGCTCATCACTAGGATACAAATCATAGATAAGTAATCCAATAGTAACAAGAATATCACTAGACATGGGTGAAGGTTTATCATCATATATAGGTGAATGTAAGCACATATCCACATCATAAATGTCCATATGTTCAAAATGAGATATTAAAAATTGATAATAATTATACACATTATCATGTAGCAAGAAGGTAATGCATTCAAAACACATGAACCTATGGATATAAGGCTATTGTGAGATATAAAGGATTCATCATCAAAAGGTGTAATCATGTCATGCATTGGTGAAAGAGGTAAAACTATATCATTTATGTCCCTCCTATGAGGTATGTCACAATATATATTCTCACTATCATAGTCCATATAATCATCATGAAGTTCAAGGATAAATGACACAAGTGTATCTAATAGGAATAGATGAACATTAATCAACTATAAAAAGGAAGGAACATATAAGACATAATGAAACACAATCTCCATAGGAGGCACATCCTTATCCTTATGAAAATTGTGACAAGAATACCAAGGATAGAGAGATGCTTAATGAAAGTTCTACAATATAATCATGAAAATCAACTACAAAGCAAGACCCAAGGGGAGAAATAAGGTAAAATATCCTAGGATAGGAAGGTTGTACAAAAGATAAAACATAATGCAATCCAAATCCTAATCAAAATACAAAGCATATAAAGATTAAACCTAGAAAAATTTAGAAGTAGATGAATAATTAGATTTATATAAGATCTAAAAGTATAAGAAACTCTAAAAGGAAAATATATCATGTAAGATTAGACATGTTCACCAAAATGTAAAGGAAAATATATTTTTCTTTTAGATTAATTTAAGGTGATTCAATAAGATGCAAACAAATAAGCATAAAATAACTTAGATTGATAAATGACATATGTGGATAGTATAGATGTTAGGAAATAAGAACATTAAATGTTAATTGTGTGCAAAGTAAATGTGATAAAATAAAGATACTTAGCTCTATAATTGAAGAATGAAATATAGTATGACATTGAAATCTAGATGCCTCAAGATCAAAAAAATGATCATGGCAATCTATAACTTGCCTCAAGATTAGAAATTAATTTTACTATGGAGAGTCAAGTCCACAGCTTTGGTTTAGATATGTACTTGTAGAAATGTCCAACACTTGTAGATATGATTTGATAATCTACACAACTTATCTTTTTTATTCACTTGATTCACCTCTATTTTCTTTGCTTCTTTTGATATTTGGGACTAACAATATTTAAGAATATTGGGAGGATTTCCATCTTAGGCCAACCCTTGAAAAACTAATGAACATGATTGAAGATAGTAGGCAAGGGCTCTAGAATAATGTATGCATATTTGTTACTCTTTTAAGTGCATCAAATCCAAATGATTTGTTATTAATTGCCCATTTAATGCTGTAGAATAGAATAGAATAGAATAGAAGACTTTTAATGTCCACAAGACCAAAAAAAGGCCTATGGGACAGTGACCCCTGCTATTTTAGCATTGTGAAGTGCTGTTCCCCTGCCATTAAGTTTGATAATAAGAGAGGACTTGTGGATTCTAGATAATACTTGAGGATGGTGAATGAATGTTAAATGCCCTTAAATACTAACATAAAGCAACAATTTTCACAAAATGTGTACTTGGCTAGTTTAAGGTAGGAAAATAAAAGAGACTAGTTAACCAAAATTTAAATTTAAACTTTATAAATATTTGTAAAAATCAAATTTGTGATTGTGAGATTGACCTTGCACCTGCAAAAAGGATCATAAATAAATAAACAATATTTAAATATATAATACCTATATCTAAATAAATGTATAAATAAAATAAGAACTAAAAATAAAAAAATAATCCAACTTCATACAATGATGACATAGTTACGCTAATTTCACCATCATAATATGTTACTTGTAATATACTTTGAGATTAGCTTTCGAGGGACATGCTTTTGCCTCTACGAAGTCTCCAGGTTGCACCTAACATCCAAGTTCGTTGCGTAAAACCCAATAATAATATAAACGAAATCAGCAAAGGAGAACCAGGATGATCTAATTTAAGGCTAAAGCGATCTCATAAATCCTCAGTTTAACAGTGGCGTAGATTGTTGGGGAGAGAAAGGGGGCGATCGGGTAAGTTCGGTGGACAGAGCTGAAGAAGATTTAGACTCATTTGGGGTTTTCGAAGGAAAGGGAAATGTGAAGCAGAAATCGAAAATGGCAAGCAGTATAGAGTCTCGTTTCCATTCCTTGGAGCTAATTGGCAAAGGTTCTTTCGGAGATGTCTTTAAAGGGTATGTCTTCTTTTTGCTTTGCCTCTCTCAAATCATCTGCATATATTTGAGCAAAAAACATGTTTTCTGGGCGGTGAGATCCCCACACAGAAATCCACCATCAGCTTCACTGAGACTTTCAACGGAAAAATACAAAACCAACTGCGTGGGAACAATTCATCACGGCACAGTAGTAATTTATTCATTGCGAACACAAAAGTCTTATGGCCTCAGGCCCAGAGTTTGACAACATGAAACTATTAGCCCAAAGAAGGCCTCATGTCCAGTCTCTAACATTTGCTAAACAACATTATGCCAGCTTTAATCAAGACTGGAGCTGATGCCTTTACAGCAGCCAGCCTGGCAAGTCCATCAAGCTCCTCCACATTTCTTCCAAAGTAGCCAATTCTTGAGCCTTCCTCTATTCAGCCTCTGCCCTTTTTGGTCTCCCACTCTTATATTTGGCAGCTTCAGGTTTAGGTTCAGATGCCATGGCAGGGGTAAGTGGGAACCTGATGCGGTCAGTGGGCAAGAGAGGCATTCATTTCTGATGAGATGGTTAGTAAACCACTCTGCCAGAATTCTGACCTTCCTGGTGTGATCCTCTACACAGCTCAAAAACTCCCGACTTGGCAAAATCTCTGGCAAGCCTATATTTTGACTAGGATGAGGTACTTGACAAATAAAATAAATTACATAAATTTGTAAAATATATTTAAATAATACATGAGAAGCATAACGAATGGATTTAGAGAAGACATAAGTGTATTTTGATCATGATAGCATTACTTTATAAACTAAAGTAATAAATAAAATTGTAAAGTATACACAGAATTCAATTGCTCTCGATTTAATTTAGAAAATTTTATGGAAACAAAAAATGCTGAAATATTTTAAACAAGTGGGGTATGGGGGCAGCAAAGCCCAGCGGGGTTAAGGGGCAGACATTTTTCATATATTTTATAATGCATTTTAGGCCACTGGCTATTTTTCATAATTTTATTGATTATAGATGTAATGTTGTTAAAGAGTGGATAGCACAAGAATGTAAATGAGAAAATGAGGTAAAATAAGGGTCTTTTCACTTTTCTACCCACAACCTGTACTTTTCCACTGCCATGTGAGTTTTTGGGTTGGATTTGCCAAGTACTTGGAAATTTTCAGGCAAGTGACCCAATGAATACACGCCTGAAACTCGCTTGTGAGGTTACAGGTGAGTGACCTGGCATGTACACTTCTGAAACTCACCTGTGAGTTTACAATCAAGTAACTTGTCAGGCTCACTTGGCTCATGAGTGTGCGAGTTACTAACTGAGTTTTGGTACCATGATCTTGTATTTCTGCAATTGTTCCTTACATTCTTCAAAGTCCTATTTGCTAGGAACTTTACTTCGCAGCTTCTCTATCTCAGTTTCACATCACCGCATACCATCATCAGCTTCATTCTGGCTAGACCCTAATAATACATGTCTTACTTGGTCTAAGTGTTTGCATTTCACCCTCATTGAAATACAATCACTACATACTCATGAACAACTTCCTTCCAAAACTTGTAATGTATACACATTGGCACTTTTTTAGGCCTGAGGGAGGGCCTATATATAACTACTTCCTACCAATCAAGACACATTGTCCATAAGAAAGATTTGTTAATCCATATCCTAGAAGGTGTGTAGTTACTTAAATATGTGAGCTTGCAGACCCATTGCCTAAAAAGGAGGATTGGCCTATCATGCCAAAAGTTGTCATCTCGTTACAAATAAAAGGTGGGTTGGGCCCTCTACGTAATAGGTATATTATTGGCCTACAAAAGGTAAAAGATTACTTGCATTTCCCTCCTTCAATAGCTTTTCCCTCAAATGGATAGAAGAGCTAGATGAGGAATTTTTTTGCTTCTTTCAAGATTCTTCTTCTCATGTTGCGTGTTAACTATTGGGTCAAGTGAAAATTGTAAGGTGCTGTAATATATTCTGGCCATGGAGGACAATGTAGAGCTCCAATTTGGGATTGGATTTTCCTTCTTGGATTGAAACAAGTTCCATTTTAGCTTACAAGGGAATCTCTCCTAATGTCTCTATTTGTTATCCGCAAAGAATATATTGTTAGTGAGTTTACTTGTTGCTTTGGACTAGGTCATTGAACATAGATACTTGGAGACTTGTCTCCCATATTAGAAATGCATCTTTGTCTTGAAGGCACACAAGGGGATGTCTCTAGACACCGGAGATTTCAAATTAATTTTATTTTTGTCTCGATACATCTCCTCGAAAAATCCTTCAAAAACTAGGAAACTTCTTATAGAGGTTTCTCATATATATCATAAAAATTATGCTAGGTTTTCCTAAATTATCAACATGTGGTTGACAAAACTTAAAATAACTAAAAGAAATACACTAATAGATTTGCAATTTTTTAATTTTTGTGTAAAATTTTATTATTTTTTTTGTATCCAAAAACTTCATAAAAATTTACAAGTTCTTTTTGTAGTAATAACTTTCTAACAAAACCCATAGAGGGAATCATATGAAGGGAAACATCAACAAGGCTTAAGATGTGTACATGTATTGAAATTTGTTCAATTGATTGAAAATATAGTTGTCTCCAAGAACCCCATTTCAACTTCTTAAAATAATGGCATACCCCTCCCTATCTTTGTTTGTCATCTCTAGGGGATTATAGTTAAATTTATCTTTTGTCATGATGATGATTGTTAAATATTAATATAATTAATCTTTGCTTCCATGTACATATATTTCAATCATAGTTGCTGGGAGATGCATCTCCCCCCCTCTGAGACGCGTCTTAGAGATAGAGACGCGTCTTTGGTACCGGAGATGTCTCTGGAGACGCCTCTTGCTGCCTGGAGACTTCTGCCAGAGTTTCCTGAGTACCCTGCTATCTCCTATTGCAAAAAATGACGTCTCCCGCAAAATAAAAACCTAAAATGTGAACTATGATTATGAAATATGAAGTATGAACTCTTTGACTCTTTGACTCTTTGACACAATGACATTTGTGTATTTAAAGTTAATGTTCATTGTTAAACTTTACTACTGCTCTTGTTTTGAAAGTTCAATGTCATCATAGTTTCTATAAATTATTAATTTTTTATATTTTTAATTTTTATTTATATTAAAAAAAATGGCATCTCCAAGTACCCCTTGTCTCCTATTTTCAACGTACCGGTACCGGTACTAGTCTCCCGTACCAGTACTAGTACTAGTCTTGCGGCAACTATGATTTCAATACTTTAAAATGTTAATTATTTAATTTTTAAGCATTTTAGTATTTTATATTCTTTAAAGTTGTATATCCATTGCACTATTTTTTCTATTTTTTATTTTGTTATATGAGTGAGGAAAGTGGGTCCCTCTCCCTTTCTATTAACATGAGAATAAGAGAATTACATTGCTTAGTATCTTTTAGGCATTTAACTAGACCATTAGACAAAAAATTACTATGACAACTATCATATAACAGTCCAAAGTTCGCAGACTTGGACTTGGAGAGTTCTCAACAAGCTGAAAATTTCAACTTGCCAAAAACTCAACAAAACTTGATAACTTAAAGAAGCACTTGATGTTATTTTAAAACACAATTTTTTGCAAAATTTTCAGTTACAAAATGTATCAAATGAGTCTAAAAAACCATAGGAAAATGTTTTCTATTAGATTTGATTCTTGAATACAAATGGCGTACAAAATCACATCATCTTGTAAAGCCGGATACAATAACTAATTGATAACTATTATGAATTTATGATGATTGTCATTGAAAATCATCATAAATTGTATATCTAGGGAATAAAAAATTACTAGTTTTTACAATTGCCTCTTCCTCGTTCTAGCGAAAAATTGGGTTGTAGAGGGTCTAGTCCTTGCACTTAGTTGTGGCTCTTGCTTGGCCTAAAATATTGTGCTTATGGCTTCACCCTGCTGCTAGATGGTAGCTACTCCTCTTTTGTCACATCATTGTCATCCAATGACAATCCAATCTCCCTTGCTTTTGTTGCAGCCACATACTCCATAGCCCGCCTCTCAAATTCAACAATCTCATCCTCTGTAAACAAGGATGGCTCATCATCTTGCACGGTCTAGTCACTATAGGGATCAATCTCATCATCTTGCTTTGATAGCGAAAGATTGAATTGCACAAAAACTAGGTCATTGAGGCATTTTTGATTCAACTTATTATGCTTCTTCATGTGAATGTGTCTAACAAACTCCAGTTGTGCTCATAGCTAGGAGCTAGCTTTTGGAAATTTGGGGTATTTCTACCCCAATCTTCCCACCAAGAGCTTGCAAATGCAATTGTAGCCGGGTTAGCCTCCTGCACGGCTGAATTCGGGTTCGGTTCCTTTGTAGGTTCGCACTTTTCCACATGTGTGCAGGAGTTGTCATTAGATCAAAACATGTAATAATTTAACCACTACAAGTGATCACATGTTGTAATAATGTAGTAAATGAAATGAATAGTGATGGATTGCAATGGCAACATTGTATGACTCCTCAGTCGCCACTCAATCCATAGGTGATGTGGTCATATTGATGACTTTTTGAACTTGAAGCCTCTTTCCATGATGAAAGGTATGGTACTTAAGACTAGTCCTGAATGGGGAGTTTGGAATTTTTCTATTAGAAAGTGGAGGAGGCAACAATGATGGATTTGGAGGCTAAGTTCTTTGTTTATGCTATGATGGATTTGGGTTCATTTTGAGCTATATGCATATATTTTTCCAATAGTGACCCTAAGGGCAAATCCTCCATGTCTTTGATGCTCATCATTGAAGTATCTTTTCCGTGATTACTGTTAAGACATGTAGTTCTTTTGCTCTCTGTTTTTGCTTCAAGATATTCTATCTGTATCTTGGTCTCAAGACCCCTTCAAGGATTATCTAATATATTAATATAGATGCTTTCCTCCAATGGATATTTTAAATGACATTCGAGTTTATGGTTGTTTTATTGTTTATATGATGCTATGTGATATTCTAATCCTAATTCATACTTCTAGGATGCTATGTGTATATATATATACACACACATATATATTTATGATTTTTACATGTTTTTTGTACGAAGGAACCCAAACCCCAAAAATTTTTTTAGCCAAACTTGCAAACCGAACCCCCGAACCCAAACCCAAACCCGAACCCGTACTAGAACCGACAACTTAGTCGAGGAGCAAAGTGTGGCTTTTTTTGAGACATTCGAGCAGAGTAGAAAGCACTTTGTTTGCTGTTCTTGTGACTCCTTTGGCATTTTTGGCTCCTTTGCTGTTCTTGTGGTTTGTTAAACACATGAAATGAGTGAAATGATGGTCGTTTAAGGTTTATCGATGGTCAATAAGTCAAAAAATGTGTCAAAAACTTCTCCCTTTGGAATTGTGACAAAAATGTCTTTGAAATACCATGTTTGAATTGGAATTGCTTGGGTTCGTTCCTTGATGATTCCACATGATTTTGATGCAAAAGATTTGAACCCTGCCAGGTTCCACAGGTGATTTGATTCTAAATCTGATTCTAGGATTAATTGTACCTAAAAACACCCTATTTTCCTACCAATTTGATAAGCTTGTTATCAACATCATAACAACCATAAATTACTATTGCAACATTTCACACAATGTTTAGGTTTTATGCTAAGTTGCCGAATTGGGTATGGGTATGTGGGTACGGGTACAGTACGTCATTACGACATTTTTTTTTTTTTGAGGGTGGGTACGTTTGGGTACGTTCAATACATAAAACATATAAAAATCATAGATATAGACATATTTGCATCCTAAAAAGTAAAAACAAGAATTAAATTTAGAATACCACATATCATGCATATGCTAAATAGAACTTAGAACTACCATAAATATAACAAATCTGAAATACAATTATACTAAATTAATTTGATATCAATTTTTCAGAACTTGAATGTTACGATAGGTATATAATTATATTGAATTCATTGTTCATTGGTTCAACATTTAAAACAAAATAATACAATTAACAGTAGGCATCATATGGATCATTAGGTTGATTAAGATCAACATCATCATTGACATTAGACGATGTAGGTAAAAAGTTGAAAAAACTTCGAAATCTGCGTCGAGACTTTTAGAATCGGTCAAACACACCACGTCGACCGGAAAAACGTCGGATTCGTCTATTTTTTAAAATACGTTTTAGGAGTAAAAAATGCAGTGCCCTGGTCGATTCCACAGGCTTTTTACACGTATCCGATTCGGATACGTACCAGTACCCGGAATCGGCAGGGCATAGGGGCAATTTCGGTAACTTAGGTTTTATGCAATTATAGTGTTATCAAGCATAAAACCCAATGACTCTTCTTAATATTGCAGATCAGAGAGTCATGAATGGCAACCCCACTTTGTTTCTATACACAAAGGCAATATGATTCCACAAAACCATTACCTAGATTGACCCAATAGTTCTCAGGGATCATACTAATAAGAATATATCATTATTAGGTAGTCAACAAAATCATCAAGATTAGGGTTTCAATGCCTTAAGCAAATACAAGTTCTTAAGGTTAATCCTACATTTTAGTTTCTCACTTTAGGCATCATGACCAAGAACGTGTTTTTGTTATTTGAAACCTTACTAATCTTTTAACTTGTTCCAATCATTAAAGCATGGCCATGTTCTTGGAAAGGCTTAACAGTAGTTGGAGATTGAATGAAAGCACAATTTTTTTCTCTTCCTTTTAAAACATCCTCAAACCCTTTTATAACTCAGTATAATTAAAAATGATAAATTTGCTAAACTCATTCATGAGGGTCTCCAGGAACTCATCCCTTAATATGAAAGCATAGCAGGGTACTAATCTAGAGAGGGGTATAGATATAAGGGTTTTTCTACCTTTCTCCCTGAAGGTTCAATATTCCATCTAAAATCTTGGGAAAACTGTAATGACCCACCCTAGGTGGTCATTCGCTAACACCAAATTTTCTGCCTTATTTGGTTTGTTTTGTAAAATGTTTGTGATATACTGGCAATGTTGATACAACAATATAATGCTGCAAACAGGAGATATTGCAATAATAATTTTTTAAACTCAAAACTGAAATTGCATTGAGAATACACAGCTGAAAATTCCAGATTTTTATACCAGCTTAAATACTCAGTATTTCCACAATATAATGACAACCCAGTTTATAAAATAGCCCCTATTATCTAAAACAACAATACCCAGAAAATCTAGGAGTTACAATTCATAAACTCACAAGTAAACATGCCTTGAGACCCTCTTAAAATGGTTGCCAAGAAGAAGTGTAAATTTGCAGCAGTCATACAGCAGAATAGACGCCTCCAAAGAAGATGATTTCAGCTCCTAACTCAAAGCGATTCACCGCCAAACTCAAACACCACCCTCTAGCTGTTGTACGACCAAGCTGAAAGAGAATTGTACGGCCTAAGAGAAGCTATAGTACGGCCCAGCAAAGATAAACTTCAATAAATTCAAGCAGCAACAAGTGTATTTCTGATTCTTCAATGTTTATCCTTCAAACCCTTGCAAAACTTCACCAATATGCACAAATTTGACTGCTGGTTACAGCCAACTCAAAGAACAACCTTCAGAAGATATTTCACCACCTCAGGAAGCTGTCACAATGAAGATACTTCGTTCTCCAAAGCCTTGAAATTGCAGAATGTGAAGAGCCCAGCTGGCTCCAATTCAAACCCTTGTGTAAATTGCTTGTTTTTTTTGTGTTTTGTTTGTTTTGAGAGAAATGTAGACAGAAGTAGAAGGGGCGCAAAGCATAAAAATGCAAATAATACTGAAATTCAAGAAATTATTGAGCAACTGCAAGTCTAATTAAGATTTGGCAATACATACAGAGAGATTATACACAAACAACGTACTCAGAAACCTCCAGAATAATTAAATAAGAAAGTACAGAGTATGCTAGGCAAAGTCTGCTGAAACCATAGTCCCGACTACTTGGACGCTCGCCCGCTTTCTCCCTGGCGCTGAGGGAGCGCCGTAACGCCCGGCCTGGCCAGTCCCGGCGTGGGACTGTGACGCGGCGGCAATGACCAAAAAGGCCAAAAAACAATTAAAACACAACATTTTTTTAATCTGTTTTTTTATTTATATCTTCTATTTCGCCCTAAAAGGGCACTCATTTCATTCATTTGGCAAAATAGGAGGAGAAGAGAGAGTTGTGAAGAAAAATAGGAGGAGAAGAGAGGGCAACCAGCAACTTGTTGAAGACAAATCCAAGGGCATATATCATTTGGGGAGCTTCATACCAGCAAGGAGGTGCATTGAAAGCTCATTACCAGTGATTTGGAGGAGTTTCTATTGCATTCCAAGCTAAATCTAAGAGGTAAGTTCGATTTTAATTGATTTTTTTGTGTTTTTTTAACAAATATTTCATTGTAATTTGTAAAATCACTATTCTTTTGAGTTTGCATATTTTTTTTACAAACCCTACTTGCAACTTAAATAATTTTAGAAACCCTATTTTGTGCAGCCACATTCATTTGCAAATCATACCATATTATTATTTTCACAATGTCTCATACCCCAGTCAGAAAAGACCCTGCTTGGAAACATGCTGAAATCTTTCCCGGAATGAAAAAAGGAGACGCCAAATGTTTCTATTGCAAAACAATATATCATGGAGGCATAAATCGATTAAAATATCATCTTGCACGCATACCCGCCCATGATGCAGTGGGTTGCCCTATAGCACCTCCTGAGGTTGTTCGTGAAGTACAGGTGCAATTAGAAACTTTTGAAATGCAAAAAGAATTGAAAAAGAAACAGAAGCAGGAGTTGTTGAGTGTTGGAGTTGGACAGGGACTTGGTGCTGTTGGAGATGCTTCTTCCATGCCTCCATACCGTCCTAGTGCTAGTGCTTGTGGTAGTGCTTCTGTTTCTGCATCAGCAATGCCTATGCGTACTCCTAGTGCTGGTGGCGCTGCTACTGCTAGTGGTAGTGGCAGTGTTAGCATTGGCCCTAGAGTTCGTAAATCTAGGGTGGACTCATATTTTGTACCACGCACTACCCCTGGTTCCCAACCGTCGCTTGAGAGCATGGGTTGGAACAAGGACGCACATGATGCAGCCAAAAAGGCAATTGCAGACTTTTGGTACTACTGCACCATTCCCTTCCATGTAGCCAGGTAATTCTTTTTCGTTTAATTGTTTTAAAATTTATATTTAAATTTTAGAATCTAGATGTATCTCATTATCTCATTATCGAATTCAAATTTTACAATACTTATGTAACTTATCAATTTATTTATGACATGTTATAGGTCACCTTTCTGGCAAAACATGGTTGATGCGATAACCATATGTGGGGCGGGGTTCAAAGCCCCTAGTGAAGATGAATTAAAGGGCCCACTTTTGACTCAAAAGGTGGCAGATGTGAAAGCACAATTAGAGGAGCAACGCAAGCAGTGGAGCATGATTGGTTGCACCATCATGACTGATGGTTGGACTGATAGGAGAAATAGGACGTTGCTTAATTTCCTAGTTTCCTCCGGAGGTAATTGTACTTCCTTCAATGCATTGGAATTTGAATTTTATTTAGTGAATCACATAATTTAATATGGCTGATTTATGTTTTTTAATTTATTGAATAATTGGTTTTGCTTTTTTTTTCAGGTGACACCGTCTTCATTAAGTCCATTGATGCTTCTGGCCAAATCAAAAATGCCACATACCTGTGTGAGGCTATAGAGGACGTGATAGCTGATGTGGGGGAAGAAAATGTAGTGCAAGTGGTGACAGACAATGCAGCAAATTATGTTGCTGCTGGTAGACTATTGATGGAGAGGCACCCTACTATATTTTGGACTCCATGTGCCGCCCATTGCATTGACCTCATGTTGGAGGATCTTGGGAAGCTCCCATGGATCAAAACATGTGTGGAAGCAGCAAAAAACGTTTGCAAATTTGTATACAACCACACATGGGTGCTTAACCTTATGAGGCAATACACGGGGTTGAGGGAGTTGTCTCGTCCTGGCATCACCAGGTTTGCAACAAATTTTATCACGATGCAATCCTTGATTCGGTCAAGGGCAGCTTTGAGGCGCATGTTTACTAGTGAGGAGTGGTCTTCCTCATCCTTTTCTACAAGCACTGCAGGGATTGCTGTGGCTGATTGCATTTTTGATGAGCAAGGTTTTTGGACACCAATGGACGAGATTGTGAAGGTAAAATTTAATTCTTTATTATGTTCTAATTTTTAATCATATCTTACTTTTATTTGTTTATTTTCATTCACACTTATTTGTGCAACATGTTTGCACTTTGCAGTTTATTGAGCCCTTGCTAGTTCTCCTACGAGTTGCAGATGGGGAGAAGCCCGCAATGGGCTACATATATGAGGGCATGGATAGGGCCAAAGAGGCCATTAGATCAGTCTATGGTGGAGTTGAGGAGAAGTATCGTCCCATTTGGGATATCATTGATAGGAGATGGCAAAACCAACTTCATAGGCCCATCCATGCAGCCGCATGTTTCCTGAATCCGGCCTTCCAATTCCACCGCGATCTCCGTGCAGATAGAGAAATTCTTAGTGGGCTCTACACGACATTGGAGCGGATGTTGCCTGCTGTTACTACACAGGTGGTGCAGGAGATAGATGCCTTCACTAAGGCACACGGAGACTTCTTTGCATGTCAAATGTGCAAAGATAATAGGACAACATTACTACTAGGTAAAAATATATTTAAGGGCATAATTTTCATCTCTTTATATTATAATTTATTATTAAATGTTGAACTTGAACTTGAAACTTGAAATGAGATTGATTTTGTTTCTTTTTCTCATCTCAGATAGCTGGTGGAATATGTTTGGTTCTGATACACCGAACCTGCAAAATATTGCCATTCGTATATTGAGCCAGCCATGCAGTTCATCTGGTTGTGAGCGCAATTGGAGTATGTTTGAGCACATACACTCCAAGAAGCGCAATAGATTGACAGTGGAGAGGATGAACGACTTGGTATATGTTCATTACAATCTTCGGCTCAGATACAGGAAGCTTTTTGACCATGACAAAACCCCGATCAATCTAGAGGAGGTTGATCCACAGTCTGAGTGGACCACTGAGGCTACAGATGCAGTCTTTAGTGACGAGGACCTTGATTGGGTGGACCAGGCAGAGAGAGAGGCCGAGGTTGTAGCCATGGCTGAGGAGGAGGCTAGAGCACGAGGAGGCATAGATGCTATTGGTGAGCGTGGCATGGAGAGTCAGACACAGGCAGAGACTATGGCTGCAGCTGCAACATCATCCAGGCCCTTTAGACGCCTTCGTAGGAAGGATGCTGGCTCCACTATGCCATAGGGCATAGAGTCATAGAACATTTTGATTTGATGTCATATTTCATATTTCATATTTGTATGGAACATTTGATGTCATGGATTTCATATTCCATGAGTTTTGTATACATTTGACTAATTTTATATATCTAAGTATGTTATTTCCTTCAGCAACGCAACTACAATGTGTACCTTATACTTATGTAATCGTTGTATACTTATGCATGTGATCAAATTTGCTTTTATTTGTGTTGTATTCAATAAAGGGTGCTTGAAACAAGTTTTAAATCCTTAAAAATCTCTAAATTTCTAGGGTTTTTCAACTTTTTTTCATTTTGCCGCGTCTGCACTGCGTTCGCGTCCGGAGTCGCTGAGTCCCGCGCCGAGTCGCCCTCGCTGAGTCTGAGCCGCGTCCACGTCTCGTTACTATGGCTGAAACTGATGAAATGCTACCTCTGGACCTCAGATTTGCTTTCTCCCACGTGGTAGTTGGTGAAAAGGAGCTGAGAAGGTGGAACGCCCATGAAGAAGCAAAGAAATAGTCAGAATGAAAGGCGTTTTGGCCTCATGGTTCACACGTCCTTTTTGAGGAAACACGCCTTTTGCAAGATTCTATACAACTTCCACAAGTGATGGTACGGCTTAACCCTTAGCAACAAACTGGAGCTAAATGAAAGATGGAAATGACGATCCAAGGAAGAAATCCTCTCCTGTAACTGAAAATTGGTAAAAAATGCACAAAGAAACTCTGATCAAGCACAAATGAACTTCTGGATGAAGCTCCCACAATGGCAATCATTCAACTGGTGTCTCACAACCTGACAATCACAGATTTAGTGAAGAATTCTCGCTCTTCAATGAAGTTTTTCCTGAAACCCTTGTCCTTAGACAAAATCATAGAGAAGATGAAAGTTGCAATGTCAAATGGTAATAGAATGATTAGGTCGACTTGCTCCTTTGCTTATATCTCCTAAAAAACACGACTTTCAAGAAAAGCATGCCATTTGCCTTTGTTTTAAAATACATTTAAATGTATTTTAACTCATTTCTATAGTTGGGCGCTTTAAGTGATTTAAATATCACTTTATAAAGTATTAAGTGGCGTTTCACTTTATAAAGTCAATTTGACTTTATAATAAATCATTTAAGTTAAATTAATAATTTAACCACCAAAATACCCACAACTCCTTCCAAACTCAGTATTTTTCCGTGCCGTCAGAAGTTGGTGAACACTGAACTCCATATGCCTGTACTAAAACCAATATTGAAGTGAAGGGGTGGGAATGTCAATACCCACCAAAAACAGTCACTGATCCCCTAACTGGATCCTATCAGCCCACGAGGGTCCAAGAAATAGGCTAACTCCACTGCTCCTGAATATTGACTAGAGTGGGGACATTACAATCCGCCCTCCCTGAATTTGCTTGTCCTCAAGCAAACTCAAAGCTGGATGCTGTAGAATACTGTCACTCTCCCAAGTAGCATCCTTTGCCGACAAATTTTTCCACTTAACTAGATATTCCCCAATAACCCGCCCCTGTAGAGGACGCTCTTTGAACTCCAAAATGGCCTCAGGTACTAGAATCAACCTCCCCTCATCATCCATGGGTGGTAGGTGTGCAAAAGGAACTATGTGTTGTCTCAATGCCTTTTTGAGGCGTGATACATGAAACACATTATGTACCCTACTGTCTGCCTGTTGGCGTAAAATCTAACACCTCTGGAGTGCAGGTTTGTACGGACAGCTATGTACACTACGCAATGAGTGCTCTTCAAATTAGGAGGGGAAGCTCCCTCGTTGTGCTGGAATGCATGGAAAAGAAAAGTAATCTAAGTACTATTTTTTGTTCTCAGCTGGAAGAGGCACAAGGTTAGAAAACCAAGAACGTTGCAGCTAAGGATTTTCGGTTTAGCAGATCATTAACTACAACTAAGCTAACTACTTTAAATCTATCCAGTTTCCTCAAGAAAACAGAGCATGAGGAAATGGAGTAGGGTTTGACTATCGGACGATAAACGAGTTTAGATTCTCTACTTGAAGGCAAGGTGGCGCATCTATCATCTCAATCTAAACAAGCTTATTGGGCACAAACAGATTTAAGAATTTACCATGACAATCTTATGAAACCCTATGTGGCATAACACTTGATCGAAATAGTAAAGACTTCACAAACAGCTTTATCACCACAATCTCACGAAACCCTATGTGGCATAACCCTTGATTATAATGATAAAGATTCACAAAACAGATTTATCACCGTAATTTCTCGAAACCCTGTGTGGCATAACGATTGATCACAATGGTAAATATACATAAAACAGATTTATCATCTCAATCTCTTGAAACCCTATGTGGCATAACAATTGACCTCAATGGTAAATATGCACAAAACAGATTTATCATCACAATCTCACGAAACCCTATGTGGCATAACACTTGATCATAATGGTAAAGTTGCACAAAACAGAAAGAATTCACCATTACAATTGCATGAAACCCTATGTGGCATAACAATTAATCGTAATAGCGAAGACACATGAACAAATACCAAAAGAGCAATATTGAGGGCAAGGTAGGCGCAGCATATATTTCTCTCTCAAGCAAAAGTTACTTACAAATGAGCAAAAGCTCTTATTTATATACATCAAGGTGTAGGGAACCCTAAAATCACCTTGAGTCATCTACAGTTCTTGCAATGCATGCAAGATTTGCTGCCAAACCCTAATGAAGTAAACTATACAGTTAACTGGAAAACTACCATCAGTTAACCGAAACATCTAATCTAAAATGGACAATTGTGCGAGCATGCACGTCCTTATTGAAAGCAAGTTAACTGGAACACTACCATCAGTTAACGTAAAACCCTAAATAAAACTCCAAGTGTGTAAAGCTGATCTCAGAATAGATATGCATGTGATGACAACATCGAGTTAACTTGAAAGGGTAACACCAAGTTCAACTCGTGTGTGTAATGTCTATCCTGAGAGGTGGGAACTGAAGTTTACTGCGTGATCTCGAACAATCAACCCCTTAATGAGGTACGTCAACTATATCGAGCTCGAATGTCGACAACAGGCAATCTTGGCAATCTTTGCACACTCAAACTAGCATTTCACGGTAACTTTGGCGGCTCCGTAACTGAAGTGATGGCCACTATCTCTTCTGTGGCTTGATACAAATCGGTCTCAGCTTTTCTAACAAAATCATGAATTAAGACCGATTTGGTCTTGAATTCAGTCTGTGTGTACTGTACTCTGAAAAACTCGCTTGTTGATTGTGAACACGGCTATATTCTGACAACTTTTCTGGAAAACTAAAAATAGCCTGCTGAGGCTAAAAATAGCCTTTCGAAGAGTTATTTTCGGCGAAAATCTAAGATATGGGTTTTGTCTAGAAGAAGATTCTAAGACAACCCAGAATGTCAGAAATGCGAAAATCTAACTTCTACTCGACCATGCTAAGAGTTTTCAGTTGAGAAAATTAGAAACTCGAGAACGAATGCTCTGGAGTTAAAAATTCCTGAAAAATCAAACGCACGATTTTAATTCGAGGAAGCTATATGAAAATGATCCAGATGCTGAGACTTGTTGAATTTTGCCAATTTCAGGGACATGCGAATTGAAAACTGAGAGAAATCTGAGAACTAAGGAGGAAAAAGACGTTTTTTGTATACTCTTCTTCAATGAAAATCGCCCTTGAATTCTTCAAATTGCTGACAATCGTGAACTTTTAACCTGCAAAAGAATGTGATTGGAGAAATCGCCATTGGAAATAGATGAGAAATCTGCCTTTGCTTGAGAAATACGAATCTCCCTTGAAAATACGCCTTGTGAATGAAGAAAAACGAATTTTGCTTGAAAATACGCCTTTGCCTTGAAGAAAAACGAATTTTGTTTCAAAATTATGAATTTCCTTTGACAAAATTCGCCTTTGCGAATTACGATTTTCCCTTTGAAGAAAATATGAATCTCCTTGAAAAATACGAATTCTCTTGAAAATATGAATGATAAATGAAGAAGGCGCCATGCTTAAACAAGATGAAATTCGCATCAATCTGGCAACTGCAAGATTTCAAAACCCTGATGAAAATAGAAGACCTCTGATTGGTTGCCTTTCAGTTCCACTGCCACTGACTGGAAGTTCGAATTCGAATAAATATAATAAAATATTCATTATCATGCAAGAGCGCCAAAAATAGAAAATCGCCATCTTATGCATATTTTGAACTTCAGTTGACAATTTTGTTGAAGCTTTGAGATTCATCGTTGAGCTTTACCGATTCCGAGAAGTCAACTCTTGAGCTCATAGGCGTCCATTTGCTCAAGTTATTTCACTTTTTATTAACTTCCTATTTTATAGCTGACGACAAAGTCACGACTGGCCATCTTCGACACTGAATTCTGAGTGACTAGGTGATGCTGAGACCGAACTGAGATATTCATCGGAAAGCCTACTGAACAAGGAAGAAATGTCTGCTGGGAGACACTACTGCAAAATCCATCGTTTAACCCCTTGAAAAATTAGGCGCCCCTAATTAAATTGCTTTACGGGTTCCAGACTTGGCCATTTTCCTAAACTGCCATCTGACACTTCAAACGGCTGCTGACGGTGAATGGTGAACCCTGCTGACAAGCAACGAAGCTCACTGCGTGACTGGAGACATTCTGCATCCAACGGATATATGCACGACACTTGAAAGCTGTGTTAAGGGCCTCAAAAGTAAAAGCGCCCCTGGCTCTTGGTTGAACTGGTGTCATTTTGACGAAAGTTGAACTTTCATCCAAGTACCCTACTTTGACCTCTGATATCTGGAGCTGGGATGACCCGATTCAGGCACTATCTGTTTGAACGGACAGCCAGAAGGGCCCACAAGAGAAGTCTCTGGAGGTGATGAAGCAAGGAAACTGCTTCTAAGACCTCAAAAATTCCAGTGCGTATTTTATTTAAAATTACCGCTCCCAGACTTGGCCATTTTTCGGACGTCCTCACTTTGCAATATTACACTAAAGACCTCGCACGCACGAGCGACTGCCAAATGCCGAAGGTTGACGGCTATGCTCGTTGGAAAGATAAATTGATTACGCTCAATAGTCGTGAAGACTTCGAACGCGAACGGGCTCATCTGACAAGCCTAAAGACTAGGCGCCTCAAGACTGCAGAAATACACTGAAAATCATTTGTTGGTTCGCCCGTAAAATTACATGCTTGGTAGAATCTCTGTCACGACCACCTGGAACGTCGGATTGATAAGCAAAATGGTGCGTTGCGGAGCTAGGCTAGAGTATTACTGATGTCGTGAAGACTCTGTCTGCAAATTTCGCCATCTGGAGGGTTCTTTAAGCCAGCGCCCCTGGCCTGTACTTGCACTGGGAATAAACGGAGAAGCTCAGAAACGTGAAAACTCCATTTTAAGCTGATCTTCGGATGACTGCCACCGGAACTCTGAGAATCGGATGACTACGCTTGATATCTCGTCGGATAAGCAGACTAGTCGTGAACAAATTGACTGCATCCGGCATTGAAACTGTCAAGATTTACCCCTGCTTCAAGATGGGCGCCCTCAGGCTAGAGGCGCGCTTTTGCCTGAAAAGAACAAAATTCTCACATCCTAAAATTTAGGGATTTTAACTTCTGTCGTGATTTGCCGGAGCTGTGGGTCTCAGAATACTTTGCTGGATAGCTCGACGGATAACCAGACTAATTCTGAAGAGATTGACTGGATGCTTGAACATTTCAGACAAGATCTTGACCTTCAAAAAACTGGGCGCCCCTAGGCTATACTTGCACTTTACGGCTTTTCCTCTGAGAAATCTCCATGATTTGACCATTGAAAACACCGTTTCGATCACTGAAATCATCATGTGTAACGAGAAACGCCGTCATGAGATGCTCCTCCATCGTGAAAAGCTCCATCTTGAGTCTCTGCTTTAGGTTCTGATCAATAAAACTGACATTGACTGACAAACTATTGACAGAAACTCCATGCTTGATATTGCCCAAAACTGTATTTTACAACATTTTAGCAAGGTTTAGACTTTTTAACGCAAAATGCCTTGATGAAGCAAAAAATTTGGTTTGGTTACAACACTGCCGGTAAATCTAACTCATAAGCCACCTCACCAACTCGTCTGACAATGGTAAATGGTCCGTAGTAGCGTGGCTTGAGTTTCTCTGAGCCCCTCTTCCTAAGAGTGGACTGTTTGTAGGGTTGAAGCATGAGGTACACCAAATCACCGACCTCAAATGAACGCTCAACCCTCCTCTGATCCGCATACTGCTTCTGCTGATTCTGAGCCCTCTGAATATTCTCTCGAAGAGCTCTCATAATATCCTAGTTGTCCTGTAACAGATCACCAGCACTCGGTACTCTACAATCACTCAGTAGCAAATCAATGAAACTTGGAGCATCATAGGCATATAATGCTCGGAAAGGTGACATCTGGATAGACATGTGGTGAGTGGAATTGTAGCAGTATTCACAAAGATATAACCACTTCACCCAAGCCTTCTGCTGTCCAAAAGTATATTTCCATAGCTATCCTTCCACCCATTTGTTGACGATCTTAGACTGCTCATCTGTCTGGGGGTGGTAGCTAGTACTCGGAGTTAGTTTGGTCACACAAAGTCTGAATAACTCCTGCTAGAAATTACCTATGTAGCTGCTGTCTCCATCGTTGACAATACTGCGAGGTAACCCATGTAACCTGAATACCTCTCGAAAGAACAAATCCACCACCTGTATGGCTGAGTAAGTAGTAGTGATCGGGAAGAAATGTGCATACTTTGTCAATTGATCAACTACCACAAAAATGCTATCTCTACCCTGAGCTTTCAGCAAGCCCGTAATGAAGTCCATCAACATGCATTCCCACTTCCCCTCAGGAATAGGAAGTGGCTGTAGTAACCCAGCAGGGTAAGTATGCTCTTGTTTGTTCTGCTGACAAACAAAGCACTCCCTGACATACTGAAGAACATTTGATTTGAGACCCTTCCATGTGAATCTCTCCCGTACCTGCCTGTAGGTCTTAAAGTACTAGGGATGACCATCCATGGGTGAATCATGAAGAGTCTTCAAAACCTTGTTCTTCACCTCAGAACCTGGGACTAAAAATATTCTCCTTTTGTAAATGATAAGATCATTCACAAGAGAGTACCTGCTATCCTGTATAGTCCCATCAATGATGCCAGAAGCCCACAGATTCTTGGCATACTTTGCTAATATCATATGACTCCAATCCTCTAAAATCACTGCAATGGAGCTCAAGTGTGGTCGGCGAGATAATTCATCACCAACTACGTTCTGTGTCCCTTTGACATAGGCAATGTCAAAATCATATGACTGTAGTTTGCTAACCCACTTTTGTTGTCTCTCGTTCAGGTCTCGCTGCCCAAGGAAATGCTTCAAGTTATTATGATCTGTCTTGACACAAAATTTGCTGCCAACTAGATATTGCTTGAATTTGGCCATAGCGTGCATGATAGCCAACATCTCCTTGTCGTAAATACTAAAGCTCCTCTCAGGACCCTTTTGCTTCCTACTCTCGAAAGCTATCGGATGACGGTCCTGCATGATTACCGTACCAATACCTTCTCCACTAGCATCACAGTGAAGCTCAAACGGCCTAGTGAAATCTGGTATGGCTAAGACTGGACAAGTAGTCATCAGATGTTTGAACTTCTCAAAACACTCCTATGCTAGAGGTGTCCAAATGAAAGCTCCCTTCTTGGTCAAATCTGTTAGTGGTGCAGCATGCCGTGAAAAACCACTGACAAACCGACGATAGAAAGCGCATAAACCTACAAACCCCCTGAGTTGTGTCAAGGTCTCCAGTGTAGGCCAGTCAACGATGGCACGAACTTTATCTGGATCCATACGAACACCCTCTCCGCTGATAATGTGACCCAAGTATAAAAGTTCCTCCATACCCAATGCACACTTGGATTCCTTGGCATACATGGACTCCTTGGCATACTAGGACTCCCTATCAAGTATGCTCAATACAACATCTAGGTGAACCATGTGCTCCTCCCAAGATCTGCTGTAGACATTAATGTCATAGAAGAACACCAAAACGATTTTCCTTAACTGATGCTGAAAGACCTTGATCATCATGGACTGAAAGGTGGCTAGAGCGTTTGTTAAACCGAAAGGCATAACCAAAAAGTCAAAATGTCCATAATGACACCTGAAAGCGGTCTTCTCAATGTCCTCCTCTCGAACTCTGATCTGATGGTACCCTGTTCTCAAATCTATCTTCGAGAAGTAGCAAGCCCCATGTAGCTCATCTATCAACTCGTCAATACGTGGAATGGGATACCTGTTCTTGATGGTTTTCTTGTTCAACATCCTGTAATCGATACACATCCTGAGAGTACTGTCCTTCTTCACCAATACAACTGAAGAAGCAAATGGAGACTTACTCGGTTTGATGTGTCCCATCGCGAGCAAGTCTTTGATGGTTTTCTCTATTTCATCTTTCAATCGCTTAGGGTGCCGGTAAGGATTAATCATAATGGGCTTGGTGCCCTCCTCCAACTCAATAATATGCTCAATGCCCCTGTCTGGAGGTCTACCATGAGGTATATCACTAAACACCTTAGTATGCTTCATTCGAAGCTCCTGAACATCGGGATGATAAGGCGTTTTATGCTGCTCCTCATAAGATGGCTGTATCTGACACGCTGCTGCCTACTCAACCATGTCATGCCGAATTAATCTTTGCATTCTCCTGGGTGTAATGACCTTCAAGCTGCTGTCCTTGAGGGCTTTTAGTACGTGGTTTGTTCCATCAACCTTAAATTTCATCTCCATCTCTGTAAGGTTGAGAGTAAACTCACCAATTGCATGAAGCCACTTCATGCCAAGAACCACATCGGTGTCACCCATTGTAACCACATAAAAATCTGCTTTAAACTCATAATTGTTGAGCTTCATGGGCATATCAGGAATCATCCTCTCACACTTGAGAGTATAACCATCAACAACCTTTACTTTGATACCTTCAAACTGCTGAGTTTGAATCCTTCTTTTCTCCACTAAACGTTCATCAATAAAATTGTGTGTTGCACCTATGTCAAGTAGTGAGATGACTCTTTGACCGGCCAAGATCCCTCACAAACGAAATGAGCCTTCCCTTTGCATACTTGACATATGAGCCTCATGCAGCTCATTTTCCACGTCCTTGTCCATTGAAATTTCTGAGTTTTCTTCTTCTAAACCATCTTCATCAGCTTGCTGGTCAGAAAAATCAGACATTAATTCTTCATCATAAAACCATTCCAACTGTCTATTTTGTCCCTTTGGCTTGAGAGGATAGTCATGGTTTATGTCATAGGGCCCTTTGCAATAAAAGCAAAGCTTTCTCCTTCGTAAATCGTTGATTGTTTCACGATCCAAAGGTGCTACAAACTTTTTCTTTTGATCAAGATTATCTGTTTTCTTAAAATCAAGTTTGCTGTCCTTATTTGATGTGGATGGATTGGAGTTGAACTTACTTCGTGGAGTAGTAAGTTCCATGCTACGAGCTTTCCTCATAGCTTCCTATAAAGTGGGGGGATCAAAAGCTTTGATTCAACCCTTCATTGGCTCAAAAAGCCCCTCTATAAAGAGAGTAACCAGCCTTCCCTCTGAGATCCCTGTGACCATAACCGAGATCCTCTGAAATTCACCAATATAGGATTCCAAGCTGCCTAACTGTTTGAGCTGTGCTAAGTCTTTGAAATACAGTTCGGGGTCTTTTTTGTGAAATCTTTCCACAAGTCTATCTGTGAACTCCTGATAAGTAGTAATCCGGTTATGTTGTAGAGTAATCATTCCGTGGTGCCACCAATCATGGGCTACACCATCCAAATGTAATGCTGAGAATTTAATGGCATCATCCTCTGCCATCGGACGTAAAGTCAGAAAAGTATCAAGCTTGCTAATCCAAGCTCTAGCTGTGACTCTACCGCTGCGATCAAAGGTAGGAAGAGTGAGTTTATTAGTTGCCTGTCTCAGATCATTGTTTCTGTTATCTCTAGGCCTCCTATCAACTCGATTCCTGCCATGTTCTCTCTTTTGGCTCATAAATCTATCAAAGTTCAGGTGATCCTGAACTCGTTGGGGTAAAGCTTCCCATTCATCATGTAATGTCATGATGTTCTCTGTGAAGACCACGCCACCTTCTCCCTCCTCCATGTTACCATCATCTGGATCACGCCTGGCAAAGATAGGATGTGTGGGTCTCTCATAGGTACGTGTAGGAGTAATTCTCAGGTGTGGATTTCCATGCACATTGCCATCTTCCTCCTGTTCCTGTGGTCTCCTTTGGACAGTCAAATGTTGCACTACTGTGCTTAACTGCTGCAGTACGTTAGCCACCTATTCCTATCCTGCTACTAGGCCTCTCAGAATGTCTCTGGCCTCCATGTCTTCATTCTGAGCTCGGTTTTGAGGTTCCCTAGTCTCCTCTCTGTCACCCATTTCTTCAAATTGATTGTCAAAGGGAAAGTCCTCAAATTGATTTCTCTGACTACCAGGCCTCCTGCGTGAATAGTTCCTGTTATATCTACCTTGATAAGGACGCATATGAAATTTACCCTTTCAGGCTGGCAGGATTATGTGCTCTGATACCACTGTGAAGAGCCCAACTGGCTCCAACTCAAACCCCTGTGTAAATTGGCTTTTTTTTTTTGTGTTTTGTTTGTTTTGAGAGAAATGTAGACAAAATTAGAAGGGGCGCAAAGCATAAAAATGCAAATAATATTGAAATGCAAGAAATTATTGAGCAACTGCAAGTCTAATTAAGATTTAGCAATACATACAAAGAGATTATACACAAACAACGTACCCGGAAACCTCCAGAATAATTAAATAAGAAAGTACAGAGTATGCCAGGCAAAGTGTGCTGAAACTGATGAAATGCTACCGCTGGACCTCAGATATGCTTTCTCACATGCGGTAGCTCGTGAAAAGGAGCTGAGAAGGTGGAACGCCCATGAAGAAGCAAAGAAACAGTCAGAATGAAAGGCGTTTTGGCCTCATGGTTCACATGTCCTTGAGGAAACACGCCTTTTGCAAGATTTTGTACGGCTTCCACAAGTGATGGTACGACTTAACCCTCAGCAACAAATTGGAGCTAAATGAAAGATGGAAATGGCGATCCAAGGAAGAAACCCTCTCCTATAACTGAAAACTGGTAAAAAATGCACAAAGAAACTCTAATCAAGCACAAATGAACTTCTGGATGAAGCTCCCACAATGGCAATCATTCAACTGGTGTCTCACAGCCTGACAATCATAGATTCAGTGAAGAATTCTCGCTCTTCAATGAAGTTTTTCCTGAAACCCTTGTCCTTAGACAAAATCACAGAGAAGATGAAAGTTGCAATGTCAAATGGTAATAGAATGATTAGGTCGACTTGCTCCTTTGCTTATATCTCCTAAAAAACACGACTTTCAAGAAAAGCACGCTATTTGCCTTTGTTTTAAAATACATTTAAATGTATTTTAACTCATTTCTATAGTTGGGTGCTTTAAGTGATTTAAATATCACTTTATAAAGTATTAAGTGGCATTTCACTTTATAAAGTCAATTTGACTTTATAATAAATCATTTAAGGTAATTTAATAACTTAACCACCAAAATACCCATAACTCCTTCCAAACTCAGTATATTTCCGTGCCGTCAGAAGCTGGCGAACACTGAACTCCATATGCCTGTACAAAAACCAATACTGAAGTGAATGGAGTGGGAATGGCAATACCCACCAAAAACGGTCACTAACCCCCTAACCAGATCCTGTCAGCCCACGAGGGTCCAAGAAATAGGCTAACTCCACTGTTTCTGAATACTGACTAGAGTGGGGACATTACACATAAACCCTAGGTTTCTTCTTCTCCAAGAGAAGAGCTCTCCAAAACATTCAACTCCAATTTTTTAAAATGATCAAATGATACCTTTTCCATTTGTTTTGGCGACTTTTATATCCTCTCCAAATGGGTTGATCTCCTTTAGAGGCTTTTAATGATTTAAATGATATATTTATTAGCCATGATAACTTTAAAATATTTTCCACAAGTGGGCCCCCAAGTCCTTGTTTTTCATAAATGACTTTAATGACTTGAATGGATCCCTTTTAATAACTTAACTTTATATTCATTAAATGACCCTTTTAATAATAAAGTCAAATAAAGTCATTAAATGCTCTCACTTTATAATTTGACTTTATGATATTAAATCCCCTTTAATTATAAAGTCACATGAAGTCAATATAATAAACCTTTTAATTAATTAATTATTATTAAAGTAACACTTTAATAATAATTAAATATCATAACTCCATTAATAATCATTAAGTAATAATTCTGACTTCACCACAGGCTAGCCCATTGCTCCCACTGTTGATCTGGATGCCTTACTAAAAATAGTAAGGGTCCTTCTTTATCATCCCATTGACTTACTATAAATAGTAAGTGCCTCAAAACGGAACCAGTGACCTCTGAATAATCTAGCTTCAGAACCACAAATTTGGAGAGGTAAACATTGCCAACTGCCACCTGAAGAGCTCAATAACGCCCAAACTGGACCCTCTAATCCACCATACTAGCCTACGAGGGTCAAATGATAGGCTAATCCTCCAAACTCTGATGCTCGCAAAAAAGGGGACATTACAAAAACCCTAAACCTCACAGACTTCCCTTATAGATATTAAGATGATAAGAAATAGAAATGGAAAACATATCAAAAAACATTGAAAGGAGCAAATGCACATAGTTCGTAAGTACAAAGACATCATTCAAGTAATCCTTCAAAGAAGATAGATCTACATATCAAAATGAGTATTTACCATAAACCTTAGATGATAAAGGGCTGTGAGCTTCACCAAATCCTTGATTCTATTTTAGTTCCTCCATAGACTCCAAACTTCTAGATCCTTGCTTAAAAAACCAATCCTTTTTTCATACTCTTCACTTGTATTTGGAGAGTAGATTAATTGCATAGTTATTGTCATGCAGTGTAATGTATTCATCAAATCTAGCTTTCCTTGTTTGTTGCATGGAGAATGATTCCCATACAACTCATTAGAGTTTATCACAACACGTCTCTTTTATAGAATGGCAAGAATACAAAAATAAAAAATGAGAATTAACTCTCCATTCAAATAGCAACTTCCTTTTGACTTGGGTTAGGTAATCTTACTCAAGACTCAAGTCAATATGTAATGTCCCCTCCTAGCCTCTAAGCAGTGGAGATGTCCATTAGCCTATTCCAGAGTTCTTGTAAGCTAAGTGGAGTTTGGTAAGGGAACTTATGTGCTAATCCTTTCTGTGGAGGTTTTCGGTGTTTCAGGCTGGACTTTCCATTTTTAGCAGGGGCCAATTCCAGCACTTAATTTTTATAGTAAGTCGTATTGCTAATCAATTTTTATGCCATTTTGGGTTTTTGGTGTATTTACTATTTTTTAGTAGTTACTTAAAGTAGTAACTCTATTTCTGGTAACTGGTCCTGGCCAGGCTACATTCAACAGTGTCTTTCCAGTTTGGGCGTTGGGATTTGCTAAGGTCTGATTTATTTAATATTTGCATTCCTCACTTAAGATTTTTTTATAAAGTTACTTTATATTTAAGTTGAGGGGTCGGAGGGTCATCAAATTGTACCTTGGTGCCTAGTTCAATGACTTAAGTTGTTTTTAAAGCAACAAAATTGTTTCTGAAGGCTGAATAAGTGGGGCGCCCAAGGGAGGCATAAGTGAAGTTTAAAATGAACTTTTAATTAAAAATCAAAGGAAAATAGGGCGTGGCTTTTTGGAGGGAAGATGTAATTCAAACTTGGTCACCCTAATCTCTCATTGACTCTATTTTATCTCATTTGGAGTCTCATTTGTTCATGTCTAAGTTGGTTTCATAATAGGATGCTACTGGATTTTCTCTAGAGGTCTACAGTTTGGTGTTGAGGACGAAAACCCTCTTCATGTAGGAGCTGGTTTTGATGGTGAGAGATCCACCCTAGTCAGTTTGAGTGTGATTCCACTCAGGGGTCACTTGGTGTGTCACATATATTTTGATTTTCAGTGTTTTTGGCAAGGAAAGATGAAGATATTTGAATATTTTTGAGGTGATGGTTTTGGGTTTGGTGTGTGAAAGCTTGTCTTCATTTTGGTTTGGTACGGTCTCGATTTTTAGAGTGATTTTCAGTAGTTTGGAAGCCTTTCTTGAGTTTTCTGGACATCTTCATACCCAGGGCAGAAGTTGGTAATTGTTTCATAACTTTCTATTGGCCTGAGATACCATTCTAGGTATTGTTTCTATTGATGCTCCTCATCAAGGCGTCCCAAGGCATATATTTATTGATGAAGGATTGAATTTATAGAGCAGATCGCCCTACTCAGGTGGCGCCCTATTTGTGGTGATTTCCAGATTTCTGGCTTGCTGTTGTATAGGCCGTTTTATGCCATTGTTGGGGTCTGAAATGTTGGTCATTTCTGAGATTGCAAGGGGTTCGCTGGTCTTCCTCATTGGTGAAGGATATTGCAAGTTTGGAGTGTCTATTTTGCTGTTTGAGCTCTATATCCAAGTCTGGTATGAAAAGTACTGATTTTGATATACATTTGTAAAAGTCAGATTTCTGTTATGTTATCATTGAATTATATTCTGAAAGTTCATCAATGTTGCAAACAAGTTTATCTATATTTTCTGCACTTTATGTTATCTTTATATCAGGCATGCTTAAAACAATGAATGGCATTTGAAAACCAATCAAACATTAGCAACACACTTCTTATCAGCAAAATAGAAACAAAAAAAATTAGGGGCAGTCATTACAATGATATCAGAGCACAAATCGTCCTGCCAACCAGTGGGTGATACTTATCTATGAGCATTAGTGACCCTGAAAGAAGGTACCAAGAGAGATTGAGGAAAAAAGAAGAGAACTGTGGGAACATTTTCCTTCAGTGGAAGAGGGACAACACTTAGAATCACCTTCAGTTGGATCTTCTAGTTCAGAAAATATGGGTGAAAGAGGAGAAGAAGTTGAAAGACAAAATGCCCAACCAAATAGGATGATGTTACTCCTGGATACAGTGGTTAGAGGACAAGAAAGAGCAGCCCAACATGCCCATGAGACTGTTGATTTAAGATAGCTTCGGTCAGATATAAATGATGATTGCATTCATGCATCATCATCATTTATATTTAACCTAAACTGTTCTTAAAATATAAATCCATCAAATTAAATATTCGAATTTCTGAAGATGATCAAAATTCGAAATTGGATAAATTGAATTCATATAAAATGATTGTTGAATAAACACTCATATTAGTTTTGATTAACTCCGAATGGCTTCAGTTGGTTAAGAAGCCTGCGCGCTCAAGGGACACGTCCCATGAGTGGACGTGTCTTCACTTTGTGGAGACACGTCCTCTCATGAGACGCGTCTCTCCTTGAGGCGCGTCTTCATCATATATAAGGGACTTCTTTCCCTTACTTGCAGCATATAGAAATCGATAAATGTTCTGCAATCAGTACATTTTGACATATAGAATTTAAATCTGACTTAGAAGTAAGAACAGGATTTCATGCTTAGAATTTCATAGGTACATTTAGGATTAAATCTGATAAATTTTGATTACAATTACATGGTATTAGAGCCACGTTGTGTGAATCCAAATCAAATCTAGATATCAGATTGCTCTAGAAAATTCGTATTTAAAAAAAAAAAAATCGAATTCACATCACATTCTTCATAATGTCAAGTGTGATCAGATTTGAAAATCGTCTTGCAGAAGCAGACGACTTCACATCATGGAAATTTAGAATCATGATGATCCTTAAAGAGAATAAATTAGACTCACCTGTGAGAGAAAATAAAAAAGAACCAGAGGCTGATCCTGAGAAAACTCAATGGATTGAAAACAATGAAAAAGCCATGAAAATCTTAGTAGATGCAGTTAGGGATCATATAGTGCCCATCCTAGCAAAACATGAAATTGCATATCATATGTTCAAATCTCTTGAGAGTACCTATGAGATCAACAACACCAGTAGGACTCTTGCATTAAAGAGGCAAATCAACAATGCTCAAATAAACAAAGGAGAGTCCATTAATTCATACTTCATGAGGATCATTGAACTAAGGGATCAGTTATCCACAATTGGATATCAGATTGATAGCAAAGAGTTAACTCTAATTGCACTAGGAGGCCTACAAAACTCATGGGAGTCATTTGTTCAAGGAATAAGTGCAAGATCTAAACTCCCTAAGTTTGACAGGCTAAGAATTGACTGCCTTCAAGAAGAAACAAGACTCTCCTCAAAAGAAAATAAACAGAAAAACATAGATGAAGACATTCATGTACTCAACACATCGTCTAATAAAAAGAATAAGAAAAACTCCTACAAGAAAGGATCTTTTAAAAGAAAGAGAAATTCCAATGGAAAGGGATCTTCTAAGAAGAAAGACATATCTCAAGTGCAATGCTTTAGATGTGATCAATATGGGCACTATGCAATGAAGTGCCCTGACAGATCAAAACAACAAGCATCATTTGCTAAAGTAGGAAACCCAAATTCAGACCATGATTCTGAGAAATTTGTATTCTATTCAGCCTTATCAAGTCAAGTAACAATATCAACAACTGGGTGATTGATAGTGGTTCTTCAAGGCACATCACAGGGTTTAGAGAACACTTAGACACTATGACTGAAGAGTCTGATGAAGAAGTAACAATTGGGGATGATTCTACACATCAAGTAAAAGGGGTTGGAACTTGTTCCATCACATTGAAATCTGGTCTATCTCTTCAACTCATTGGAGTTTTATTCGTACTTGGTATAAAGAGGAATCTAATATCCATCTCTGCTCTTGAAGACAATGGATATAGGGTTACCTTTATGGATGGGAAAGTTCTGGCATGGCCTAAGAACTCAACTATAAAGAAAGCTCTAAACATAGGCGTAAGACAAGGTTATCTTTATAAACTATGCACCGAAGTCAAGCAAGCCCTAACCCTTGATACTTCTGATTCAAATGAAATTTGGCATAGAAGATTAGGACACCTTCATTTCCGTGCCCTACCTTCCTTGGAAAAACTTGTAACAGGATTACCTAAGTTAAAACCTATTCATGAAGGAACTTGTAAAGGTTGTGCCCTAGGTAAGAATACAAAGGGATCCTTTCACACTAGCTTGAGCAAAACCCAAAATGTTTTAGAATTGGTGCACTTTGATTTATGTGGACCCATGTCTGTACCCTCCAAGGCAAGCTTCCTATACTATGTCATATTTATAGATGACTTCTCTAGGAAGACTTGGATTTACTTTCTTAAGTGTAAAGAGTCAATAGAAATCCTTAAAAGGTTCAAGGAGTTCAAAGCTCTTACTGAAAACTTCTCTGGGAAGAAAATAAAAATCTTAAGGACAGACAATGGGAATGAATACACCTCTGAAATCTTTAAGGAATTCTGCATGAATGCTGGGCTTAAGAGGGAGTTTACAGTAGCCTACAACCCTCAACAAAATGGGGTTGTTGAAAGGAAAAATAGAACCATTGTAGAAGCTGCAAAAGCAATGTTGCTTGACCAGAAGATTGAAACTTCATTCTCTGCAGAAGCCTCTAGAACTGCTGTCTTCATCCAAAATAGATGTCCTTATTCTCACCTAGATAACAAAACTCCTGAAGAAGCATTTATTGGTCTAAAACCTGATATTAGTCACTTTAGGATTTTTGGTTGCCTCGTCTATATTCATGTGCCCAAGGAGAAGAGATTCAAACTAGAACCTTCCGGAAAGAAAGGGATATTTATGGGATATAGTGAAACCTCCAAGGCCTTCAGGATATTCATACCCGGGCAGAATCAAATTGAATTGAGCAGAGATGTCATCTTTGAAGAAGACATTGCATTCAAAAGGGCAAGAAGTTCTAGTGAGATAGAAAATTATTCTCCTAGAGTATTAGAAGAGGAACCTACTCCTGAGATTCAGAGGGAGTATCTTGGGGAAATGCCAAATGAACTTCAATCTACTTCAGATGAGAATGCAAATGACAACAGCATAAAGAGGCTACTTTGGGCTAGAAAGATGATCAAAGACGCTGAGAATCATGCAACATCCAAAGGAACATTCAGGGAGAGTAAAAGACCCAAACGGTTCTCAAGCTATGTTGTTCTAATGAATGACATCATAAATTCAGAACCCACCAGTGTTTCAGAAGCCTTCAGACATCAAGTATGGAAGGACGCTATGACATAAGAGTATCAGTCCATTCTCAAGAATGTTGTATGGGATATTGTGCCTAGACCAAAAGAGAAATCTGTTGTCTCATCTAAATGGCTCTTCAAAATCAAACATGCTGCTGATGGCAGTATAGAAAAACATAAAGCACGTTTTGTGGCAAGAGGTTTTTCACAGAAGGAAGGCATTGATTATGAAGAAACATTTGCACCCGTTGCTCGTTACACATCTGTGAGAGCAGTGATAGCCATTGCAGCAGCTAAAGGGTGGAAGATCCATCAAATGGATGTGAAAACGGCCTTTCTAAATGGAACCATTGAAGAGGAAGTCTATATAGAACAGCCTGAAGGTTTTGTGATACATAAACCTGACTCACATGTATGCAGATTGAAGAAAGCACTCTATGGACTCAAACAGGCTCCCAGGGCCTGGTATGAAAGAATTGACAGCTACCTCTTGGGACTAGGATTCTCCAAAAATGATGTAGACCCAAATCTTTACTTTAAGGTAATCAAAGGTGATATGTTAATAATTATTTTATATGTTGATGATCTGCTGATAACAGGAGAAGATCACCTCATTGCTCAAGGAAAGAAGGATCTAACTTCAAAATTTGACATGAAAGACTTGGGCATTTTACACTACTTCCTAGGTTTAGAAGTATGGCAGAAATCAGATGGCATCATACTAAACCAAGGGAAGTATACTATTGATATTCTGAAGAGGTTTGGAATGTTGGATTGTAGACCCATGTCTACACCTATGGAAACCAACCTTCACAAACTAAAAGAAGCAGCAGCAGAATCTAAATGTGCAGATACCACTCTTTATAGACAAATGATTGGATCATTGATGTACCTGGTTAACACTAGACCTGATATTTGCTATGCAGTGAATGCTCTAAGCCAGTTCATGTGTGAGCCTAAGGAAATCCACCTTATGGCTGTGAAACATATATTGAGATATCTTCAAGGCACGATTGGATATGGTCTTCTTTACAAAAATAATCAACTAGATCTACATGGATACTCTGATTCAGATTGGGCTGGAAGTGTAACAGATCGGAAAAGTACATCATGATGTTGCTTTAGTTTGGGATCGGCTATGATCTCTTGGATATGCAGAAAACAGTCTTCGGTAGCTCAAAGCTCGACAGAAGCTGAATACATTGCAGCCTCTATGGGGGCAAGAGAAGTAGTATGGCTCCGAAAATTGCTTGTGGGACTCTTTGGTGAGCCCCTAAATCCTACTATCATTCATTGTGATAATCAGAGTTGCATCAAACTCTCTGTAAATCCAATATTCCATGATAGATCTAAGCACATTGAGATCCCCTACCATTATGTAATAGACATGGTAGAAAAGAATGTGATCCAGTTGGAGTATATTAGTACAAATGATCAAACAACAGACATTCTCACCAAACCTCTCTCCCGAATCAAGGTTGAACACTTCAGGAAGAAGCTTGGTATGATTGAAATGTAATTTGATATTATGCTTGAAATTCAAAATTGTTTAGAAGTTGTACTAATATATTTAAATGATGTTTAATGTGTAAACTCCTTTGTCATGTGTGTGACTCCATGACCTTTTGGGCCCGCTCCCCCTGTGTACATTATTGAAAGGTGACGATCTTTCTAATAATGAACACTTGTATATGACATTGTAAAGTGACGACTCTACAATGTTGAGTTGAACTATCATGATAGATATCATGTGACTTGATATCTGTGGACATGTCATGATAGTATCTCTTGGACACTTTGATGAATATCATGGACTTGATGTCATTCGAAGATCATTGTGATCCTTAAGAGATAATCATGGTGGATGACTATATACATCAATGGATATGCCATGAATTATTATGGTAGACATCATGTGACTTGATGTCAGTGCACATACCATAATGAAGATGTGATTATGAAGAATGTCATGTGACTTGACAATCTTATGAAAACATATCATATCTTGATATCACGTGTGTAGGTGATATCTCCTCTTAATTAATTTGGAATATCTTCCCTAGCTAAGAGGGAGTGTTGATTTAAGATAGCTTCGGTCAGATATAAATGATGATTGCATTCATGCATCATCATCATTTATATTTAACCTAAACTATTCTTAAAATATAAATCCATCAAATTAAATATTCGAATTTCTGAAGATGATCAAAATTCGAAATTGGATAAATCGAATTCATATAAAATGATTGTTGAATAAACACTCATATTAGTTTTGATTAACTCCGAATGGCTTCAGTTGGTTAAGAAGCCTGCGCGCTCAAGGGACACGTCCCATGAGTGGACGTGTCTTCACTTTGTGGAGACATGTCCTCTCATGAGACGCGTCTCTCCTTGAGGCACGTCTTCATCATATATAAGGGGCTTCTTTCCCTTACTTGCAGCATATAGAAATCGATAAATGTTCTGCAATCAGTACATTTTGACATATAGAATTTAAATCTGACTTAGAAGTAAGAACAGGATTTCATGCTTAGAATTTCATAGGTACATTTAGGATTAAATCTGATAAATTTTGATTACAATTACAGAGACCAATCAGCAACTTGCACAGTTGGTACAAAGATTGGATCTTTTGGGGCACGATAATGATGTGGGACAGCGAAGAGGAGCCAATCAGCAGAATGGAGCAGCCATGGCAAGGCCTCTTATGCCTGTTTTTCCACCTAGAGTAGATGCTCCACCCAATCCGGAGCTTACATTAGTTGAGTAGCAAGATCAATTTAGACAAGATTGGTTAGATGCAAGGCTTGGGTTCCAACAAGACATATCACTTCGGGAGTATATTGATCTTAGGATGAGGCACACACCCAACAAGGAAAACAGGGAGCAGAATAATGATCTTCGTAGGAAAGTTGGGAAATAAATCTTCCATAATTTGATGAGTCTAAGAAGATGGCAGCGAGAGCTTGGGTCTAGAAGTTGGACACTTACTTCACTCTTAATCCCATGCTAGAGTTGGAGTCCATACAATATGCTTCTATTCATTTAGATGGGAATGCTCATGAGTGGTGGTACAATGGGATGGTCACTATGGGACATGCATAGATTACCTCTTATGCAGAGTTCATGGAAAGGTTAATAGAGAGGTTTGATAAAAAAGACCCAGAGCTACACTTTAAGGAGTTAGCACAGCTAAAACAGTGGGGTACAGTGGATGCCTATGTTGCAGATTTTCAGAGGTTGTTAGTGTTGGTGATGGATGTATCAGAGAGAAGGCTTATAGTGCGCTTCATTGATGGATTATCCGATCCTTTTAGGTGTTGGATCAAAGCCTTTAATCCACCTTCTCTTCAAGAAGCAATCAAGAAGGCAAGAGATATGGAAACTTCCACCTCCAAGAATAAATTTCAGACTAAAGGATTGCTGCATAAAAAGG
The DNA here is from genome assembly GCA_007258455.2 of Sequoia sempervirens. Lineage (NCBI taxonomy): Eukaryota > Viridiplantae > Streptophyta > Pinopsida > Cupressales > Cupressaceae > Sequoia > Sequoia sempervirens. Next base: position 13,766,163 of record VDFB02000016.1, on the reverse strand, counting down.
ATAAGGATAAAAACCATGTCACAAGGGAGCCCGAACAGCCAAGAAAACATGTTACTAGGATTGATAGTGAGACATTAAATGAACTGAGGAAGAAGGGTTTATGTTTCACATGTAAGGAGCCTTGGTCTCAAGGTCATAAGTGTTCAACAAAGGGGAAGGTGCACCAAATAGAGTACTATTTTGTTGAGGAAAGTGCATCAGAAAAATCAAATCAGCAATCTGATTTAGAGGAAAGTGAGGATGAAAAGGCTCCAGAAGAGGTTGGAAAGGAAGAGGACAAAGATGGAAAGCTTGCTCAACTTCACAGTTTCCAAAAGAATGAGTCTCTTTGAATTAGAGGAGTACTTAAGGGGTAGTGAATGGTTGCATTGATTGACACAGGAGCCACACACAACTTCATTGATGAAGGGTTGGTTGTTCATAGTGGCCTACAATCACAAGAGGTGAGTGGTTTTCGGGTGATGGTAGCTGATGGTTTTAGAATCAATTGCACTAAAATGGTTCTACAGTTGAGCTCGCAGTTTGGGAACTATGCAGTCAAGGATGATTTGTACGTGGTTAGTATTGGTGACACGGATGCAGTAATGGGGATACAGTGGCTTCATTCACTTGGTGAGATTACTTTTAATTTTTAGACCATGGAGCTGAAATTTAAATTAGATGGGAAAAATGTGGTCTTGAGGGGCATGTCAAATGGAGGACCTCGGGTGGTGTCTTTCAAACGTATGGAGAGACTTTTTAGACATGATCAGATTGAGTGGGCAGCGGAGTGTGTGATTATGCCTACGATTACAGAAGAGGTTAAGAGGTCTTATCCACCTAACATACAGGGGCTGATTTCCCAAAGAAGCAAGATATTTAGTAGCATTCTTCCAGGTAGGCCTCTTGATAGAGGCATTGAGCATGTGATAGAGCTAGAGGAGGGAGCCAAACCTGTGATTACTACCCCCTACAGGCATTCTAAGAGACTTCAGGATGATATTGGGAAAATCATTCAGGAGCTTTTGGGGATGGGGCACATTAGGCCAAGCAAGAGTCCATTTGCTTCTTCAGTTGTGTTGGTGAAGAAGGATGGAACCATGCGTATGTGTGTGGATTACTAAGCATTGAACAAGAAGACAATTAAGAATAGGTACCCCATCCCACGCATTGATGAGCTGCATGGAGCAGTCTATTTCTCCAAAATAGACTTGCGATAGGGATATCGTCAAATTAGAGTCAGGGAGGAGGATGTGGAGAAAATTGCATTCAAATGCCATTTTGGCCACTTTGAGTTTCTTGTCACGCCTTTCGGTTTGACAAATGCACTAGTTACTTTCCAGTCATGCATGAATAGGGTGTTCAACAAACAGTTACGTAAGTTTGTGTTAATCTTCTTTGATGACATCCTTATTTATATTAGATCATGGGAAGAGCATTTGAGGCACTTGGATGAAGTGTTGGGTATTTTTGAGAGTGAGTCACTTTTTGCAAAAGAGTGCAAGTGTGAGTTTGGGATGATTGAGTTGTATTTGGGGCATATTATCAGTGCTAATGGTGTACATGTTGATCCTGATAAAATCAAAGCAATGCTTGATTGGCCACCACCCACTAATTTGACACAGCTTAAGGGATTTTTTGGCTTGTGTGGGTTCTATAGAAGGTTTGTTAATGGTTTTTCACAGGTTGTTGCCCCACTTACTGATTTGACTAAGAAAGGGGCTTTCTCTTGGTCTAAATCAGCGCAGAAATCATTTGATTGGTTTAAGAACTTGACGAGCTCGTGTCCTGTATTGGCAATTCCTGACTTCTCTAAGCCATTTGAGCTCGAGTGTGATGCTTTAGGTAATGGTATTGGGGCTGTCCTCACGCAAAATAAGCATCCAATTGCATTTGAGAGCAGAAAATTGAGAGGAGTGAGAGAAATTATTCAATTTATGATAAAGAGATGTTAGCCATAATGCATGCTTTGGCTAACTATAGGCAAAACCTTATTGGGGGCAGATTTATTGTTAAAACTGATCATAATAGTTTGAAATATTTCCTAAATCAGAAGGATTTGAGTGAAAGACAACACAATTGGGTTAGCAAACTTCAAGCGTATGATTTGACATTGAATATGTCAAAGGGAAATAGAATGTGGTGGCTAATGCACTATCTAGAAGATCCCATTTGTGTGTTTTTTCTGAGATAGCAGCAGATTGGAAAGAGAGTATACAAGCTGATTATGCAAAGAATAACCTTACCAACAACTTTTTAGATGGTACATTGCATGATGATAAATACAGTGTAAGGGATGGTTTGATCTTCTACAAGGAGAGGATATTGTTGGTGCCTAAATCAAAGTTGAAAGAGCTGATTTTTAAGACTTTTCATGACACTCCAATGGTTGGACATCCGGGGTTTTATAAGACTTACAGGCAGATCTGTGAGAGATTCTCATGGAAGGGGATGAAGGAGGATATTACCAAGTATGTTAGTGAGTGTCAAGTGTGCCAACAAAATAAAAATGAGCACACATACCCTGCTGGTCTGCTACAACTTTTTCCCATTCCTACTCAGAAGTGGGAAAGTATTTCAATGGACTTCATCACAGGGCTTCCCAAGGTGCAAGGGAAGGATTGTATTTATGTTGTGGTAGACCGTTTGACCAAATTTTCCCATTTTTTGCCATACAAGCAGGTTATACAGTGTTACAGGTGGCCGATTTATTCTTTAAGGAGGTGTTTAGACTACATGGGGCACCAAAGAACATCATTAGTGATAGGGACAACAAGTTTATGAGCTTGTTTTGGTAGAAGTTGTTTAAGTTATGTGGTACCGAGTTAACTCCTAGCACTAGTTACCACCCTCAAACAGATGGTTAGACTGAGATAGTCAACAAATGGGTGGAAGGTTACCTATGAAACTATGTTTTAGGACAGCAGAAGGCGTGGGTAAGATGGTTGCACTTGGGGGAGTTCTATTACAACTCCACATTTCACATGTCTATCTGAATATCACCTTTCATGGCCTTGTACGGTTATGAAGCTCCTAGTTTCATTGATTTGCTGTTTGGTGATTGTAGGGTGCCTAGAGTTAAGGACTTCGTGTAGGAGAGTCAAGACATTATGAGGGCATTGAGAGAAAACATTCAGCATGCACAAAATCAACAGAAGTTGTACGCTAATCAGCATCGTATAGAGCGAGAGTTTGAGGTGGGTGACATGGTTTATGTTAGATTGCAGCCATATAGACAGTGTTGGCATATGGCTTCTAGTGTTGTCATTGATGGCAACCTAAGTCATTACTTTGGTCCGTAGATCAGAATTTGCTCATATTGGCAGACAAAGTAGAGAACAGTGTTTTACCAGTAAAAAGCATGAAGAACATGGTATTCGGGTAGTTTGTCGATCTGTATGATTCACCGGATCATCATTTTGGTTGTGGATCCCCAAGATAGTTTGTTAAGCATGTATGTTACCTTATTAGTAAGTTTTGTGATGTTGCACTAATTGGTGTACGAGCTTGGAGATCCGGCAGGATGTTTTTCTGTTTATTTGCTCATTGTGGCCAACCTACTGAATGTTGCATGTCGCGGATGTATAAGGAGTAATTGTTTAATTGTTTCCTGTGTTGGTTATTTTGTTTTGGGTCGTAGCTATAGTCTATCCGACTTGTGTGGGTGCGCATTAAAGATTGCTCATGATTTGAGCCGACACATGGAGAATATTTTGTATTTTATTTGAAGTTGACATATAGCAATTGAATCCTTGTTAGCGGATATATATATGAGATCAGTAATTCATTTTGTGGATGTAAGTAAGTGTGAAGGTGTGCGAATGTGTGTGAAGAGCAGAGCAGATGTATGTGCAAATATCATAAGGGTGATTGAGCGATCTATACACAGTTTCAGAAAGGCAAAAAAACAGAGCAGAAATAGAAAATCAGTTAGAAGGGCTGAAGATCATCTACTGAGTTTCACCGGAAATGAATCCAGGCATTTGCAGATGCTATCCTCTCAATTCAATCTTTTGTTGTAACTCAAACATTTTGTAAGGCAGTGAGCCTTCCTTATTTTGAGCAGTGAGCTCTAGGTAGTGTGCCTGAATGCATGCGCATTCCCTTTTTCTTCATACTTTTAACAGAGTATAGATTGTGGATTAATCTCCACCGTGGTTTTTCCCCTAACAGGGTTTCCACGTAAAAATCTTGGTGTTATGGTGATTTGATTGTTTCTTTCATGTGCTTGCATATCTATTTCAGTTTAAATGCTGTGAATGGTTTATGATTAGAATTGAAATTTAAATCTTGCTAAACACTGATTCACCCCTCCCCTCCCCTTCCTCCCCTTCTTGGTGTTCCTTGAGTCCAACAATTGGTATCAGAGCAAGGTTCCTTTGCAGAAGTTTAACAGCTTGAGGTGGATTTTGGAATACAATGGACTCTGGTGGTCTTCAACAACATCTTATGGTGGCACTTGATGATCTTGATCAGTCTAAAGCAGAAGTCATGGAATTAAAAGCAAATCTTGTGGATGCTGAAAAATTCAATCAATCATTGAAGGATAAAATCAATGAGTCAAGAGAAATGAGGAAGGAACTTTGTGATTAGCTGAAGCAGAAAGAAAATAAAAGCTTGGAGGATGTTCACCTGAATCAGACCCTAAAAGAGATAACTGAAGAATGTGAAAAACTTGCTAGGAATAATGCTACTCTAAAGCTTGAGATGGAATCTGTGGCAATGAAGCTAACCAAGGAGATTGAAGAAAGGAAGAAGAATGAGGAGAATTTGGCCCAGTATTTAAAAGAAAAATCTGAAGAATGCAACAGAGTAAACAGTGGATTCATTCAACTGGAAATTGAGCTACAACAATCCAAAAATAATGAACAAGAGCCTGAAAGACAGATAGTTATTCTCAGAGATGAACTCACTACTGCAAATGAGTACAAGGAAAAGTTCAGGATCAGTTCTGCTAAGCTTGATGAGCTGACTAAAGGACAAAAGGATGCAAATGATAAGCGAGGTCTTGGCTATGAGAAAGGTGAAAGCTCCGGATCTGAACACAAGGATTCCAGACAGAAAATTCAGATGAACAAAGGCAGAAGATATCCGGTAAGACAACCCAATGCTTAGAAGTTTAATGGTTACTGCTTTGCTTGCAATAAATTTGGTCATATGGCTTCTCAGTGTAGAAGTAAAATAAATTCAAGCAGTCCATAAGTCTATTAAGTTTGGTCGGTGTTTTAGTTGTAATAAGTTTGGTCATAAGTTGATTAAGTGCAGAAGTATGTCAGTTAGTGTAAGGAATGTCAAATGCTACACTTGTGGAAAATTTGGGCATATTGCTAATCAGTGCAAATCAAAGGGAAATCAATGGAATGAATAGTCTAGACAAAAAAATCCTGTGTTACAATTGCAACAGATTTAGTCACATTGCAAGATTCTGCAGAAACAAAAACATGGATAGAAGAGGTCCGGTATACAAAGGAAGAATTTCACAGAAAGATGATAAAGGAAAAGGGAAAGTGATTGTGGAAGAAATAAGAGATCAGATGAAGAAAACATGGGTAAAGAAGAGTGAATCTGATGAAGGAAATAAGCCCATACCGGAAGCAGCCTCCGGTAACTCCTCCAGAAATTGATCTCAGGCCATTGGCCTAGGGGGAGTCTTTCAAGAAAATCCTTTGCCCCCCTGTCAGTAGTTGGCATCGGAATGTAGGAAATTTTTGGTAGTTGTGCTGTCAGTCTACAAACATGTCCGTGATCACTTATGCAGAAAATCGAGATCTGGAAGGTCCGCAGATGAATTCTTCTCTTGCTGTCTGAGAAAACAAGGTAACCGGAACTCCTAGGGCAAAACATTTAATGTGGCAAAAAGGTTAGGTGCGCGAGGTAATAAAAGGGTATTTGGAACCCTCATTTGTCACCCTGCATTGAAGAACAGAAGGAGAGCCTTTGTAGCAGAATTTCGAAGGAGTCAAGTAAATTTGGCGGCGAATTCATTAGGTATTTCAGTTGCTTGTAGAATTTCGAATTTTGTGCTCCGTAGAAAAACTTGTTCGGTACGGAAAGAAAAATGAAGCAAATCAAAGGAATCATGAATCTGGATGAATATAGTAGCAAAAAGATTAGGGATGTGAAAAATTTGTTGCCGACCGATGAATTGAAGTGGCTTGAAGGTGCGAAACATAAAAGTTTGGACATTTGGAATGAGTTTCCTTACTTTGACAACGCGGAAGTGGTCAGGTTTATCCTGAACAAATTGAATGAGGACATTCTAACCTTGGATAAACTCTATCTTATTTCGAAGGATGTGATTAGAAATTTAACTGGTCTATGCAATGTTGGGGATATTCCAAAAAAGAAGTCAATTCGGAACAAGGAAGTTGAAACCCTAACTGGAGTGACAGGAGATCAGAGGGCTCTAGTAATTTCGACAATCAAAGATCCGATAACAAGGTACATTGCACATGGGATTTCATACAAAATTTTCTTTAGAAACAGGGAAGGCGCAACCTTGGCAGGCGCAGTTTTCATTTCTCATAAAATGATAATGGAAGATCAAGACTTTGACTTGTGTAGTTTACTAAAAGATCAATTGATGGAAAATGTGCAATTGACAAAGGATGTAGACTACCCCTTTAGGTTTGGTACTTTGATCATATGTATCATGATGTATTTTCTGAATTGCTTGCCTCAAAATGATAATGTGGTATGGAAGGAAAATGAACCGGTTTGTAAGCAAATTTTTGAACATTCTAGTACTCTGGAAAATTGTGAGCAAGAATATGCAAATTTCTTTAGAGAATTGCTGCGAAAGTTTGGAGTAGTTAGCATTTCCCCTTTGGTAAAATAGAAAGGAAGTTGGATCATCTTCCGGTAAAATAGAAAGGAAGCAGAAAAGGGCATTAGAATTTGTTGATGACACTCCTCTGGCACACAACTCTCCAAAATTTGAAGGAAAAGGTAAAGAACAGATAATTTTGGATATACCAGATGAAGATTCTGATGAGTACACTCCAAGGGATGACCCGGAATTAGTTGAACCAGATGTAGAAATGGCAGAAGGAAGTGAAGAAGGTGTTTTATTCAAAACAAAGATATTGCAGATTGTTCAAGAAAAATATGGGGTGTAGAAGATTGCTGACATTTGGTTAGACAAACCCTCATATGAGCAGGACCTGATTGAGAGCACTCTAGGCAGTTACTTTGTGCATAATAACATTGAGTTGGAAAGTCTGCAGAATGTACTTCCTGAAGAGTTGATTGAATGTATTAGGGAAACTATGGCCTCTGAGTCTCAGGATAAGAAAGAGGAAGAAACAATTTTGCATCTGAAGGAGCAGTTCAGGCTATCCCTTACCAAATTAGAAAGGCAAATGAATGTGTTGAGGCAATGCATTGACTCAACAAATAAGATCTACAATTATTGTCTTCATTGGCCTCATGTAGTTGGGAAATACAAGGACAAGCTGGAGCAGATTGAAAGTGAGTTGAACAAAATTGGTCAAGATTATAAGATGTTTTAGGACCAGGAAGGTACAGTAAAGAAAAGGATTCATGAAATGTAGACTGAGCATGCTAAAGTTCGCTTTGCCAGAAACACTCTTGTGGAAACTTTCTGGAAAGTGAAGGATTTAACTGAAGGAAGATTGGAGCAGCTAATTGAGGTTTTGAGGAAAGGAGAAAAGTTAGAAGAAGCAATTACAATTTCAGAATCCCTCATCTAGATCATCAATCGGACATCAGAAAACAACAGCTTAATCATAATCACTGGGATTGCAGTAGATGCTTGGAAGAATTTTCTTTTGGAAATGAAAGATAGGTATAAAATAATTTTTCGACTTGTGCAGTAGTTGTAGTTCCTCAAATTTTGATCCATTTTCTAAAATAGCAAAGGGAGAGAGAGAAAGCAGTGAAATTTTGTCATTGATGTCAAAGGGGGAGAGAGTATAGTGAAAAATGCCTTGACATTCTAAGGGGGAGCAGTGTTTTGAAAGAAAGTTGTGTTTTGGTGTCTTGAAATTTTGGTGGCGTATCTCTAGTTTTGACACTTAGTCATTTTTCATTAAGCATTGCCATTAATGCCAAAGGGGGAGATTGTTGGCATATGGCTTCTAGTGTTGGCATATGGCTTCTAGTGTTGTCATTGATGGAAACCTAAGTCATTACTTTGGTTTGCAGATCAAAATTTGCTCATACTGGCAGACAAAGTAGAGAACAGTGTTTTACCGGCAGAAAGCATGAAGAACAGGGTATTCAGGTAGTTTGTCGATTTGTATGATTCACCGGATCATCATTTTGGTTGTGGATCCCCATGATAGTTTGTTAAGCACGTATGTTACCTTATTGGTAAGTTTTGTGATGTTGCATTAATCGGTGTACGAGCTTGGAGATCCGGTAGGATGTTTTTCTGTTTATTTGCTCATTGTGGCTGACCTAGTGAATGTCGCGGATGTATAAGGAGTAATTGTTTCTTGTGTTGGTTATTTTGTTTTGGGTCATAGCTATAGTCTAGCCGACTTGTGTGGGTGCGCATTAAAGATTGTTCATGATTTGAGCCAACATATTTAGAATATTTGTATTTTATTTGAAGTCAACATATAGCAATTGAATCCTTGTTAGCAGATATATATATGAGATCGGTAATTTATTTTGTGGATGTAAGTAAGTGTGAAGGTGTGCGAATGTGTGTGAAGAGCAGAGCAGATGTATGTGCGAATATCAGAAGGGTGATTGAGCGATCTATGCACAGTTTCAAAAAGGCAGAAAAACAGAGTAGAGCAGAGTAGTAATACAGAATCAATTAGAAGGGCTGAAGATCGTCTACTGAGTTTGACTGGAACTGAATCCAGGCATTTGCAGATGCTATCCTCTCAGTTCAATCTTTTGTTGTAATTCAAACATTTTGTAAGGCAGTGGGCCTTCCTTATTTTGAGCGGCCTTCCTTATTTTGAGCAGCAGTGAGCTCTAGGCAGTGTGCCTGAATGCATGTGCATTCCCTTTTTCTTCATACTTTTAACAGAGTATAAATTGTGGATTAATCTCCACCGTGGTTTTTCCCCTAACAGGGTTTCTACGTAAAAATCTTGGTGTTATGGTGATTTGATTGTTTCTTTCATGTGCTTGCATATCCATTTTAGTTTAAATGCTATGAATGGTTTATGATTAGAATTGAAATTTAAATCTTGCTGAACACTGATTCACCCTTCCTTCCTTACCACCCCCTCACCCCCCTCTCAGTGTTCCCTGAGTCCAACAGACATTCCACTCTCAAGAAGAGTGGGGCAGAGAAACTGAAACCTCGTTTCTATGGTCCATTTAAAGTCACCAGGAGAGTAGGGGAGGTGGCTTATGAACTTGAGTTACTAGAGGGGAGTAAGGTGCACAATGTTTTTCATGTGTCACGCCTCAAGAAGGTGCTTGGACATAATGTGACCCCTTTAGTAGTGTTGCCCCCATTGGATGAGGAGAGTGAGTTGGTGCTTGTTTGAGAGGTAATAATTGATTTTAGAGAGCATACCATGAAGAGGAGAGTTATTATAGAGTACTTGGTGAAATTGCGAGATTTACTAGTTAAGGATGCTACTTGGGAGAGTGAGCATATTTTACAGCATCTTGCATTGTGATTGCTTGAGGACAAGCAATCTTGGGGAGGGAGGACTGTAATGCCCCCTCCTAGCCTTTGAGCAGTGGAGATGTCCATTAACCTATTCCAGAGTTCTTGCAGGCTAAGTGGAGTTTGGTAAGGGAACTTAGTGCCAGTCCTTTCAGGCTGGACTTTCTATTTGTAGCAGGGGCCAATTCCAACACTTATTGTTCATAGTGAGTCATATTGCTAATCAGTTTTTATGCCAGTTTGGGTTTTCATTGTATCTACTATTTTAGTAGTTACTAAAAATAGTAAGCCTATTTTTGGTAACTGGTCTTGGCCAGGCAACATTCAGCAGTGTCTTTCCAGTTTGGGTGTTGGGATTTACTAAGGTCTGATTTATTTAATATTTGCATTCCTCACTTGAGATGTTTTTATAAAGTTACTTTATATTTAAGTTAAGGGGTCGGAGGGTCATCAAATTGTACCTTGGCGCCTTGTTCAATGACTTAAGTTGTTCTTAAAGTAACAAAATCGTTTTTGAAGGCTGAATAAGTGGGACGCCCAAGGGAGGCATAAGTGAAGTTAAAAAATGAACTTTTAATTAAAAAGCAAAGGAAAATAGGGCGTGACTTTTGGAGGGAAGATGTAATTCAAACTTGGTCACCCTAATCTCTCATTGACTCTATATTATCTCATTTAGAGTCTCATTTGTTCATGTCTAAGTTGGTTGCATAATAAGATGCTGCTGGATTTTCTCCAGAGGTCTACAGTTTGGTGTTGAAGATGAAAACTCTCTTCATTTAGGAGTTGGTTTTGGTGGTGAGAGATCCACCCTAGTTAGTTTGGGTGTGATTCCACTCAGGGGTCACTTGGTGCTTCACAAATATTTTGATTTTCAGTGTTTTTGGCAAGGAAAGATGAAGATATTTGAATATTTCTAAGGTGGTGGTTTTGGGTTTGGTGTGTGGAAGGTTGTCTTCATTTTGGTTTGGTTGATTTTTAGAGTGATTTTTAGCGGTTTGGAAGCAGTGTTCCACGGGGACACATCGCCCAATCAAAAACCTCGCGTTTCCTAGATGTCCCCGTCTCAAAGACTCGGGGACTTGGGGGGGACGTCCCCCCACCAGCCCCCCACCATTGCCACCATCCCACCACCAATGTCTCTGTCTCCAAGATGTTGCTAGGACTTTGGGGATGTCGAGGTGTCCTCAAGATGTCTAGGGGACTCCTAGTTTTCTCCAAGATGTAAAATTCTTATAGTTATACATCTTTTTATAACTATTTTTTCAAGTACTATATGTATTTCAACACCTTGTCGCCACCCCGCCACCGTCCCACCACTCTTCCCAAACTTAGGCCCTTGGTCCCCCCGTCCTCAAAACCCATCCCCATGTCGCCGCGTCCCTCCATCAGGGAACTCCGTAGAACTATGTTTGGAAGCCTTTCTTGAGTTTTTTGGACATCTTCATACCCAGGGCAGAAGTTGGTAATTGTTTCATAACTTTCTATTGGCTTGAGATACCATTCTAGGTATTGTTTCTATTGATTCTCCTCATCCAGGCGTCCCAAGGCATATATTCACATATATTTATTGATGAAGGATTGAATTTATAGAGCAGATCGCCTTACTCAGGTGGTGCCCTATTTGTGGTGGTTTCCAATTTTTGGCCTGCTGTTGTATAGGCCGTTTTATGCTATTGTTGGGGTCTGAAACATTGGTCATTTGCATTAAGATTGCAAGGGGTTTGTGTTAGAATTTAGTACATGACATAAAATAGTTAATAGTTAAATAAATAAATTAACATGCTATTGTTAATTTAATAAATAAATTTAGTTCATTTAGTTATATTCCCGTAAATAGTTTTATACAAGAATAATGGCTTTATAATCCCAATACTTTGTAATAGATTTTAGAGCAATGTGAATAACAGTATTTTGATTCGAGAGCAATCTCGTTTTTTCCCCTCTCATTTCAATATGGTATCAGAGTAGGTTTCTTCCTCACAACGGTGTTTGCAATGGTACTGCAGTGAAGACCATGTGCAACTGCTATTGTTTTCTACCATTCTTGCATTCGTCAACAAGTGAGCAATGTAGACCGTGTGCAAAATCCTTTTGACTCCATCATTCATCGCATTTCTTCTCTTTCTCTCCACTGTGTTCATTCTTGCCATTGTTTGACATTCCATTACGTTCATTGTTATCATCCCAAATTTAAAAAAAAAATAAAAAATCCCAAATCTACTGCTAGTATGTGGGTAGCATATACAAAACAGATTTTCATTGGAAGCACATAACTACTGTTGGTGAAGGCATTTTGAACTTGCAGAGGCAATTTAAAGATTTGGCATTATGACTTCAATTGCATTTGCGTGAAAGTCTCTAAAGCTTTTTCAACAAATCTATTTTGTATGTCTTGCTGCGTGAGGCTGAGAGGAGGAGAGAGTGTGCAGGGAAAGGCAGCGATACTTGTTTTTGCCTATTAATAATTGTTGAAAAACTCAGCTTTCTGCTATTCGTTTAAGCAATACATATTCCTATTGTTGTTAACTGGGACAAGGTCGATTTCCTTGTTTTTGGCCTAGTTTACTGAAATCTGGAACTTTTGTTTTCATTATCTGCTGTCCCTGGAGTGCATTGGCTGCTAACCATTGGATGCTTAATTTAATTCTGTTTTTGGCATTAAAGAATGAAGTTGGGGTTTGTTCTCAGTCGCCTGTGAATATGAATCTACATGCTCTGTCACGTGTTCTTCTATAGACATTATACTGGTAACTGATCCCTGTGAAGTCTCCAGGTTTAGTGAGTTTGTAGTGTCTTGGTAATTGTTAGTTTGGGAAGTTCTACTTTCTATTTCTGAAAAGTAACGGTGTAGGGAATATTGAAGATATAAATATTATATTTTATGGACAGATTTTATTCAACACAAAATTGATAAATTAAGCCTTTACGAAAAGTTTGATGGAAATGATTTTCACAGTTGGCAGATACACATACAGTTATTGCTAATTGAAAGAGATCTCTGGGAAATTGTTGACGGTACAGTGCCAAAGCCAACAGATGCAGAAGAACTTAAAAAATGGAAGGTAAAAGATAAGAAAGCATTGGCTATAATTGGTCTCGGTTTATCTAAACCTTATTTCCATCATGTAGATTTTAAAAAATCTCCCAAGGACATCTGGGAAACATTGAATGCTTTGTTTGGATCAAAAGCTGATAGCGCAAGAATAACTATAAAACAAAAGTTGTATGGTTTGAAAATGGAAGAAGGTGAAGATATAGTGTGTCACATCAGTAAATTTTGTTCCTTGATAAATCAGTTGGCTGGTATAAATGAAGAAATAAAGGAACATGATGCAAAAGCCATTCATTTAAATAGTATGCCAAATAGTATGTCTCACAAGGTATTCACCTTAAGCAAAATCAATCCAAGTCTAGAAAGTATTATATCCACATTGCTTGATGAGAGAAACAAACATGTTTCAGAAGAAGAAGTTGCATTAATTGCACAAAACAAAGCTAGTACTTCTTACAAAAAATCCAAACATATGACAAAGTTCAAACATGCAAGTGGCACATGTTTCTATTGTAAAACGACAGGGCATGTAGTGCTGAATTGCAAACAGAGAGCATGGGATCTTCTTGATGGAAAGCTGCAAGATAACGCTTTGGTAATTGAAGGAAAGGACCACACTTCAAGTGATGAAAAAATTCCATATCAAAGTGACGAAGAATATGTGTACTAATTTCTAGTTTTCCTCTATGTCAGTACTAAAGGGGGGTGTTAGAATTTAGTACATGACATAAAATAGTTAATAGTTAAATAAATAAATTAACATGCTATTGTTAATGTAATAAATAAATTTAGTTCGGGTAGTTATATTCTCGTAAATAGTTTTATACGGGAATAATGGCTTTATAATGCCAATACTTTGTAATAGATTTTAGAGCAATGTGAATGACAGTATTTTGATTCGAGAGCAATCTTGTTTTTTCCCCTCTCATTTCAATAGTTTGCTGGTCTTCCTCATTGGCGAAGGATATTGCAATTTTGGAGTGTCTACTTTGCTGATTGAGCTCTATATCGAGGTCTGATATGAAAATTACTGATTGTGATATACATTTGTAAAAGTCAGATTTCTGTTATGTTATCATTGAATTATATTCTGAAAGTTCATCAATTTTGCAAACAAATTTATCTATGTTTTCTGCACTTTATGTTATCTTTATATCATGCATGCTTGAAACAATGAATGGCATTTGAAAACCAATCAAACATCAGCAAAGCATTTCTTATCAGCAAAACATAAACAAAAAAATTTAGGGGCAGTCATTACACAATATTTGGCAGTAGTATGCATTGAAAAGCCACAAATAACTATCCAATAGTCATAAATACTAAATAGAATTGTACCTTTGCCAGATTTTAGATCCTGCGTAGCAAGTGGATAAGTCATGCTTATCCTTTGTTAATTTTCTCAAACATTTGCTTTCCACCAAAGTAAAATAGACTCTAAAATCCCACTTAAAATATTTTTAGATTATGATCCCATGTTGTAGCACTTAGGATGTGTACCTCACCATAGCCTTTTAACCTTAAGACATTTATGCTTTATTTTTAGGTTTTAGACTTTAGGATAATCTAATCATCAAGCATCATACTTACCACCACCACATATATTCAACCACATAACTGCACCAGTATCCAAGAGACTTCAAAATGAGCACTATAACACAAAACACATTACATTCTAACATAGTTAAAGACATATTCACAAACAACCAACAAGCGAAGTATAACTGGGGACCACTCAGATAGTACACTGTTGGCGTTTCAATTTGCACCATTGGAGTGCATATTGAAAATGGACAGTTTTTTGGCACCCACCGTGGGGCACAAGGCATAAAACTTCAAGATAAGCTAACGCTTTTATGACACGGGAATGACCATCTAGCATCCTACTGCTCCAATCCAACAACTAGGTCTTACTTTGGCTATCATTCATCCGAATTTCATACTTATTGAAGGAGAGCAAACTGACATCAGTAGTAGCGTGTGGAGTTTCATATTTGAGAACAACGAGATATCTGCTCAGTGGAAAAACGCGGCTACTACTCTGGACGAGGAAGAAGAGAAGGCTGATCTTGCAGCTGGAAGGCCAGTTTTACCACCTCCTGCATGGCAATAGACAATCCTAGCTTACCAAGTGTACACAAGGAGGAGAACAAATCCTCGCTTTCAAGAAGACGTTGGAGAAGCATCCAACGCAGATCCAATCTTTCAAGAGGTTCCCGATCGTTTCCAAGAAGAACCTGAAGAAGAACCTCTGGCTCAACCAGAAGCAATGGGCGACAACGACAACAACAACAACGACAATGGCCAAAATGGTAGAAATCCAAGATGTCCAGCCCCGTTGCCATGGGGTAATAACATCGGGCCGTTGGCCTTGCAAGGACATCATGAACTACCTAAAGGCTCAAGAAAGAACTTCCCAAGATTTCACAGTAGTGGGGCTTGTCACCCTGATGAGCATATCTCCGCATTCACATCAGCTTGCTTTGTTTTGCATGTACCACACGAAGATATCGCCGTACGTCTCTTCGTAGAGACCCTTGAGGCAAATGCTGCAGATTGGTTTCATCATCTGGAATGAGGCATCATCACAAGCTGGGTAGTCATGAGTGAGAAGTTCTTGGCGAGACTCAAGCCCGCCTGAAGACAGTCATCGACTGTTTGCTCAACTCTCAACTTCAAAGATGGAGTCAAATGAACCAATTAGAGAATTTGTGGCAAGGTTTAACCGCCTCATCACACATCTTTCCCATACGCTCAATCCATTAGATGAGATCTTGTTGAGCAGCTTCATCAATGCTCTTCCATCAAAGATAGCATTTTTCTTAAAAGCAGGCTATGAAACAAAATTACCAATTGCACAAGAAAGAGCTATCGAGATTGAAGACAACATGATCACATCTAGAAAGATGAAGAATGATGCCATTAGACCGCTTGTTCAAGCGTCTGTAGATCCATTGCTACAGAAGGTAGCCAAAGAGGTGACTATCCTCAAAAGACAGTTGCTTAATCAAGGGCAGCAAGCACTGCCTGCACCACCACCATATCAACCTCAATAGCCGTACCAGCCAAAGAGGAACAATTTTCAGCTGTTCAACAACTACAAGCCAAGATTTCCAGGATCTCCGCCAAGACAAGCAGAGGCTGAGAGATCTAATGTGTTTTGCTGTTTCCACAAGATTGATGCACATATTGGTTCCTCATGTCCTGAGAATTTGAGAATGAACCAGATCATGGGATATACTGAGGTTGCACCAAGTTCGAGTTTTGTACCTTCACCAAGTTCAAATGTTGTCTTACCCCAGACTGACAACTTTGATGGCAACTCCGCAATGGGATACTTTGATAGTGAACCCGTCCATCAAGAAGAAGAACAATACCGTCAGTATTCTCTTGCGGTTAATCATGAAAATGTTTCATCGCCTATGTTTACACTTGCTCAACACTTCAAGGCATAGAAAGAAGAAGAAGAAAGACGAAAATCAAACGAGAAGGGAAAAGAAGTACCTTCCACTTCTAATCCCAAGCCTTCACATGAGAACACTACATCAGTTGCTCAAGATTTGTCTTTAACAAATTTTGACATCGTGGCTTCGATGATGAAGACAAAGGTACAAATATGTTGATTGGAGTATCTTCAGGACCATCCAGAACAACTGGATCAGATTCTCAAGGTCGTAAAGAAGCAGGCTGTGATTTAGCCCACATTGCTCAAGTCTTCCGTACCAGCGGAAGAAAAGACAAAGCCTTTCTATATATCCTTATATATAGTAGGGGTTCAAACTCAACAATTGTATAATAGACTCAGGAGCTTTTGACAATGTCATGCCCTTAGAAGTCATGAATGCATTGGAACTCTTGTGCACCAAGACTCACGACAAGTGTTATTCACTTGAATCTAGGTCGGTGCCGTTGGTCGACCAACTAAAAGATGCTCAAGTAAGGCTGGCATCTTGTCTAGAAAAGAAAATCATGATGACCATCCTGGTAGCTGATATTCCAACCAATTATGGGATGCTACTGAGTTGAAGCTTCTACAAGGATCTTAGAAGAGAGATTCAGTTGGATTGGTTGTTCACGACCATCCCGTTGAAGAAAGGAAGTTTCAAGCTAGAGCCAGAGGCAAGATCAAGATTCACGGTGGTGAAATCCTAGGACCCCCAAGCACAAGTGTTGTATCAAGACACGGGTCCTGGCACGTATGCCATGTCCGAAGTAACTGAAGAAAGGAAAAAGGTTGCATATTCCACAAGCAGATTAAAAGAAGATACAAAGATGTGGATGATGCAATTTGATGGAAGTTGCTCGACAGCAGGCTCGGGAGGAGTTGTCATCACTTCTCCTGAAGGTGTTTTATACCCATTTGCATATCGCTTGCAGTTTGAAAATACAAACAACATAGTGGAATATGAGGTGCTCATACTAGGTCTCAAAAACGCAAGGGATATGGGTATAAAGTTACTCCAAGTTGAAGGCGATGCAGAATTGATTGTGCAACAGATCAAAGATGATTTCCAAGTAAGAAAAAATCGCCTTCAGTCTTATCAACAAAGGGTGTGGAATGCAATCAATTGGTTCGAAGCATTCAACATCAAGTTCATTCCACGTGAGCACAACAACAGAGCAGATGCCCTTGCGGTATCAACAACTCTCTTCATGCCACATTCTGACTTCCGTCAGAATGCCTTTGCTATTGAGCTCGTATATAGGCCGGCTATCCCAGACAATTGCGACAACTGGCAGGTCTTCGATGATGATGATCACATCGAAGAATTTATCTACATGGTGGACAACTACAAAGAATTGTTCTTTGAAGGCAGTGCTTCTCCCTTTAGAGAATCCATAGCAGAAGATTCTGAAGTAACAAAATCAGGCATCATTCAGTTGAGAGGCAATAATATTCCCAAGGGTCTAGTATCCTTGGAGGATATATTTGATAGACATGATAGGTATGTTCAAGATCAAAGGAATTCAGCTAACAAGACCTCAGCTGATTATTGTCAAGTAAACATTGGTACCGAAGACAAGCCTTGGCTTGTTAACTTGGGCAAGTGTTGTACTACAGAGGAAAGCAATAGCTTCATCTCCTTATTCAAGCAGTATCGAGATGTCTTCGCCTGGTCCTACGAAGATTTAAAAGTCTTCACGCCTAAGGAATTGTCTCACACAATTCCACTCAAGCTTGATGCCAATCCCTTCAAATAGAAGCAAAGACACTACAACCCACGTATCCAAGATACAATCTACACAGAGGTTTAGAAGATGGTGGACGCCAAGATAATCTTCCCTATCCATCATTCAACCTGGGTGTCAAATATCATTCCTGTGCGCAAGAAGAATGGAGAAATTTGAATCTGCGTTGATTTGAAGAACCTCAATCAATCATCCCTAAAGGACAACTATCCTTTGCCGATCATGGAGCACACATTGCAAATAGTTACTGATTCAGAGAGCTGTCATTGCTTGACGACTTTTCCAGATACAACCAAATTGCAGTAACTGAGGAGGATCAAATCAAAACGACATTCACTACCCCATGGGGTACGTTTGCCTATAAGAGAATGCCTTTCAGTCTCATCAATGCCGGTGCCGCTTTTCAAAGAGCCATGGATTTGGCATTTGGGGATCTAAAGAACAAATTGATTGTCGTCTACCTTGACGACCTTACTGCTTTCTCAAAGAAGCAGCAAGATCATTTTCAACACTTAGTTAAAGTGTTAGAGAGATGTAGGTACCACCACATTTCATTAAATCCAAAGAAGTCCACGTTTGCGGTGATGAAAGGCAAATTGCTTGGCCACATTGTCTCCAAAGAAGGAACTTGGATTGACCCTAGTCGGGTTGATTCTATCAAGAACCTGTCTCTCCCAACAAGCAAAATTGGGGTACATTCTTCGGCAAAGTAAATTTCATAAGAAGATTTGTACCTGACTTCTTAAAGTTGACCAAAGACATATCAGCAATGATGAAGAAAACGTTTGCCTTCAAATGGATTGAGGAAGGAAAGAAGGTGTTCATCCAAATAAAAGAAGCTATCAGTCAAGCACCAGTGCTGGTCCGACCCGACTTCGATAAAGAATTCATTCTTTATTGTTATGCGACGAAACACACTCTTTTTGCCATACTGACACAAAAGTTGAATGAGGAAATCGAATCGCCAATTGCTTTCATGAGCAGTAACTTCAAAGACAGCGAATCTCGGTACTCCCAAATTAAAAAGAATGCTTTTGTGAGGGCTGTTAAAAATTTCAGATTCTACATCTTTAACTCCCACACAATGGTGTATGTCACTAATCCTGCAGTCAAAAGTGTCCTAACTCAATAGGAGATGGGCACAAAAAGAGGTAACTGGATCGCAAAGGTTTAGGAATACGACTTGGAGATCAAGCCAACCAAACTCGTTCATGGGAGAGGTTTGTGTCAGCTGATTGCAGAAGACGGTGATCTAAAGTACCAAGTTGCTGATGGCGTACTAGAAACAGAGATTGAAGAGGACCTTCCTATGGTCCTATTAGTTGATTCTGCTGAGGAATGGTACATTGAGATTTGGTACTATTTGACTTATGGAGAATGTTCAACTCACTTGGACAAACAACAGAAAAGAACTCTGAAATTAAGAGCACAAAACTATGTGCTTAGAAACAATGTTCTATACAAGTGTGGGCTTGGTGGAACATTCTTGCTATGTGTCAACAGGGACCAACAATGGCAGTTGTTGGAGACATTTCACAATGAAGCATGCGGTGGCCATTTTTCATCAAGGGTCATGACATTCAAAATCTTGCAAGCACAGTTCTACTGGCCGACTATGTTTCGCGACGCATACGATTGGGTGCATAGATGTCAAATGTGCCAATAGTTTGTTGGCAAACTTAAATTGGCAGCCATTCCACTCAGGCCGGTAATCATTAACGCTCCATTTCAACAATGGGGCTTTGACTTTGTAGGTCCGATCAACCCACATTCCAGTAAGGGGCATGTTTATGTCCTTACAGCAATAGATTACTTCACAAAATGGGTTGAGGCGATTTCTACCAAGCAGGCTACCTCCGAAGTCGTGTGTGACTTTTTGAAAGAGAATATCATTTCTCGCTTCGGGGTTCCACAAAAGATTGTGACTGGCAACACAACAAGTTTCTCATCAGAGGAGCTGGTAAAATTTTGTTTTGATTATGGCATCACCTTGTCCCATTATTCAAATTATTATCCATAGGGTAATGAACAAGCCGAATCATCCAACAAAAACATTGTCACGATTGTGCGCAAGTTAGTGGACTCCAATCAATGAGCTTGGCACAAGAAATTGTATGATGCTCTTTGGGCCGACATAATCACTCCGAAGAGAGCTATTGGCACTTCCCCTTTTACTATTTTATATGGCACGGAAGATGTGTTACCCATCACGCTAGAGTTGTCCGCTTTAGAATTGGCATCCGTAGTGGAAGATTAGGAATTCAAAGATTTGATCGAGAAACGTATTTTGTGCTTGATGAAGCTACAGGAAGAAAGGGTGGAAGTAGTCAATAAAATCACTCAGCATCAAGAGCGAGTGAAGAAGATCTTCGACAAGAAGGCTCGTCAGCGAGACTTTGAAGTTGGAGAGAAAGTCCTATTGTGGGACAAGAGACACTTTGGTTTTCGTCTCTGAGACCTGCGACAACGTGTCTATGGCAGCTCGACGTCTCTGTGTTTTGCACGCGTTGGTTTCTGCATTAAAGTTTTCGAAATCTGAGACTATCTGGTCGCGTTTTTCATCAGTTTGGTCACGTTTTTGTTACTTCTTTGATGTGTTTTTTCGAGACTGAGTGTGGTTTCTGGTGATTAAGGACGTGATTTGTGCCCTAGCTTAACCATGAATCTTTTCTTTTGATAGACTTGATTCTGAGTACCATTAATGCTCGCGTTTTTTTAGCTTTCTCTAAAAATCGTGGGTCATTCTCAGTGTTTTTGGTGCTGTGGCTAGGGTTTCTGAAAACCGACTAGGGTTTTGCAGATATCTCCTCTATTTGAAGCCTAAATTTTATTTTGAGTGCAGATTCTTTGTGGGTTTTTCAAGAAGTTTTCTGGGTTGCCTTTAGATTTTTCTGGGTACTTTGAAATTCGTACCTCGTTTTCTGTGCTAGCAGATTTACCTTGAAATTTGTGCCTGAAATTGCCTCAACGTCTAGTGCATTGGAACTCGTGCCCCAGGTTTCGTGCATTCAGCCTCTTCTCAGTACCTCGTTTTTTGTGCCTCAAAAACCGTGAAGATGGCTTCTTTGACCAACATTATGTTGGAAGGCAGTCATCGTTTGTAAATAACACATCAAATATATTACCAATTACTTGTGTAATAAGGTGAAGTAGGAAATAGTCCTGACTCCATTGCCCAACTGATAAGATACTGGTCTGCGCTTTAAAAACCTAGAGATCCTCGATTCTCCTATGCTGTAAGTATCCAACATGGTCACCAAATGGAGCCTAATGTTGTACCCAAAATATTTTTTTGCTTCAATAGGGCATTTTGATAAAAATGGTCTAAATCTTGTAAAATTGTCATCAAAAGTCAATTTTGGGTCAAACAAAGCATGGGCTTTTTGTGGGTTTATGTCAATGAGGATACTTGAAAATTTTGAAAATTGTGAAAATTAGGGTTTCAGACCCCTATTTTTAGGAAAACCCTAAAAAATAGGATCTTTCTAGAATTGACTCAAAATGATTTTAATAGGTTAATTTCACTTCACGATCACATTGGTTAAGTTAGAATCATCAAAAAGTCAAATTTTCTCTGGTGGGTCTAGTTCACTTTTTAGAAGAAAAGATAGGACCTCCAAGGTCAACAATGGCAGATGGCTAGTACCAGGCATCAAGATCTAAGGCTCAGACGCTGCACAAATGATTCTATGGCAAAAGATGCTCGAAAAGATGCTTAACGATAGAGGGGAATTTCAAGAGTTGAAATTTGCTAAAAATATTCTAAGTCTGGAAGATGCACGATTTGCTATGAGAGAGATGCTATGTAGTCCATGCCTTGATCAACTTTTCCAATGTCTGTGCACGCAGAATGGTGAAAGCAATCACAACGGTGAACACAGTCGCGTCGTTGACAGCGGCAATCAAACCAGTCAAGCAAGATGGTGAACGCAAAGCGCGAGGAGGTCAAAATCATCAAGAAATGACTAACTCTGGAGCCCAAAGCGCCCCTATTGGCCAGGGGCGCCCATGAATTCAAGAGGCCAACTGCAGTTGTTAACAATTGCTAAACCGGTTGACCTCTTCAGAATTTTGCTAGCTTTCCGACGAATTGTCAAGCAAGTTCCCTAGATTCATCTAACATCGGCAAATAGAGGCAGAAGATGCTGAAAGCAAGAGTCATCAAAAAATGGCAGTTTATCAAGGAAAATGCACCCTTGTAAGCTAAGGGTGCCTAGAAAAGAGAGCTCTCAGAAGTCATTCTTTGGATTGGCAATCTCCAAATGATCTTTCCGGATTCAGCCCAGCTTCACGATGAATCCAATAGCCAACTCAGAGGACATATCAAACGGAAGTGGCTGTTGATCTAGCAAGCACGTGAAACAGGGGATAAATTAATGAACATCAAAGCAACTGCACCCCTGCAGGCCAGGGGCGCCAAACATTTAGAACACTAGTTGTGATTTTTAGCAGTTGTCTTCTCCAAGGCAACTTCTCTAAATCCTTCTAGCTTCGTGATGAATCTAGCTGCCAGCTCACAGGACCTATCAAACACTTATAAACGAAGATCAAGCATAAAACGTTGAAAGTGAAGGCATGTTGAAAAACATGAAAATTTGGCTAAATATGAAAGAAAATGCATCCTTCTAGCAAAAGGCGCCCAAATTTCTGGAGCATTAGATGCAGCTTTCGTGCTTTGCAGCTTCCAAGGAGACCTCCTTAGAGTTGATCAAACTCGGCGACGAGATCGTCAGCAAACTCAACAGAGCTATCAAACTCCCGGCAACAAAGACCAAACTGGAGCATTTCGTCAAAGGTTACAAAGTGCAAATTGTGTCTCAAAAGCACAAAGGCGCCCCTGCAGGCCAGGGGCGCCCAAGAATTTGAACCTCCTAAATCAACTTTCAAGACTTGCAACACCAGTCATCCCTTCCTGAATTGAATTGGTTTTCCATTCAATATCTCAGCACGTTCATGGGAGTCGTCAGTCATTGGTGATTGCAAATCAAAGCACAGAAGGTCAAGAATGGAGGAATGTGAAAATCATCTGAAAAATGGCTAGCATTGGCAAACAGAGGCACCCTATCTCAAAAAGGCGCCTAGAAATTTGAGCCATTAGAACTCATTTTCATGGTTGACAGCCTCTAGTGACATCTCTTCAGAGTTGATCCAACTTCGCAGTGAAATTATTAGCCAAGCCTCAGGGTCAATCAGGCATCCTGAATTCAGGATCAAACAAAGGCAGTTCATCACAGTAGAAGTTGAAATTCTTCAAAATATCCTAACATTGGTAAGGTGGCGTCCAAAGTCAACTCCCAGTTAGGATTTTTGAAGACTTTCTCAAGTCTAGGGATCCCAAAATTGGTGGGGATTATTCCAGTTAACTCCTAATCACACAAAATAACTCTTCAATCAAGGTTTTGGTGTCCAAATTGATTGCTTCCACCTCAAATCCTATTTATCAAGCATTTAGGCATTATAACTCATTATTCTTTGTAGGTTGAAGAGCTAAAACTCAAATATTTTCTCTCCAATGCCATTTGAAGGATCTAACGGAAGTCATTTTCAATGTTCTTCGTAGTTCCAGGTTCAGGTTGCACAGAAGGACGTTTTTCACAAGACTTCATCTCCAGGTGACATTTTCCAAGGCAACAATTTATAACTTCTAGCTTCTCCCCACAAATTTCTTTTATTCCTGTCTTAGGTTTTCTTGCATGTCCAAGTAAACAACATTTTTCCACAGATCTGGTCTTCTAGGTTCGTTCATCATAGCATTGCCCACAAAACCCATGTGCCAAAATTTTCCGAAAAAGTTGCTCCGCTGCTTCCAGTTTTTAGGGTTTCTGCAAAAAGTCACTTTTTTCAAATTCTGACGAACTGGGTTTGATCAGCTCACAGGCGCCTACAATATCCATGTGCCAGAATTTTCCGAGAAAAAATAGCTTCTACAACTTCTAAAGCTTTTGCCTCGAGGGGTTGTTGTGGGTTCGTTCAAAAAGATATCCCCAACAAAACCGACGTCTCAGAAATTTTCGTAAAAATTGCCCCGTGAGGAAGCTATTTTTAGCCATCGTGAAAAATTGTTCAAATAGTGTCGTGTACTTAGTCAATCTTAAAGATTTTTAGAATGCAATTCGCTCAAGTTGAATTCAAGACCAAATTGGTCTTGCTTCATGACTTCCTGAAGACGACTGGCACCGATTTGCATTGAGCACACCCAAAAGTTGATTTGGACAAGCTGGATGGTGTAGATCACACCACAATGCAAAATATCGAGCAATCCGGGTTGGTTGAGGCAGCTTCATTTTCCATCTCAGCGCAAAGCATCGAATTTGTAATCTCTTGTGTAAAGCATTACAACTTGACTGCACGAGAGATTCAATCAGTAGATGGGCGAGTAATATGCAATCTCAAGCCAAAGGATATCGAGAGCTTCTTCGCTATTCCACCTTGTGCGAACAATTTGGTCATATCCATGTAGGAATGTGAAAGGGCATTCAACACGTCAAAAGAGAAATGTCAGAAAAGAATGGTAGAAAGGTGGCTGAAAGAGAAAAGAAACAACTTGCCCAAGTATGCGATCATGATCACACTACTCAACCGTGTCACCGGTCAAGCAGAGGCAAACAAGTTCCAGCCATGGATATATTACATCATGGCTCAACTTGTCAACAACAAAGAACACTATGACTGGCCTACCTTGATCAGTGACATTCTCCACAACCAAACGACCAATTTCTTCAAGGCCCACAAATTCCACGTGTTCGTACCTCGTATATTAGATAGCCTTTGAAGGCCAGTTTAGAGGGTTGAATACTGTAGGAAGTATTCTAGGTGTGCAGAAGGTTCATCAACATTTCTCGTAGCTTGAATTCACACAATCAGAATGACACTTCAAGTGAGTGAATGACCAGTTCCTGATGCACAAAGTGAGAGACCTTGATCATGAGTCACATGTATGCATCTCACCAAAAGCCAAATTGGCTATAGTAGATTGGGCCGACTGGTTCATCCAGTTCCCCACTTTTACCTATATTTGCGTATATGGATACTCAGGTCATCCAGCCATGTTACCCCGTTATCCATCAGATAAGGTGGTATTCATGGAATTTCTACAGCACTTGCACGAAGTCCACACCTTTCTGCGCAACAAACGTAAAAAAGCTGCCAACTTTCCTTTTTAGATGGGTATCTATAGGTGCAGATCAGTAGCTGATGCCAAGGCTATGAGTAATGAGATGACGAAACTTAATCTTAAGTTTCTCATTGAAAGATGCTCATATGATCCTTGGGGTCACTTTTCAACACGCCTTGGCCATCATTCTTCACACAAACCTTCCATGGAGGATTACTAGTTTAGCTATGAAGACGAGTTTGAAGTGCGAAGGCGCAACTACAGTAGGTTCACCCTTCCACAAATTGCTGAGTTCTTGTCAGAGGAGGTGGAAGGATTATTTGATGATGATGGGGATGTCGTACTTCCCACATTTTTCAAGGACGAAATTGACTCACAACCACTTCGGTCTGTAGATTGGTACGCCAAGGAAAGCATATCCATTGAAGAAAGGACAAGCAGAGTTGTAAGGAACAACTAGCTTTTCTTAGACAGCAAGAGGAGACGGATGGTAGTCATTCCAAACACATAGCCACCACCGGTTACTACCACACTACCTTCCACCTCAAAGTAGAAACCTAGATAGAAAACAAGGCGTAACCCTCCTGAAGGAAGCAAAATGTCAAGGCATACGAGAGGAAAGATGCAAGTTGCTGATATAAATCAACAAGAACAACATGTGGAGATAGCATTCAAATATAGCTGAGACAGTGCCAGAAATAGAAGCAGAGCCTCCAATTCTGTCTCCACCGCAACTGTCTCCAATTCACGTCGACTTGGAGCCAGATTTGCCACCACGTGACATCTCCACACATTCTCACTTGTCAGGAGTTCATGGGACTAGCACCAATCCTTCGAGCGAGGTTAGTTAAGATTCTTCTTGGCTTGAGAATCTCTTGGGTAGGAAGAGGAGAAAGCCTTCCTACCAATTGGACTTTGTAGAATTTGATCATGTCTACCAAGACATGTCAGAGAAGAAGCTCAAAAAGTAGGTTCATGTGGAAAAGAATGCTAACAACGAGATTGTCATTGCAACCGCCACACCACCTGAGGATAAAAATGCAGACGAAGTAGAGATTGACGACTTCACTTTGGTGAAAGTCAACCTTGGTAAGAGCACACGCCAGGTTGAGGTAGATCTCTTTGAGGTTACATTAGTGAGCATAAAGGAAAGAGTGGTTAAGGATAGTGAAGGCAAAGCAACCCTCAAGGCTGAAAACCAACAACTACGACAATACATCTCTAACCTCCTTCACGACACCTCAAACGTCACCGCCTTGCTTTTGCAAATGCTGGAGCTACCTGAGCAAAACCAACTAAGTCGGTTGTTTATGGCAAACACCTGAAAGACCAAGTGGAAGAGTTCGTCACCAGGGGCCAGTTCATACTAGCGGAGTTGTACCAATTAAGGTACATTGCCCATGACCTTCACGTGGAAATCTAGGAATCAAAATAGAGCATAGCAGAGAGCAGGCCTTGAGATGAGATCACCATCTCAGACTTGAGAAATGGCGTATAATTCAGTCACTGCAGAGGAGAACAAGCAAAAGCTTTTCACTTGGAAAGAACAACTTGTCTACAAGGTAAAAACTTATGATACAATCTTTGTAGAATTGACTGAGTGTAGACAAAATGTGGCAAGTGCTATCAAGTTCGTAAGAACATTGGTGACATCTATCCCTTGCCAGTTCTAGCGTGAAAGTGGTGAGTACGTTGAGCTCGCTGAAGTGCAGATGCAGTTTCAGGACCTCATCCGTAGTAGTTTTTGCGGTGACCTTGTTGACTGCAGGTTGAGTCAAGTTGCAGCCATGTCAGCAAAGCTTGATGACATAGCTATAAAGAGGAGTGAATTTCAGGATCAAATTGCAAGTGGTGAGGAGATGCTGCGAAGACATGACATCATTCTGAGAAGTATCAGTTGTCCAGACATAGAGACAGTTAACAGCTGGTTGGAGGAGTTAATCACTCAAATTGATGAGGTGTAAACTACCAGTTAGGACGTCCCACCTTCTCCAAAGATAGCCTTTAAGACAAGTAATTAACTTGATGCCTTTTTCAAGTTAACTCGCTATCCCACCTTTTATTCATGTCTATTTTTGGAGACACCTTTGTACAATGTAGTTCTATTTAGTTTAGAATCAATTAATTGAAGTAGTCTTTCCAGTTAACTGTTAGGTTACATTTGATTAGACATAGGAATAAATCTTGTTGATTGGCAAGAATTGTTTGTTAACTCAAGGAGATTTTAGTGTTCCCTACTCCTTTGAGCATCTATAAATAAGAGCAACCTTTGCTCATTATTTTTTAACTTTACTTCATTGTAACAAAACGCTCAGCTCGAGAGCCTTCAACTTTGTTACTTAGTATATGTTCTTGAACCATACTTGTGATAGCGAAAGGCTAAGCTAGTTTGCTTGCTTTTTTTGTTGTTCATGTACTTGTGTTCAATCTTTGTTCAAGTGTATTTGGTTGATCGTATCTTGTATGATTGTCCTCTTTCATACCATTTGCTGTCCCAAAATTGTAATCTTTGATTGAGTTTGAGAAAATAAATCAAAAGAGCAATTAGCCTTTGATCCAAAGTTTCAAGGTCTTTCAAGTTTTGTTGTTTCTATAATCTTTCTTTCAATCTACACCTCGAAAAGAGCACCTCGCCTTGGAGGGAATTTGGGGACTAAGTTTATCGTTTGATGTTGTTTCTTGTAATCTTCATTTCAGCCTACACCTCGAAAAGAGCACCTCGCCTTCAAGGGGATCCTGAGACCTAGCTTACCATTTGATGTTGTTTCTAATAATCTTCATTTTAGCCTACACCTCGAAAAGAGCAATGAGCCTTCAAGAGAATCCTAGGGTTTAGTTTATCGTTTGATGTTTTACTTACATAAGATTTATTCTCAGCGTAAATCTGAAAGAGCAATGAGCCTTCGGACGAGTTCTGAGAACAAGTTTGTTTAAGTTAGCCAAGTAACTCCCGTTACTTCTAAATCCTCTCGCTCTGAATTTACTTGAGGAGATAGAAGCGTTTTAAGTTTTAGCCTAGTTGTAGTTGAGATCTATGAAACCAGAGAAAACCTCAGCTGCAACGCATGGTGTTTTATAACCTTGTGCTCTACAACTGAGTAAAAAGATAGGAATTTAGTTTACTTTTTACGCAAAATTAGCAAAAGAGGGAGCTTTCCCTCCTAATTTGAAGAGCAGTTTATCTGTGCATAGCTGTCCGTTTCCAATACGCACTCCAAAGGTGCAAATTGAAACGCGAACAGTTTTTGTGGATTTGTAAGTTTTGCCAATTCAAAACATGTGTCAAGTTAGGTACGTATTTTCTCAAGAATGTAATGTGAAATACTTTATGAATCCTGGATAGGTAAGGAGGTAGAACTAGCCTTATAAGGCATAGGACTGATCTTTCTAGAATTTCAAAGGGCCAACTTATCATGCAGTTAATTTGTAAGCTTTTTCAAATTTTATAGAACTCTTATGAAGTTTACTTTCAAAAATACCTTTTTCCCCCACTTGAAAAGTGTGGGCCGTTCGCTTAAGGTTTGCATAACTTTTTTGTCTATCAAAAGTTTCTTTAAGCCTCTATCTAGGAATGCGGATCTATTAATCATATTCTTGTAAAACATAGAATTATCATATGTTTTTGATTCAACAGTATATCACTTTTTTCTTGGCTGCAGCATGCATACCTCGTACGTTCTAGGGGATTATCTTCATTGGTTGGATCTGCGCTTTTTGGTCTCCCTAGAACCTTGTCCTAGAGTGTTTGCGAGTTTTTCCTACCTCTTCCATTCTTTTCTTTTGTATCTTGGCTTGAATTGGATCTTTTTCTGTCTTACCATGTCTTGTGTTTGGGTCCTTTTTTTTCACCAGAGAATTGCGTAGGACTGGGGATTTCTGGTCTGCTCGGCATGGCTAGGAGAGTAGTTTCACATCCTTTTGTTGTTAGATCTCCTTCTGTTTTTTCCTCCTTTTCAAAACATCCTTATGCTGTTTTGTTTGCGTTTTGGGCTTCAAGCTCATAGATCATTAATTGATGCTACAAGGAGATACCTTGACCAGAAGGAATTGCTCCTACAATCAATTAGACTTAAAAACAATGAAATTCAGTTGCATCTTAAATAGAGGATTGGATCTAGATTTAAGGCAGCATTTGAATGTAGAAGGCTATGTCCGAATAAGCAATGGTTAGATGACCACCACATGACTCAGTTGGCTATATATTCCAAATATTTTGTTGTCTTGCACGGTGTCAGAATCACATGCATCAGTTCACATCTTGTTCATTTCTATTATATCATAATTATTTCATTTTAATTATAGTTATTGTGGAATATTCCATAGAAAAAACGTGCTTACATGTCTTATGCAATCTGTAGTGATGTTCTCAATTGTGACAAACTTTTTATTCCCTTTGACTTCTTTGTCGATACATCTTATTTTTTGTCAGATATTGGTATCATACCTTTTATTTGATCTGATTCATAGTTTGGCATTCTACTAATTTTTTTCTTTTTCAAACCATCAAACTTTTCACAGCCCTGAGCATTCTTAGAAATGAAAAAGATATTTTTATTTATGGCTTAGATATCATTTACATGATAAGTGATTGACTTTACTGACTCTATTTGATTGACCGAGCATCCTGTTTCTTTAATGGAATAATGCTCCTTGCTTCAGTTCATACTAAATGCTTGTTTTAGAAATTTTCTGTCTTCCTGTTCAATGACTCTCACATGGCTATGTTCACTGCAGGTTTGATATGGAATTAAACAAAGATGTTGCCATTAAAGTTATTGACTTGGAAGAAGCGTAAGTAACTAGAGTATATGCATGGATTGATCTTTTCTTTGGATTTTGTATTTTATTTGTTAAATGTGAAGTAAACGTGACATTGAAACCAAACATTTTGTGTTGGAACCTGGTATGCTTTTAATGTTTCTAATTTAATTCTGCTGGGTAAGAACCAGAGGAATATGTGAATAATATTAAGTAAAAAAATTCTGGGGATATATTCTAGATGAAGTAACAAGGAAGGATTTAGTATTTAATGCATATAAGCTGTCTCAATATGTGAAACACACTGTTTATGATTTTTAATCAGGAATACACTTGTGTCTAAGACTGGGGACAGTATGTTATTGAGTTAGAAACTTTTTTCCTGTGCCAAGAAGTCTAGGACCCAGTCAAATTAGAAAACAATCTGGCCTTACCAACAAGGAGTGATTCTGTTTGAGAAAGATCATTCATCTCCTGTTTTGCTGCCAGTGTTAGGGGTTAGGAATCACTTAAATATTCCTAAGTATGTTTTTGTCTTAGCCAATGGGAATTTATGTAATAGTTTGTGGCAGTCTATACTGAAATGGATTTTGGTCGTCAACAATCTTTAGAGAGGTCCCGTGTAATAGGTACATGTGAATACATGACTATTCATATTCAACATCTGTAGGAATTATTACAATTATGTTTGCTATCGTTCAATCTATAAGAATTATCTTTTGGTATTTTGAAAGGTAATTATGAAAAATCAATCACATTTAATGGTTTTCTGCGTAAGTGGAGAAGTCTCTGCAAACCAGTTTAATGGCTTGAATGAACCTTGATTATGCATAAAGTTTGTAATTTTGATTGCTTGTAATTGTAAAAATTTAAACTGTTTTCCTTCAAACTAGTGTCTGAGCCTTATTATATATACACAATATGCAATTTTATATGCTTCTAAATGTACAATTACACAACCTCTCCATTGAACTCATGTTCTTATTTTGTCAAGTTTGTTTATTTGAAGATCATTCTGGGTACTGTGAGTGGTATAAATGGTGCATTGTGGCTTGCTAACCAAAGGCAATAATTTACTGCATGCCATCTTTCAACTATTCTTGGGGAATCTAATTACAAAAAACATCAATGTCTTGGCAATTATAACTGATACCAAACTCTTTTGATATCTTAATAATTTTTCATTAGGTCTGTATTGCTTGATTGTTCTACAGGTTAATACATTTAATCTTTCCATATTTGTTCATATTTTGCTAGGCATTTCATGGTAAAACAATGCAACTAGTAGAGGGTGCTTTTGGATTCAACTGTGTATTTTCGCATCAACGTTTCAGATTACACTATCGTTATCCAAAATGTCAATGCAAAAATACACAGTTGAATCCAAAAGCACTCTCTACTAACTTCATGGGCTGTGGAAAACTCATGCTAACAATGCAACTTTTTGTTGGTTACTGCACCTTTTGTTTATACATACATGTGTATGTATATATATATATATACCTATATATTAAATCTTGAAGAATGCTATAAAGAAAAAAAGAAAGAAATTATATTAATGTCCATGGATGACCAAAAGTAGGTCAATGGGTCTTAAGAGTACAGCAGTTTACAATAGAAATTTCGAGGAAGAGAAGCCTAAAAAGGCCCCACAAATGGGAAAAACAAAAGCAAAGAAATACAAAACAACAAGGGACCACCAACACAAGTGGTCAAGAAACTAGTACATACAGCCAAGAAGGGGGAACAAGAACCCTAAAGAGCAAACACTATGGAAAAATGGAGATCATCAAATATCGCCATCTAGACTTGAAATGCGAAGTCATTGGTGCCATCATCGATCACTTTGAAAGGACCAATACAAGATCTGATAATGTACATCAGGGACTTCTGAGGGCTATGTAATGCCCCATTTTGGCCATACGCTCTTCTTTGACTGATAGCCTATTTCGGAAATCCGTAGGTTGATCAAAAGTGAAATTAGGGTTTCCTTGCTTGGAGGTTTGTGGCATTTCTAGGTATTTACTATTTTTAGTAAATACTAATTTTGGCAGTGGTTCAGTTGTCAACTTTCATTAAGTCTTACTTCCAGCTCAGTTCTGCTTTCTGTTGGTTTTGAGGTAAACTTACTATTTTTGGCAGTGGCTATTTTTAGTAAGTCTAATTTTGGCAGTGGCATCATCAGCAGTTCAACTCAAGTCATCTTGTTATCCATTAGTCTCAGTTTGGCTTTGGGTTTGGTTTTCTCCTTGGACTGAGTTTTAGACTTAGTCAATTTTCATGTCTTGAAGTTGTACCCCATGCCTAGGCTTGATGACTTCAAGTTGTTTTAAAGAAGGGGACATAAAGGGGTCAAGTGAGCATTTAATTATTTAATAAATGCTTTATTGTTGCAATATGAAATGGATGCCTAAAGGGGAAGTTGAATGATATTTTATTATTTCAAAAGTAAAAGGCAAAAAGGTGGCGTCCTTTTTGGAAGTTGAAGTGATTCAACTTCTTGGAATTTGAAGAGTTCTTGTTGCTTCATTTGCCAACAAAAGCTTATATATTGCTGCTGTTTGAAGAGTGAGTATCCATGAATTTATGCTAATGTTATGCTGTCGAAATGACAACTTGGTTTTTACTTCGAGGGATGCTTACCTCCTAGTTTCAATCCAATTTCGTGTTTGAAATACAACACCTAGTTGGTTTTCATTGCTGCTTCTCATCCAGACTAGCAGATTGAGCTCAACAGTTGAAGTTTTTAATGATATTTCCAGTTTTGAAGTTGCTGATGCAGTCACAGCTGAAAGTGGTTTTTGCATACAGCTTTTTGTGTGAATTTAATTTGCTTGTGGGTACTTTTCCAATCCATTCCTACACCCAAGGCGACCATCTTTGGAGAGTTTCAGATTTTAATTTTGAGTTGTTGATTTTTACTTGTCAAAATCGCCCCTCATGAAGGCCGTACCATTCTTGCTGCATTGGGATTCGTGTAAGAATTAAATTACGAGTTTTTGTTGCTGTTTCTTCATCTAATGTTGGGCGCCTATCTTCCAGCAGCTCATTGGTTTTCGTTTCACACAAAACGGAGGTATTTTGAGTGAGTTGTGAATATTTCTTTGAATTTCACAGTTGCTGATCAGAATTTCCAGAATTGTTATTTTACATCAGACTTGTTTAAGTTTGAATCTTCAGTCCTTTCTTCATCATTTATTGTTGATGTCTAACATGGAATCATCCAGTATCATGGTACATTGAAATCTATTGTAATTTTCATGTAATTTGCAGCTCTTTTTCCATATTGTAAGACTGTAAACAGTAGTACTGTTCCAGTCCTTTATTGCTGCAATTCTTTCTTTAATTTCACATTAGTACCCCTGGATGGTTTACCGCCAGTGTGGATAATTGGATTTGTATTACTCTTGTACCCACTCTCAAGTGGTGAATCCCCACAACTCTGTGGATGCCCGCCGCAGCGGACGAATTGTTTTAATTGTAATCTTTTCCCCCCACTGTTTGGTGGTAGTGTGGAAATGCTCTTCATGGCTGGTTATCCGCCTATTCATTTCTAGTTTCAATTCAACACTCCGTCATATGTTAGCACCTCGCCCTCAGTGGGATCTTGAGTGCACATTCTTGACGTTGAGTAGTTTCTTTCAAGTATTTTTCATTTAGCTCCTCCACCATATGACAACACCTATTCCTCATTGGGATTGAGTGTGCATTCTTGGTGTGAGTTCTTTTCAAGTTTGGTTTTCTATTTGGAGCTAACGCTAATCAAGTTGGTTAAGTGTTGGTTATGTTGTGTTACTTCATCGAAAAAATTGGTTAGCATATTTCAGCTAGGAGGGTTAAGCAAGATATTTCCCCTAGGATCATATGTAACATCCAAGGCTGAAGTAAATTCTGTAGTAGTGAAAAAGCTCCTAATATGTTTTTGCCCTTGTGGTTGGGGGGCTGGTCAGGGAGGACTAGATTGATGCTGACAAGAAAAAGTTGAATCACACCATTTGGAAGAAATAGAAACATGATGCCAAGGTGGAAAATGTTGAGGTAGAAGCTATGAGAGATACCATCTTACAGGTCTACCTACATCTGTAAGAGAAGTAGCAGTATCCAAAGGTTTTTTAGAGTTGTTGGGCTCGTGGATGTTGAGAAATAATGTGAAAATATTGCAATAAAATCTTCTACAAAGTGTATGCAAATCTGAAATGTGTTTCTTTATCTAGGATTACCATAAAATAAAATTATGCAAATGCATGAATCGGCAATAACAATAAAATTAGCAAACCATATAGACATAGGATTTATGTAGAGAAACCCTTTCGAGAAAAATCTCCACCAAAGGATGAGGACAAATATGTTTAACCTTCAATGTACATGATACAATATCATCACATTAACGCTCTGCACTTTGACATCATTCCAGCAGCACCTTTGTACCTATAAACAGTGATATGAAACCATCACATGCCTCCAATAGATAGGAAAGGAGAGAGGTCAAAACTACAAATGGCTTTACCAAAACAATTGATACCAAAACCATGGTATGATGCACCCCACACCCACCTTGGAGAGCATCTCCCGAGTATAGTAAATGCATCAAATGATTTCACATGGGTGTCACATGGGCTCAATCAATGAGTCCCCAAATAGAAAACATATCTGCAAAGGCATCTTTGACCAATAACTCCCAGATGGCTAACATCCTCAATTCTAGTGTTCCAATTTTGGAATCCATTAACTCATGTGTGGCCCATCCATCATAACAAGATTCTCCACTTCTTTCTCTAGTGCCTAGGAATGGGAAAGTGTCTTAAATGAACTCAAAGTCAACTATAACCACCACTGTTGTGCTCCACCCCTTTCATGAATGCTTATGACATTAAATGCAAGAATCAAGGATAAGACACATTACAAATTATTTCTTCAATTTCACCCTAGGCATCCATGTACACCTTCCATCGTGTTGGAGACACATGACATATACATAGGATTGCAAGGTAAATGACACATTAATCTTAACATTGGATGTGCTAGAGGGAGGAGGTGATCAACATGGGGACTTTAGAATCCCAAGAGACTTCATGTAAGGATTTGCGACAAAGGGTGATGGCCTTAAACACCATTGGTGTGGAAATCTAAAGAAAGTAGAGAGATTGTTGCTTGAGTCCATGTAGAGGTAGTAATATCTACCCCTAATCTCTAGTAAATGGGGCATTTGAAGATGAAATGCTCCTTGGTCTTCACCTCTTGGAGGAAGCAAAGATAGTAGATTCAGTTAGGGCAAGGAATATGATGGTTTGTCTCAACCTATAGTTGGTGGGAGCACAACCTCATTTGTCCAAGGGGAAACCTCAACCCATGGGACCAATGATAGTGGAGATAGTGAGGATGACATAATATACCATCCTCTAGCTGTAAGAAATGCTTAGCGTAAAAAGCAAGCTTTGTGTTGAGTGGCATAGGAGGGAAGGTCTAGGTGACTTATATCTATTGTTTGTAGATGTCTCTTTTAGTTGCTTTGGTGATGGTTTCTTTCAAAGGAAGGAGCTAAGAAGGAGCATCTAAGGATACTTTTAAGAAATTCATTTCATCAGCTACAACCACTGAATCCATCTGCTGAATCTGTAACCAAGTGCATATCTAGCCTCTAATATTGATGCCTCTAATTCCGTTGTTTCTTCTTCACCTTTTTGGATTTGTATGGCAATTTTGGCCAACTCATACATGTTGCTCACATGTTAAGATTTTCCAAATTTATCTTTCACTAATTGCTTAAATTCACCATGTAACTTATCCAGATTCGCTGTCATGCTATCCTCATCAAAATACTTACAAGGAAGAGTAGTCATGAAATATGAAACAAGCTCTTCTACTTCATTCAATTAATTTTTCTATCCATATAAAATAAAAATGGCATACTCCAGCATCGTCATAAAAAAATTATATTGCCCCTTTCCATGTAAAAATCTATTTTTCTTATAACTTAGTTAATCTTATGGTGTTGGTTGGTTTAAGCTTTTCTTCCATTTGTTCATAAATATGAAACTTATAACATTTCTATAATTTCATATTTACTTCCTTTGCTTTGGCTATCAAAGCATATGAATTTCCCAACACCCTAGTACCTTGTTCACATATCTCATCAATCCAGTGCTCCATATTCTTCCATGTGTGACTAGCTGATCTAGTTGCCTTTGCTCATTAGTAGTCTTTAACAATTGAGGTCTGTTGGCGTTACAATTCGCACCTCTAGAGTGTGTATTGGAAACGGACAGCTATGCACAATGCGTAATGACTGCTCTTCAAATTAGGAGGGGAAGCTCCCTCTTTTGCTAATATGCGTGAAAAAGTAAATGTTCTAAATCCTATCTTTTTGACTCAGCTGGAAGAGGCACAAGGTTAAGAAAACCAATACATTGCAGCTAAGGTTTTTCTCTAGTTTTGCAGATCTTAACTACAACTAACTTAATGCTTAATCTATCCTATTTCCTCAAGAGAAGCAGAGAATGAGGACTTAGGAGCAGGGAATTGGTATACGATAATCTTTAAGTCAGGATTTCCAAGGAGGCGGGACACCTATCCGAGGTGTAGGCTGAAAGAAAGGTTATTGGAAACAACATCTAATGGTAAATTAGCTCTTAGGATTCCTAAGGAGGCGGGACACCTATCCTAAGTGTAGGCTGAAAGTAACTTATTGGAAAAAACAATTAAATGACAATCTCTATCTCTAAATTCCCAAGGAGGAGGGACTCCTATCCAAGGTGTAGATATGAAACGAAGATTATTAATCACATCACATGATAAACTTTATTTCTAAATTCCCAGGGAGGAGGGACTCCTATCCGAGGTGTAGATATGACAAGCTTATTAATCACAACAAGAATAAAAACTGGGACAGCAAATTGTATAACGAGACACACACACAAAGAACGATCAAACCAACATTATATTTAACTAAGTGAATAGATACAAAATAATAGTATTGCACGGCAAGGCGGCTCAACAATTTATTATCACAGCAAAAGTTCCAATTACAATGTGAATAGATACTGAATAGCGATACTACATGCAAGGTGGCTTAGCATGTTCGCTATCATGAGCAAAAGTTAAAAAACACAATGAGCAAAGGTGCTCTTATTTATAGACCTCAAAGGAGTAGGGAACCCTAAAATATCCTTGAGTTAACATGAGTCTTGCAAGCATGCAAGATTTATTGCTAAACCTAAATGTATGCAACTATACAGTTAACTAGAAAAACTACCTTAGTTAACTGAAATAAAACTAAACTAAATGGACGTTGCAACACGCAAGTCCTTATTGATATGAGAGTTAATTGACAACTAATATCAGTTAACTGAAACTGAAAACTAAATGAGAACTCCAATTGTACATTAATGATTCCAAGATAGACATGCCATGATATGTGGGACAGAGAGTTAACTTGGAAAGAGGCATCAAGTTTAACTCTTGTGTCTAATGTCTATCCTGAAAAGGCGAGACGTCCTAATCTATAGTTCATTTGCCGTGATCTCGGGCAATTAACCCCTCCATGAGGTTGTTGATAGCATCACCATCTGGAGCACTGATACTCCTTTGAAGTACTTTGTGTCTTCGCAGCGTTTCTTCACCGTTAGTGATCGGACTCTACATTTCTCTTCTATTATTGTCCGCCTCATCAAATAACACTAACATGACTATAAGTTGATCCAACTTACAACCAACTGTATCACCATTGAAAATACCATGAATGAGCGTCTGGATGTCTGGCTGTACATCAATGAGCTCAAGATATCCACCATCCTTACGCTGATACTGGCAAGGGACTTGTGACATGAAAGTTCTCACGAACCTGATAGCACTTGTTACCTTCTCTCTGCTTTCGTCCAACTCTGAAGAAATTGTTTCATGTACCTTTACCTTGAAGATTAATTGCTCTCTCCAAGCAAATATTGCTTCCTTATGCTCTTCTTCAGTGACTGAGTCATATGCCGTCCTCAGGTGAGAGATCATGATCTCATTCCGTGGCTTGTCTACTGCCAAGTCTCGCTTTGATTCCTGAATCTATATGCGAAGTTCATGGGCATTGCACCTCAATTGGTACAATTCTGAAAGTATGAAGCGACCCCTTGTGACAAACTCCTCTTCCCAATCCTTCAAGCGCTTCTCATAAACAACCATCTAACTTAGTTGATTGTGTTTTGCTGGCAACTCTATCATCTGTGGGAGCAAGGCGGTGACATTCTCAGTGCTGTGCATAAGGTTGGAGATGTATTGGTGAAGCTGCTGGTTCTCAGCCTTGAGAGCTACTTTATCTTCATCGTCCTTTATTACTCTCTCCCTTATGCTTTCCGTTGCAACTCTGAGGATATCCACCTCTATTTGGCGTGTGCTTTTGCCAAGGTTGACCTTTATTAAGGTGAAGTCATCAACTTCTGCCTCATTGAAGCTTTTATCCTCTGGTGGCGCAGTGGTCTCAATGATGATCTCCTTATCAACGTTCCTTTCAACATGAATCTGCTTCTTGATTTTCTTATTTGGTGTGTCCTGATAGACATGATCAAAATCAGAGAAGTCTAGCTAATAGGATGGCTGCCTCCTCTTCCTACCTAGTTGATTCTCAAGCCAAGACGAATCCCGAGTAATCTCATTAGAAGGAGCGGTGCTTGCCCTAGGAACTTCTGATGAGTGAGTATGTGTAGAAGGACTGCTATGTGGTGGTGAGTCCAAATCAATGTGAACTGGAGACTGTAGTGGCGTTGGTGATGGCATGGGAGGCTCTACCTCTGTCTCCGGCATGGTTTCAACTGCATCTAGGGCTATCTCTATATGGTGTTCTTGTAGGTCCAAATCAACAACCGGTGCTTATCCCTTTGTATTTCCTTACGATCTGTTTTCTTTAGGAGGGTTACTCCTTGTCTTTTGTTTAGGATTTGACTTCGATGTGGAAGGCAGTGAAGAGACCTTTTGTGGTGGCTTTGTGTTTGGCATGGCTGCCTTTCTCATCCTCTTGCTGTCCAAGTAAAGTATGCTATTTCTAACAACTTTGCTTGTTCTTTCTTTTATAGATGTGCACTCCTTGGCGTACCAATCAACTGCTGGAGGAGGCTGTGAGTCAACTTGATCCTGAAAATATTGAGGAAGTGTGACATCCCTGTCATCATTAGATAACCCTCTCACACCCTCTGACATGAAATAAAAAATCTGAGAAAGGGTGAACCTGCCGTAGCTATAACTCTGCACCTCAAACTTGTCCTCATAGTTGTACCAATAGTCTTCTATAGATGGCTTGTGAGAAGAGCGACCACCAAGGCGTGCTAAAAAGTGACCCCAGGGGTCATATGAGCGTCTCTCAACGAGATACTTAAGATTAAGTCTCTCCATCTCATTACCCATGGCCTTGGCGTCAGTTGTTGTCTTGCACTTGTAAATTCGCATTTGCAATGGAAAATTGGTAGCCGGCTTGCGTTTGTTGCGTAGATAGGAATGGATTGCGTACAACTGCCGTAGAAATTCCATGAAAACCACCCTATCAGAAGGATATCGGGGTAGCATGTCAAGGTGACCTGAATAGCCATACACACGGATGTAGGTGAACGTAGGGAACTGGATGAACCAATCTGCCCATTCAACCATAGCTGACTTAGCTTTTGCGGAAATACGCACGTGTAGCTCTCGATCAAGATTTCTCACGGTGTACATTAAGAAAGCCTCCTCCACTTGCTTAAAGTGTCGCTCGGACTGTGTGAACTCAAGTTGTGAGTAGCACTGATGAACCTTTTGTACACTTAGAATCCCCTCAGTATTCAATCCTCTAAACTGGCCTTTGATAGCAACCGGATATACAAGGTAAGAACACATGTGAAACTTGTGAGCAACCAAGAAATTGGTCAATTGTTTGTCGAGAACATCACTGATCACAGATGCCCAATCATAATGCTCCTTTCTGTTGATGATCTGATCCATGACGTAATACATCCAAGGCTGAAATTTGTGAACATCTGCCTGACCAGTGACACGGTTAAGAAGGGTGATCATAATCACATATTGATCTTTGAACGCTCCGCAACCCACGTTCTTTGGCAAACTAGTCCTTTTTTGTTTGAGCCATCTATCGACCATTCTTTCACAACACTTTCCCTTATCAACATTGAACGCCTTCTTGCACCTGTCCATAGAAATGACCAAACTATTTGGATGTGAAGGAATATCGAAACACCTTTCGACGTCTTTGGGCTTGAGACTGCATATCATTTGCCCATCCACTGACTGAATTTCTCGTGTAGTAGAGTTGTCATGCTTACACAAGCCATAACAAACTCTATACACTGTGTTGTGATGGGAAGAGAAGCCGCTTCCAGCAACCCGGATTCCTTGAGGTTCTAAAGTGTGTTCTGATCAATCTTTGAAGCGTTTAGGTCAAATTCTGGATGCACTTGATGCAAATCTGTGTCAGTTGTTTTGATGAAATCATGAATTAAGACCGATTTGGTCTTGAATTCAGTCTGAGTGAACTGCATTCTGAAAAAATCGCCTGTTGACTGTGAACATGACTATACTCTGACAATTTCAAAAAGCTAAAATATGTCCTGATGAGGCTAAAAATAGCCTATCGGGGGTCAAATTTTATGAAAAATTCTGAGACGTGAGTTTTGTAGAGAATGAAATTCTAAGCCAACCCACAACGTCAAAAATTCAAAAGAATACTTTTTTACTTGACATGCAAAGACTTTTCGGAATAGAAGCAGCAGGGGCAATGAGGCTTTTAGAAACTTTTTCTGATGAAATTTTTTGACGTGTGGGTTTTGTTGTCGCTGATGAGCTGATCACACCTAGATTCTTCGTTTTTCAAAATTATGACTTTTTCTCAACCATGCAAAGGAATTTCCGGAAAAAAGCAAAGCTTCAAAAATTGAATCTATAAGGCAATTTATCTTGAAAAATTCTAGCATATGGGTTTTGTAGAGAAAAAGATTCTGAACCAACCCAGATGATATGATACTGAAAAAGACGCCTTTTACTTTGAGAAGCGAAAGAAGACCTAAGACAAGGATAGAAGAATTATGAGGTGAGAAAATAGAAGTTATATTCTGCCTCAAGAAATTCGCCTCACCTCAACCTGATGAATGCTGCCAAGAATTTGTTAGAAAAATGAAGCATGCAACACTATCTTGTTGAATAATTTGGACCTGTAGATGCGAAGAACACTGAAAAATTCTTCCTATAGCACCTTCAGATCTTGCTTGCACAAGGAAAATTGTGTTTGCCTTCACCTGTTGTGAAAATAATGGACGCCTAAATGCATATTTAAAGAATTTTTTTTTGAGAGTTTAGGCATCACATATAGGAGATAACCCTAAATTTAGGATGCAATTATCTCATTGGACCGCATTCAGTCAACAGAAACAGAGATTGAGCCTTGAAATGGGCGCCACCCAGCATGCAAAGCATAAATACGTCACATGCAAGAGATAACTGACACTAAAAATTGAAATTTTAATATTCTATATTCAGTTAATTGATTCCACCTTAATAGGGCGGCCAAAGCATGCACTTCAATTTTGAAAGTCAAATTTTGACTTTTTGGGCACCATTTCTCAGTTTTGAGATTTTTTGCTAATTCCCTACTTTTTAGCTTTTGAAAACGTCACCGTGCCCTCTGTTTGATCGTAAATTCCAGATGCCCGGTTGATCCTGAAACTGAGTTGATGGATTCATCATGTAGCCAGAACAAGTCTGACGGAATGTTGCTGGGAGCTGCAAATGCAAAAAATTGAGTTTGATGCCTCAAAAACTAGGGCGCCTTTTCCCAAAAGGATGCATATGACACCAGACTTAGCCATTTTCCTGGTTCTGATTCACCGTGCTTTGATCTGCTATTGCCAATTATCAGAAATTTTTGGACAAAATAATAGAAGCATGCAAATATTTTAAACAAATAATATCGTGCTTCTTTCTTCAATTTTCATTCAATACAAATTACATATATATAGGATTTTAATCTCTTATATTTTAGGAAACTCCCAAAACAAACTACCTAAATATATTGAGTTGTTTTAACAACTCAATATAAACACACAAACAATACTAACAACTACGGGAATAATATTCCCAACACTCATAACAAATACGTGAGTTGTCACTTTACCTCACTTTACCTCATACATTTTAACCCATGTGAACACTAATTCCTAACACCCCCCTTAGTGTGAACATGGTATGAACTCACACCCTTCATCTGCAGTATGCTCATCCCTGTGGCATGTCCAACTGACTCATGACCTTGATCCAAAGAAAGGCTCTCTCCTCCCATTGTTTTAAACAGGCTTACCACAAACCTTGACGTGAACAGGAACCTCCACCATCTGTCCACCTTGTGTGGTTTTCTGGATCCTCCCACAAACCCTTTCAAGATCCATGAACTGCATTACATGGTTCTTTTGTTCGCCACTATGCTTGTACATCAAGGAAGTTATATAGGAATCAACATACATATCACAAATATGAAAAACTCATATTGGAAAAGTTTTCACATTACATTCTATAAAAACACAATGTTCTTAATTGCAGTCATTGTTATCGATTGCTGCCACTCGATCTGGAACAGCATAGACAACTGCCATTGCCACTGGAAGTTGCCTTTGACTTTAGCTGTTTTGGTGCGAAATGGGAATGGAACCTTGGTTATTAGTCCCCCCCACAATGTGAAATTCCATTTATTCACACAAACAAGAATACTGAAAAGAACATCATACCATATTGCATACTAGTGTCTGGATCTTGTTGTTTAGATCTCCGCAGTCAGAGGATCTCTGAAGTCATTTGCTCTCCAATACGATCATTTTTCCAGCATTCACACACCACACTGAAAAGCTGAAAAAAATAAAACACATTGCACATTTATTTGTCACCATATCATGTGTGCAGCCTCGTCGTTGGTGATTGATGAGAGGTCACTTATTGACCTCCTTCCTCCGTTGCCTCCAGCCTCCAATGCCTCCATCCTATAGTTATTTGTTGCTAGCTCAGCCGAATTTGACTATGAGGCTCATATATACAAACCTTAATTGAATGTTGGTCACAGCCGAAAATGCGTTCGTAAGACAATTTTGTTTTTTTTAATTTTTAAACTAACAACATACAATATCTCTATAAAAACTAATACTACAATTTGAAACAGTAAACTCCAAAACTATCTAATCACTAATGAAAAAAAAACTGCTAATAATCAATGCAAATGGTTCACCCCACTATAGCTGGAGGATGGAGAAATATCTGATCTTGCAATCATGCATCAATACACTTGCAATGAGCACCGCCAATTAGTCCAAAACATTGATTGTGCAGCCACAAAGGATGCTCGAAAAAAATCTCCACGCAAACAAGGTAACTTCTCTTTTGAAAGCGTTCTGTTTGGTTCAACTGATACAAGGTTGCTTCTTTTCTTGTTTCAAACTGCTCCCAACTTGACATAGATACTTTTTCTTGCCCGTTTTTATCCGCACATTTTGAAGAAATTTTTACGAGATTCCACCTCTGGACCTCCAGAAATATAAAAGATAGTGATGGACGGTACCTTTGTAAGAGCAATCAGATAATTAACACTTATAGCGCTTATCTTCATGCACACTTCATCACAATGGATTTCCCATGTCAACAGATTAGGTGGCGGATAAGAGAAACTCGTGGCAGTGATAGAAGCCAAATTTGTCCAAGACTTGATGAGTCTATAGCGTTGTGTTTCATGCAGAGATAAAGCGCATGATTCTTCTCTGACACACAAAACATGCCAAAACTACTGCATTTAACATTGCAGACTACTGTGCCCATGAAAATAGATATCAAAGGCAAGACATTCTCCACAGTCGAATTAGCCTCCAAAATCTGTGCCTTGATAATGGCAATATCAAATACAAAAAGAAAAATAAATCCCACGGTATCCTCCTTGCTCTGATACCATATCAAAAATTTTTGGACAGAATAATAGAAGCATGTAAATATTTTAAACAAATAATATCGTGCTTCTTTCTTCAATTTTCATTCAATACAAATTACATATATATAGGATTTTAATTTCCTATATTTTAGGAAACTCCCAAAACAAACTACCTAAATATATTGAGTTGATTTAACAACTCAATATAAACACACAAACAATACTAACAACTACGGGAATAATATTCCCAACACTTATAACAAATACGTGAGTTGTCACTTTACCTCACTTTACCTCACACATTTTAACCCATGTGAACACTAGTTCCTAACACCAGTGACTGATGACTCCTGTCGACTGGATGTTGGATTCATCGCGTAGCTGGAAGAATTCTGCAGAGATTGACTGTATACACAAGTCTTGAAAAGCTGGATTAAGACCCTCAAATGCAAGGGCGCGCCTGGCTTGCAGGGGCTATTTTGAGCTTCTAAGAATGATTTTGCAATTTGTAGCTTTCAACAGAATGCTCCACTTTGACCCTTGCTTCTCTGGGGCATAGATTTTGAAATTGACTATCATCTTTGACATGTAAATCTTCCGTAATTTTTGCTTCTGCCGTCATTTGCTAGAGTTTCACAAATCTGATGGATTTGCTTGATGGCTTGCTGGAAAGCTGATAGAATTACAGAGAGAATGAATGTATTTGCAACCACTGATAATTGCATTTGGGCCTTGAAATTAAAGGGCGCCCTTTTCCTGCAAGGTCGCAAATGTCACCAGATTTGGTGATTTCCGGATGATTTTCACCATTTTCGCGTCTCGCGATCACCATGATGCTTGCTGGGTTGATTGCGTTGAAGCATCATTGCTGCCAATGCGAGTGCATGATTGTATTTCACCATTTTCACGTGTACGGACACTGCAAAGTTGACTTGCACGTTGATTGCACAAGTATCTCCCACGTTACAAAGTGAATTGTTTCCAGACTTAGAATATTTTTTACAATTTTCACCATTTGAAAATCCCCTCCGCTGCGAAGCATCTTTTTCAGCATCTTTCGCCACAAAATCTTCTATGATGAGTTTCAGGCTTAGCTTTCGACACCTGGTACTGGCCAACTGCCATTGACGACCTCGAAGGTCCTAACTTTTCTCTTGAAAAAGTG
This sequence comes from Sequoia sempervirens, assembly GCA_007258455.2. Lineage (NCBI taxonomy): Eukaryota > Viridiplantae > Streptophyta > Pinopsida > Cupressales > Cupressaceae > Sequoia > Sequoia sempervirens. The sequence goes on along the minus strand of VDFB02000016.1, from coordinate 13,721,380 downwards.
AAAACTTCCCACCAGGCTTAAACTGACTTTTTCCTGATTCTGACTTCACCACTGTGATCGTGACGTAAAATAAGCCAATTAAAATAATTTTCAGCCAATTCTGACAAGATTCAATTTTTAGGGTTTTTGCCTAAAAATAGAGGTCCAAAAACCCTAATTTTCAAATTTTTCAAATTTTGCCAGTATCTTACAGACATCAAACTGACTAAAATCCCATACTTGATTTGCCCAAAAACTGAGTTTTGACGACACTTTTACAAGGTTTAGACCATTTTAAGCAAAATGTCTTAATGAAGCAAAAAATTTGGTTTGGGTATAGGTCCAAATCTGTATGGTTAGGAATGGGCTGCAAGAGGCGAGCTGTGAACCCGTGGGGTTGTTTGATTTCAGCCTTCAAGGATGCTTTATTTTCTCCATCCTTGAGGACCCTTTTCTATATATTCTTGGTGACTACTTCCAACATATTCACACCACGATGGCATGTACTAATCCCCAGACTATTAGAAAGTTTGATGGCTCTAACATTCTGTGTAGTTTTCTCTTGTGGAGGAATAATAGTTTTGATAATGAAATGATCATCAATAGTTATTTTCAATCTAGACTGCGTTTTTTGGTTTCTAAAGTACTAATTCTTCAATAATAGAGGAAATTGTAGAGAAGTTGATTTGGTAAGAAGGCAAAATTTTCCTCTTTCTACCATGGATTTCACCTACATTGATTTTTTTTGGTGTTGTTGCATTCTCGAGAAATCTCTAATGGGAGAAGAGATGTCAATGACGAGGGGTGGTTGAGGAAAAAGAATGGTATGAACAGGAGTTGGTAGAATTTTGGGATGGGTGGATGCAATGCCCTAAAATTGGGAGCCCTAGGAAAATATGCACTTTTTTGCATGTTTCTGGTTAGAGGAAAATGAAATGTAATGCAAAATAATTATAAAAGCTACACTACTATAATCAACAATAAATTTTGGAATTCAAACTAGACATTTACTAATTAAATGAGCAACAAGTGATTGATAGATGATGCCAAATAATATAAAACCTCAGATCTGATTGGAAATGACAGCAATTTGTATTCACTTGAAACCCTTGATAATTATCAGATTCAAATACTTAATCAACAATAAATAGATCAATATCAGGGAGAAGATCTGCCCTTGAACAGTAGTCATAAATCAAATTCAGGATTATAGATCACACCTTGAATGCCTATACATAAATTCTATAAATTATCAGATCTAGTTGGCTCAAATAAGACCTAATTGGCAGTGGTTATAAGCAATATTAGAGGGCAGAAAGAGCAGTAATCATCATGATCCAAAATTTAAATAAATGACGTTACTTGCAGGCAGCCGTACACCTTGTACAGCAGGTTGAGTAACCCTCAAATGTTGGTGTAAGGTTGATGCTTGAAATCTATGTTGACATAGGCAATATAATGCAAAAAAATGATGATAAAGGGTATGGCAGAGGCCAAAAACCAGCGAATAATTAGGTGTGAATGCTGATCGCTGATTGGAAAGGAATGGTGGTGGCTGGTAGCTGTCAAACCAACAAGAAGTTTTATGATAAAAACTCGAACATAAAATACAAAGTACCTCTAAGCGATGGCACAGCTGTAGTTCACAAACCCTGCCCAATATTGATGATAAATACTGATAGCAAGACATCACTAAAAGTTGACAGAGCAGTGGGCACATGTATAAATTCCACAAAATTGACAAAATGTTGATGTTCTTGCAATCATGAAATGTTCCAAATGAAAATAGGTATTACAATGAGCTCAATTGCAATTCTGGAATGGAATCACCACCAATTGGAACAGAGGGTTTTTGTCCTCAAATCCAAAATGGAAAGCAAGAGGGTTTTCATAAGCAAGGGTTTTCATCCTTGAGAGTTCACAATATGAAAACTTGAATTCAATAATCACAAAATGGATGCTCCACTTTGGGAGGTAGCCTCTCCTATATAGGTAATTGGGGCCCTTTATTATTTTATTTTATTTTTTAATTTTTTCTTTTAAGTGAATTAAAAATTATTTTTGAAAAAAAAAAGAAATACATAGGCCTTATAATGTCTCATTTAGACAGTTGTCTCAAGAACATCTAAATTAATTTTGTCATTGTTGAGAAGGGGACATGATGTTGGAGATGGAACATGAGGAATATGAAATTCCTGTAGAACAAATGTTAAGTCAACATCTATACGTGTGTTAGGGCAATGTGGTCTAATTGGTGATGGAGAAGGGGATCTAGAAGGAGGAGAAGTAGGAGAAGGAAATATGGGAGTATAAGACATGATCTGTTGTCAAATTTTGGCAATTGCAAACACTCACTAATCAAGATAGTCCAATGAAAATATACCTCTCCCTTGCATATGGCACTCATAAGAAAGAATATCCATGGCCTATTCTCTTCTTTCCTTGTAACTTAATTAAGCAAGGTGATCATGATGGAGAACTTGTTTTCAAATTCATCTTTCTTCAATATCTTCAGTATTGAGCCCACTTCTTTCCAATATGCTTTTGACGCCTCACCACACGACTATCCCACTTTTTCACATTTCTCAATATTGACATCTTGTATTTCCTCATAGAGTGGCAATGTAAATGTAGTCTATTGCTTTTGGATCAATTTTGCAAAGAAGACCACTTACTGATCCTATTTCTTGATTTTCAGCATTCTAATATGTAATGTCCCCTTTTTGAAATTAAACCAATATAAACCCAAAATGCCCATGATAAAATATTATAAAAAAGAGGGCCTAAAGTAAAATAAAAATAAGTAAAATAGGAAATAAGAAAAAAAAAAATATAAATTAAAATATCAAAATATAAAATTAAAATATTAAACTTTATTTTAAATAATGATAATTTTTCTCAAGGGTCACGAAGGAATGTGAAGAGTTATGTCTATTGGAGGAAAAGGGAATTTAAAGAGAAACCAAGCAAGGAGAAGGGCATCATTGAGAAAGCATATTATCTGATTTTTATTCTTTGTGGAGCATGAAACTTCGGTACAAATAACCTAAGGGGACGAAACCCCTCAAGGTTTGGAAATGTAGGACAAAAATCTCCTAATTTCCATCATTGGATTAGTTGTCTGCAACATGTTTTTATACACATACACATATGAACACATCATTTGGGCATTGAACTTCTTGAACACCATTTGCTGCTAACAAATTTTCTTCCTACATACAATGTGACCAAATCCCATTCCATTTTTGTTAAAGACATCTATTTCTTTGTTCATGGCCTTCCTCCATAATTTTCCTCCTTTGAATCAAGTGCTTCCCCAATACTTTTAGTATCTCATCAATATCAAATAAAACAAAATAAAGACAGAAATTAGGTGGACTATACCTTTCTCGTTGCCTATTTTATCAAATATATCTCCTCAATATTGGGGTTTGAGGTTCATCTTATTTTGGTTCACCTTCTTTTGTTGATTAATATTCTGATATGGATTCTCCATCTTTCATTTCAAAATACAGTTTTTTTTGTTCTTCCTTCTTTGGTTTTTCTTCTTGTTTTGGATGCTTTTTAACCTCTAAGATTACATTACGAATATTGATAGTCTTATTTGTTAATGGTTTCCAAAGCTTGTATCCTTCTATACTGTTATTGTATATAATAAAGATATGCTTCTCTACTTTATATTTTAGCTTAGTTTTCTTTTACTTCGGAACATGCACGTAAGCACCACAACCAAAAACTCTATGATATTGGAAAGGGTTTCTTACTAGTTTTGGTGTTTCAATTTGTCACTTTTGTGACAACAAAAAACAGAATGGTGAAATGCGGTAAACTCTTCTTCAATTAGAAGAGAAAGCTTCGTGAGATCTAAAGTACACTCAAACTAACAAAAACCACAAATATTTACACTTTACAAAAGTTCAATGGGAGTTGTGCATTTAGTATAAAATATTGTCTTGGCTATGTTTTTGCTCTAAATGCAAGATTGAACTATCAATAGCTTAGACTGAAGCAAGAATATCAAACTTAAGAACTCAAGCACAAACAAATACAACTTCCTAATGGAGACCAATGTCCAGCCATAAACAATGTTTTGATAGAAAAGCGCCAATAGATATTGTTTATTGGCTAATCAGAGACCAATATGTTAGCATTGACACAAGAAATGATAGAATGAAAGAACATAACATGATTCCGTCAAGTAAGTTGTCAAAGAAATATGCAAAGTTATCACTCTGATGAGCAACAAATATCAACACAAAGTTTGACAAGATTGTTCGATTCATTTTAACTCCTTGGAATTAGAAATAGGTGAATGATCTCCACACAAGGTTTTGGAACTTAGGCTTTACATTGACTTAGATAAGCTTATTTATTAAACAATACATAATGACTTGACTTCAATTTTGAATGTGTTGTACCCAATACCAAAATTTTTTGCTTCATCAAGGCATTTTTGCATAAAATAGTCTAAACCTTGCTAAAATGATGTAAAATATAGTTTTGGGCAATATCAAGCATGGAGTTTTTGTCAATATTTTGTTAGTCAAAGTCAGTTTTATTGAACAGAGCCTGAAGCAGAGACTCAGAATAGCTTTTCACGATGGAGGAGCATCTCACGACGGCGTTTCACATTGCACACGGTCGTTTCAGTGATCGAAACAGAGTTTTCAATGATCAATTTATGAAGATTTTTCAAAGGAAAAGTCAGAAAGTGCAAGTATAGCCCAAGGGCGCCCAGCTTGATGAAGGTCAAGATCTTGTTTAAAATGTTCAAGAATCCAGTCAATCTCTTCAGAATTAGTCTGGCTATCCGTCGAGCTATCCAGCAAAGTTTTTCGAGACCCACAGCTCCGGCAAATAACGACGGAAGTTGAAATTCCTAAATTTCCAAATGTGAGAAATTTGCTCTTTTCAGGCAAAAGCGCGCCTCTAGCCTGAGGGCGCCCATCTTGAAGAGGGGGTAAATCTTGGTATTTTCAAAGACGGATACAGTCAATCTGTTCTCAACTAGTCTGCTTATCCAACGAGATGTCAAACATAGTCATCCGAGTTTCAGAACTCCGGTGGCAGTCATCCAAAGATCAGCTTAAAATGGAGTTTTCACGTTTCTGAGCTTCTCCGTTTGTTCCCAGTGCAAGTACAGGCCAGGGGCGCTGGTTTAAAGGACCCTCCAGATGGCGAAATTTGCAGACAGAGTCTTCCTAACATCAGTAATACTCTAGCCTAGCTCCGCGATGCACCATCCTGCCTGTCGATCCGACGTTCCAGGTGATCGTGGCAGCGATTCTACCAAGCACGTAATTTCACAAGCGGACCAACAAACAATTTTCAGTGTATTTCCACAGTCTAGAGGCGCCTAGCCTTTAGGCCTGTCAGATGAGCCCGTTCGCGTTCGAAGTCTTCACGGCTATTGAGCGTAATCATTTTATCTATTCC